>SJXQ01009275.1:690146-774026 GCA_006408695.1 Aepyceros melampus | reverse complement strand
TTGGAAGAAAAGTTATGACCAACCTAGATAGTATATTCAAAAGCAGAGACATTACTTTGCCGACTAAGGTCCGTCTAGTCAAGGCTATGGTTTTTCCTGTGGTCATGTATGGATGTGAGAGTTGGACTGTGAAGAAGGCTGAGCACCGAGGAATTGATGCTTTTGAATTGTGGTGTTGGAGAAGACTCTTGAGAGTCCCTTGGACTGCAAGGAGGTCCAACCAGTCCATTCTGAAGGAGATCAACCCTGGGATTTCTTTGGAAGGAATGATGCTAAAACTGAAACTCCAGTACTTTGGCCACCTCATGCAAAGAGTTGACTCATTGGAAAAGATCCTGATGCTGGGAGGGATTGGGGGCAGGAGGAGAAGGGGACGACCGAAGATGAGATGGCTGGATGGCATCACGGACTCAATGGACGTGAGTCTGAGTGAACTCCAGGAGTTAGTGATGGACAGGGAGGCCTGGCGTACTGCGATTCATGGGGTCACAAAGAGTCGGACACGACTTAGCAACTGAACTGAACTGAACTTTGTGACCCAGTGGACTATATAGTCCATCAACTTCTCTAGGCCAGAATATTGGAGTGATGGTAGCCTTTTCTTTCTCCAGGGTATCTTCCCAACTGAGGGATCAAACCCAGGTCTCCCTCATTGCAGGCAGATTTTTTACTAGCTGAGCCACCAGGGAAGCACAAGTAAAGAAAGGGTGGCTAAGAGAATGAACTCTGGGACTGACATCCTACTTTCAAAATCTATATTAGGACACTCAGATTTGAAGCTCATATGTATGTGATCTAGGCACTTAACTTCTAAAAGTCTATGTCCTCACCTGTGAAATAAAGATTTTTCTGGTAGCTATGTCAGAGATATTTTGAGGCATGTGTGAGTTAATATATGCAATGAATTTTGCAAGAAATCATAATTATCTTTCCTAGACATAATTTTTTGAATTTGACTCTTCCTTTCTATTTTCATTCATACCAACCTAATTCAGACTCTGGAGTGTTTGTTTCACCAACTGTATCTGGCTGTGGCAGACCTTAGTATAGGGCCTTTATGAGTCTCTACCTGTGTGTTTCCTGATGTTCATGCTTGTAGGTCATCCTCTCCCCTTAAGTGTGGGGTGACCTTTGATTTGTTGGCTAAAAACCAACAGAATGTGGTAAAAGTGACAGGACACATGTGATTAAGATTATAGTGATTAAGATTACATGTGATTAAGATTATTTAGCTGAAGTCTCTCATTTCCTTGTTGGCTTTGAAAAAGCAAGCTGCCATGTTATGGAATGCCAGTATTGAAATGCTCATGGCAGGAGCTGAGAGAAATCTTTAGGAGCTGAGGGTAGCCTTTGGTTAACAGCTGGCAAGAAACAAGAGTCAGTAGTACAAAAGCTACAGAATTCTGCTAACAAGAGCTAATCTTTTCCTAATTGAGCCGCAGATGAAACTACAGATCCAGCCAACATTGATTGTAACCTTGTGAGACCCTAAGCAGAAGACCTAGCTAAGCTATGTCTAGACTCTTGTCCACAGAAACTGATACCATACATGTGAGTTGCTTTAAGCTGTTAACCTAACACTGTTTTTCAGCAATAGAAAACAAATACAGTCTCAATTATTTTTCCCGCTTCTCACATTACTTTCTTCAAAGTACTAATCCACCAAGCTGAGCTCTTTAGAGTATTGTTCATGCTATCTCACATCTTGAAACACATCCTCCTCCTTATTCCAAATGCCCATGAAATGGGGCCTGCAAAATTTGACTGTAGCTTACCTTATCCTGTGAGGGCTTCCTTGGTGGCTCAGTGGTAAAGAATCTGCCTATGATGCAGACTAGGGTTTGACTGCTGAATCAGGAAGATTCCCTGAAGAAGGAAATGGCTATCCATTCCAGTATTCTTGCTTGGGAAATCCCATGGACAGAGGATCCTGGTAGGCTACAGTCCCTTGGGTAGCGAGAGTCAGACATGACCTAGCAACTAAACCACCACCACCACTACCAATCCTTGAGGGATGAATGATTAGAAGAGGAGAGTATGGCCTCAGGGAAGCTGGTGACTCCCTTCCCTTCGTTTATTCTGTACTGTGTACACAATCCTTTTCTCCAGCTAAACTAGACTACTTATTTTCTGAACCTACCTTCCAGACTCAGCATCTTGTACTCATGCCATTTCTTCTAACTAAAGGCAAATTCTCACTCCTAATTTCTACTATAAGAATCTACCTAGTCCTCAAGGCTAGTACAGATGCCATCCATTCACCTGTCTGAAATATTCTTCTTCCTCTCAATGCCTTTTCATTTTCATCTATATTGTTATCACATAGTGCTTTGTATTATGCTATCTGAATGTACTCCCTCTTCTACCATCCTGAGCTCTCATCCCAGGCAGCACAGCACAAAAGTTAAGGACACAGGGTCTAGCATCAGGCTGCACATTTCAGTATCTCAGTTCTGCCACTTATCCACTGTTTAACTTTGGGAAAGTTACCTTGGTTTTATAATCTGTAAAATGTATGCTGCTAAGTCACTTCAGTTGTGTCCAACTCTTGCGACCCCATAGCCGGCAGCCCACCAGGCTCCCCGATCCCTGGGATTCTTCAGGCAAGAACACTGGAGTGGGTTGCCATTTCCTTCTCCAATGCATGAAAGGGAAAAGTGAAAGTGAAGTCACTCAGTCGTGTCGGACTCTTGGCGACCCCAGGGACTGCAGCCTACCAGACTCCTCCATCCATGGGATTTTCCAGGCAAGAGTACTGCAGTGGGGGTGCCATTGCCTTCTCTGGCATAAATCAGTAAAATGTATATGTATGTGGTAAATCACTCAGTCATGTCTGACTCTTTGCAACTCTATGGGCTACAGCCCACCAGGCTCTTCTGTCCATGGGATTCTCCAGGCAAAAACTCCTGGAGCGGGTTGACATGTCTAACCTGAGTCTTATGTCTCCTGCATTGGCAGGCGAGTTCTTTACAACTTGCATCATCTGGAAAGCCCATCTGTAAAGTACCAGTCCTTAACAATAGACTTGTTACAAAGATTGATTGCTCAAATTAATTGACAAAGAAAGCAAAGAGTATCTGTTTGTCAAAGAAGAGTCATTTTTGTATTCCCCTCCCTTTAAAAAAATCTCAACCACTAGTCTATACTAGAACTCTGTACAGAGAACAATGGTCATTGAATGATGAAGCCTTAATATTTGTTTAATGATGAGTAGTAAACAGCATTAGCAATCCCCTGATAAGTAATCCTCCACTTTCACTTCCCACTAGTCAAATAATATTATGGCTTATGAAGATCTTAAAATGAGAGAATAGGATAGAAAGTGGGAGGGGGAGAGGAATGATGGGAGAAAGGGAAAGAGGAGAAGGACAGGGAAAAAGATTGCTGAGGACAGAAATGCTTACAAATAATCAGATCACTAAAATTCACTGAAAAATTATATGCATTATTTACAACTCATTATCATCAAAATTCCTTGTATAATTGCTTGCTGAACAATGGAAAGCAGGATCTTTTCAGGTAGACTCTGCTTGCTGTGACGTAGCTTTCAACCATCTGGACACACACATTTTACACATAAAAGGCTAACTCCTCTTCATTCTCATGCTGATTTTAGGAAAGCGCTGCAGGCATGGACCTGGCAGTTACTTACCCAGCAATACATAGACAGCTAATGACTAAGAATGTGACATCACATGTGACCTTCAAAATATATACACTAGAAATTCCAAATAAAAAATAAAAGTGTATATTCCAAGTGTTATTGCAAAATACCCTCATGCTTTCCTGGCTTAGTGACTGCTGGTGGAAGAACACAATGCTCTGGGGAAAGAACAAAAGTACTTTGACATAAGTGTGTGGGTTGGGATTAGAAAGAGTCATGCTCTCTGATGAGGCACCTTCTCACCACATCCTAGAGCAAAAACAGAAAATAATTGCAATAATAGTAGCTGAGAAGAGAGTGCTGCAGTGAAAAAAGAAGAATCATATGCAAGCAAGCAAAATAGGTCTCATTTTGGTGGAGTGAGAGAACTACTCTTTGCTAGCATACTAGACTAAGGCTTGATATGTAGATAAAAACAAAAAAGATTAGTTCCCTGTTCCAGCAGTGAAGTCCACAGTGCTTCCCTTAATAATGCATCTAGAAATTAACAGCTTTCTTTGAAGGTAGAACAATTCTCCCTTGCCTACTCAACACCTACTCCAAAATCAGTTCATACATAGAGCTCTTTCTGCCTATTTTTTGGTGTTATTTCTCCATCACATCTCTGAACAGTTTTAAACCAAAGAAATAACCAAAGGAACTAAGTGGTGCAATTTGCTTTTGCCACAATTAACCATACATAACTTATTCCTTGCTTCCTACACAGTACATGCTTTTTGTATTGTTTCTTTATTCAGTATGATGAAATTATTTATGTGCTTCATGTTCATTTATGGGGGATGGAAGAAAATATGACTTGTTTTTATAGCAAAAAACTTCAAATTTTATCTTTCCAATCTTAATCACTGAGAAACCTACAGAATTTTTTTCTTTAATTAATTTTTATTTTTTAGTTTGTTTTGCTTTACAATACTGTATTCATTTTGCTAACATCGACATGAATCAGCCACGAGTGTACATGAACTCCCAATCCTGACCCCCACCTCCCCTCTCCCGCCCCACACCATCTCTCTGGATTATCCCCATGCATCAGTCCCAAGCATCCTGCATCCTGCATCAAACCTGGACTGGCGATTCGAGAAACCTACAGAATTTTGCCACCTTCTCAGAAGAGTTTATGAAAGACTTGGGGTTTTGGATTTGCTGTATGGCTCAGGAAACTCAAACAGGGGCTCTGTATCAACCTAGAGGAGTGGGATGGAGAGGGAGATGGGAGGGAGGTTCAAAAGGGAGGGGATATTTGTATACCTATGGCTGATTCATGTTGAGGTTTGACAGAAAACAACAAAATTCTGTAAAGCAATTATCCTTCAATTAAAAAAGAAATAAATTTTAAAAACAGATGGGGTTCTGGAGAAAGGAAGGAATAGTTTACTACAATTTTGTGACACAGCTACCATTCTTCTACTGGCTTACTGTAGCACAGGCTTCACTTGTCAATTCATTACTGAGAAGTGTTAGGGAAGCAAGATTTCATCTCCAATTCCTGATGCAGAACTGTGATTTCTTTAAACAAGATCATTAAGCTATCACCTCAAAACCAAATGGATACTGCTAAGGGTTAAATTTCATAGTTCTTTATAGGAATATATGGTCTGATTACACATGCTTATAGTCTAATGGTGGTGGTAGACAGGTACCTAAAAAAGGACAGAGTACCTCCCCAGGAAAGGGCATTTTCACTTTTGTCTGAGAAGAAATAAAGAAACACAGTGTCAATCAATCAGAAGACTAGGATGATATAAATTTACAAGTACCCTTAGCCATGAGAAATTTTGATTTTGGGGCATCCGATCAGAAAAAATTACTTTAACAAACTTGAATCATGACTCCTCAGACAGTGTAACTTCTGTTTACTAGTATAATTCCTACATAATAGACTAACATGAAACAAACTTTTGCCAAGTCTGGCAACACAGTGTTTAAACTGTAAAATATGTGGAGTTAAACATTTTAGAAAAGTATAGCTCCCGAGCATGTAATATGAAGACCATGGTGAACCTCTTGGTCTTGGATTATTCTCTATAGTCAAGCCTTTCCCCCCTATTTTCATGTTTCACATTTTTCCTACATAAAGCAAGTTTAAAAAAATCATCTATTTTCTTTTGTTAATTACTGTTGTTTTCTTTTAAAAATAAAACCTTTAGAATTATTGAGATGATTAACCATGGACATGGGTAAATTTCAAAAGCACTAAAAATTTGGAGCTAAAGCGATTTCTATAAATTAATCAATAAAGTTTTATTTATATATAAATCACTGTACAGTTGTGAGAGCTGGACCATAAAGAATGAAGAACACCAAACAACTGATGCCTTTGAACTGTGGTGCTGGAGAAGACTCCTGAAATTCCCTTAGACTGCTAGGAGATCAAAGCAGGCAATCTTAAGGGAGATCAACCCTGAATATTCACTGGAAGGACTGAAGCTAAAGCTGAAGCTCCAGTATTTAGGTCATCTGATGCAAACAGACAACTCACTGGAAAAGTCCCTAATGCTAGGAAAGATTGAGGACAGAAGGAGAAGAGGGTGTCAGAGGATGAGATGAGACGGCTGGACAGCATCACCAATGGCATGAACATGAACTTGGGCAAACTCTGGGAGATGCTGAGGGGCAGGGAGGCCTGGTGTGCTGCAGCCCATGGGGTTTCAGGGAGTTGGACATGACTGTGTGACTGAATAACAACAACAACACTGAATCTAAGCCATATACCAGTATGTTGGCTAGCTTATATGTCCTAATATGGGGAAAAGGTGGACAGAATATGAGTGGGCAAGCAAACGAAAATAATAGCAATACTTAAAGCTGATGAAGATACAGTGATATTGGTACAGTCTTTAATTCTGGTAAGAGTTTAAGTTAGTGTAACTTCCTTTTGGTTTCCCTGGTGGCTCAGATGGTAAAGCATTTGCCTACAATGTGGGAGACTTGGATTCAATCCCTGGGTCAGGAAGATCTTCTGGAGAAGGAAATGCAACCCAGTCCAGTGTTCTTGCCTGGAAAATCCCATGACAGAGGAGCCTGGTAGGCTACTGTCCATGGGGTCACAAAGAGTTGGACATAACTGAGAGACTTCACTTCAACTTCCTTTTGGAATGGATCTGGCAGTTTTACATAAGAATATTCATACCCAATTATTCCTGACCCAAAGTCTCATTCCTAAAATATATCCTTAGGAAACCATCTAAATGGAAAAATATTATATGCTGGAAGAGATACTGTCACTGTACTTTTATTTATCAAAGGCATAAAATAGTTAAGTAATTAGAAATAATGAAGATATACTACAATGGAGGATAGTTAAGTCAATTAGGGTACCACAGCTGAATAGAATAAAGGAGCCATTAAAATAATAGTTATAAAATAAGCTGGGGCAAGACACAGAGGATGGTCTGGGTTTGAAGCCTGGTCAAAATGTCTTAGATTTAACTTCAGTTACTTTCATTTTGGTATCAAATTGGCAAACAGTACAATGGATAGTACAATTATGGACACAAATAAGAGGACATGGTCCCTGGTTGCCTCTCTGGTTCCTCCCAGATGTGTCTCTGAAGTTCTGCAGTGACTGTAAAGAATCACCAAGTCAGATGAGCCCTGAACTCTGCCTTGGAGAGTTATCATCAGCTTCAAGGTTCAACCCCATTTCATGTAACAACATTTTTTCACTGTATTACTTAATAAGAAAATACTTCATCATTCTTTTTCTTACTGCATCATCACACCTACAGCCGGTCTTGTTGTGGTCTACTTTGTAAAGATTACCTGGAAACATGGAAAATGCCATGAAGTTGGCAGTGTTGGGATATCAAACTCAAAATATTATCTAGAATATAAGGTTACATGGGTAGGACTAAATGGAAGAATGGATAATTGAGGGGAAAGTACATCTATTAATATGATGATTGTTTTCACTTTTGAATTTATAGTTCAAAATTTTAGTGACTCATAGGACAACTAAGAGCGGCGGCCGTGGCGGCACAGAAGCAGCCAAGAGGGCTACCCCAAGTCAGGGGTCGGGGGCAGCAGCTGAGAGGAGCTACCCCGCCTCCAAGGTAAGGAGCAGCGGCTGCACTTTGCTGGAGCAGCGGTGAAGAGATATCCACGTCCAAGGTAAGAGAAACCCAAGTAAGATGGTAGGAGCTGAGAGAGGGCATCAGAGGGCAGATAGACTGAAACCACAATCACAGACAACTAGCCAATCTGATCACACAGACCACAGCCTTGTCTAAATGAAACCAAGCCACTCAAGACAGACGGGTCATGGTGGAGAGTTTTGACAGAATGTGGTAACCTGGAGAAGGGAATGGCAAACCACTTCAGTATTCTTGCCTTGAGAACCCCATGAACAGTATGAAAAGGCAAAAAGATAGGACACTGAAAGATGAACTCCCCAGGTCGGTAGGTGCCCAATATGCTACTGGAGATCAGTGCAGAAATAACTCCACAAAGAATGAAGGGATGGAGCCAAAGCGAAAACAACACCCAGCTGTGGATGGGACTGGGGATAGAAGCAAGGTCCAAAGCTGTAAAAAGCAATATTGCACAGGAACCTGGAATGTTGGGTTCATGCATCAAGGCAAATTGGAAGTGGTCAAACAGGAGATGGCAAGAGTGAACATTGACATTCTAGGAATCAGCGAACTAAGATGGACTGGAATGGGTGAATTTTACTCAGATGACCATTATATCTACTACTGTGGGCAGGAATCTCTTAGAAGAAATGGAGTAGCCATCATAGACAAAAGAGTCTGAAATGCAGTACTTGGATGCAATCTCAAAAACGACAGAACGATCTCTTATTTCCAAGGCAAACCATTCAATATCACGGTAATCCAAGTCTATGCCCTGACCAGTAATGCTGAAGAAGCTTAAGTTGAATGGTTCTATGAAGACCTACAAGACCTTTTAGAACTAACACCCACAAAAGATGTCCTTTTCATTATAGGGGACTGGAATGCAAAATTAGGAAGTCAAGAAACACCTGGAGTAAGAGGCAAATTTGGCCTTGGAGTACAGATGAAGCAGGGCAAAGGCTAATACAGTTCTGCCAAGGGAATAGCTGTGAAAAGAAGAGAAGCAAAATGCAAACGAGAAAAGAAAAGATATACTCATTTGAATGCAGAGTTCCAAAGAAGAGCAAAGAGATAATAAAACCTTCCTCAGCAATCAATGCAAAGAAATAGGGGGAAACAATGGAATGGAAAAGACTAGAGATCTCTTCAAGAAAATTACAGATACCAAGGGAACATTTCATGCAAAGATGGGCACAATAAAGGACAGAAATGGTATGGACCTAACAGAAGCAGAAGATATTAAGAAGAGGTGGCAAGAATACACAGAAGAACTGTACAAAAAAGATCTTCAAGACTCAGATAATCATGATGGTGTGATCACTCATACTCACCAGACATGCTGGAATGTGAAGTAAGTGGGCCTTAGAAAGTATTACTATGAACAAAGCTAGTGGAGGTGATGGAATTCCAGTTGAACTATTTCAAGTCCTAAAAGATGATGCTGTAAAAGTGCTGCACTCAATATGTCGGCAAAGTTGGAAAACTCAGCAGTGGCCACAGGACTGGAAAAGGTCAGTTTTCATTCCAATCTCAAAGAAAGGCAATGCCAAAGAATGCTCAAATTACCACACAATTGCACTCATCTCACATGCTAGTAAAGTAATGCTCAACATTCTCCAAGCTAGGCTTCAATAGTACATGAGTCGAGAACTTCCAAATGTTCAAGCTGGATTTAGAAAAGGCAGAGGAACCAGAGATCAAATTGCCAACATCCTCCAGATCATTGAAAAGGCAAGAAAGTTTAAGAAAAACATCTATTTCTGCTTTATTGACTATGCCAAAGTCTTTGTGTGAATCAGAATAAACTGTGGAAAATTCTGAAAGAGATGGGAATATCAGACCACCTGACCTGCCTCTTGAGAAATCTGTATGCAGGTCAGGAAAAACAGTTAGAATTGAGCATGGAACAACAGACTGGTTCCAAATAGGAAAAGGAGTATGTCAAGGCTGTATATTGTCACCCTACTATTTAACTTCTATGCAGAGTACATCATGAGAAACGCTGGGCAGGAGGAAGCACAAGCTGGAATCATGATTGCTGGGAGAAATATCAGTGACCTCAGATATGCAGATGACACCACCCTTATGGCAGAAAGTGAAGAACTAAAGAGCCTCTTGATGAATGTGAAATAGGAGAGTAAAAATGTTGATTTAAAGCTCAATATTCAGAAAACTAAGATCATGGCATCCGGTCCCATCACTTCATGGCAAATAAATGGGGAAACAGTGGAAACAGTGGCTGATTTTATTTTTTGGGACTCCAAAATCACTGCAGATGGTGATTGCAGCCATGAAATTAATAAAACACTCACTCCTTGGAAGGAAAGTTATGAACAACCTAGATTGCCTATTGAAAATCAGAGACATTACTTTGCCAATAAAGGTCCGTCTAGTCAAGGCTATGGTTTTTCCAATTGTCGTGTATGGATGTGAGAGCTGGACTATAAAGAAAGCTGAGTGCCGAAGAATTGATGCTTTTGAACTGTTTTGTTGGGGAAGACTCTTGAGAGTCCCTTGGACTGCAAGGAGATCAAACCAGTCCACTCTAAAGGAAATCAGTCTTGGGTGTTCACTGGAAGGACTGACGTTGAAGCTGAAACTCCAATACTTTGGCCACCTGTTGCGAAGAGCTGACTCATTGGAAAAGACCCTGATGCTGGGAAAGTTGAGGGCAGGAGGAGAAGGGGACGACAGAGGATGAGATGATTGCATGGTATCACCGACTCAATGGACATGGGTTTGGGTAGACTCCAACAGTGGTGATGGATAGGGAGGCCTGGCCTGCTGCAATTCATGGGGTCGCAAATAGTCAGACATGACTGAGCAACTGAACTGAACTGAACTGAGGACAACTAATCTTGGGATTTTTTTTCCAATTTTTTTTCACTCTAAAATTTTTCCCATACTAAATGCAGACATTAAAGTTATTAGCCATTCTCCTGCTTCAGCTGGCACTGAAAGGAAGGGAAATCTTGCCTTTAAATTACAATATTCTCCATCACGCTGTTCCTTCATATTGTGCAAAACGCTTCAAAAGCTTTGGTTGGCATATTTATATACCATAGTCTTCGCTAACACTGTTTCCCTTCTCAGGAATCTCTACAAAGCCCATTTCTACCCACAGCTGGGGGAGTGGGGGAGAGGTCTCCCATATGCAACTAGTAATACTGTGTCCCATAAACTGCCTGCCTGGATATATCTATGTTTGATACCAATATGTCAACAGCTTTGGTATAGGGTGGATGTTTCATACCAGAGAATGTTGAGAAACAATCTGTATTCTTCCTCTCTCAGGAAAGCAGAATATGAAATATCTGAAGAGGATAGAGCAACACAGAAGTGGAAAGACTCAGAGCGAGAAGAATAAACAGAGGTCACAAGAAGAGTGATGTAGTTGATAGTGATGGGGGAAGTGCAGAAGACAGAGACCAAGAGCAGACAGCTACCAGTCTGATGATTAGTGTTCTAGATCTCCATGGAGCAGGGCTGCACAGAGGTTGGGTCTTTTTCTCAGTTCCCCATTTACTTTTCTATGCACCTTTACCATAAAGCTTCTAGTAACTGAGGAAGCAAAGTGTGTCTCTGTTTTTCTCAACATGAGAAGTTCTAACAAGATAAAGGCTAAATTCTATGATAGAGTACTGACTATGATTCTAATTCAAATTTTATAGGTCCACAAAAGAGTTGCACAGAGAGTATCAGAATGGACACACAGATCATTACTGCAAAAGGTTTTTTCAAATTTGAAATATGGTATAAAAAGATAAATATTCCCTATGTAGTCACTGTGGGAAATATACTTATTCCAATTATTCTGTACTAAATATTTTCTAGAATTCCTTTAGGAATCATATTAAGAATTTCCTGCTTCCCTGGTGGCTCAGATGTAAAGAATCTGCCTACAGTGTGGTGTTGGAGAAGACTCTTGAGAGTGCCTTGGACTGCAAGGAGATCCAACCAGTCCATCCTAAAGGAGATCAGCCCTGGTGTTCTTTGGAAGGAATGATGCTAAGCTGAAACTCCAGTACTTTGGCCACCTCATGCGAAGAGCTGACTCATTGGAAAAGACTCTGATGCTGGGAGGGATTGGAGGCAGGAGGAAAAGGGGACGACAGAGGATGAGATGGCTGGATGGCATCACCGACTCGATGGACATGAGTTTGAATGAACTCTGGGAGTTGGTGATGGACAGGGAGGCCTTGCGTGCTGCGATTCGTGGGGTTGCAAAGAGTCGGACATGACTGAGTGACTGAACTGAACTGAATTGAACAGTGTGGGAGACCTGGGTTTGATCTCTGGGTTGGGACGACCCCCTGGAGAAGGGAATGGCAGCCCACTCCAGTATTCTTGTCTGGAGAATTCCCTGGACAGAGAAGCCTGGCCAGCTACAGTCCATGGGGTTGCAAAGAGCTGGACATGACTGAGTGACTAACACTTTCTTTGTCAAGAAAATCAATGTTATTATTTTTTAAATTTTGATTTCAGGCTTTCTCCCTTTCCTTCCCTTTCTTCTTTCTTTTAGTTTTTGCCAATATGAGGCAGTCCTATGAGGAATTCTGAAGCACTGGGTGGAAAGGAGAGACTGAACCAAATGGAATGGAGTCAGGGGAACAGTGTAATGAAAACAGTAGCAGCAAACACAGAGTAAAAGCTCATTTGTGTGTTATAGGCTCCAGGACAGTGAGTAATGAGGTTGTTGTTTCATGGCTAAGTCATTTCTGACTCTTTGGTGACCCCATGGATTGTAGCCTGCCAGGCTCCTCTGTTCATGGCATTTCCCAGGCAAAAATACTGCAGTAAGTTGCCATTTCCTTCTCCAAGGGATCTTCCTGATTCAGGGATTGAAGCCACGTCTCCTACATTGGCAGGCAGGTTCTTTACCACTGAGCCATTGGGGAAGACAAGAAATGAGAGGGATGATGCTAAATGGGGTTTGCTGCAGGCACACGGCTCCAGTCACTGGGATATAAGCTGATAGCCACTTGTGCTATTTTAAATGATGTCGGGTATGTGGCACAAGGTAGACATTTATTGTAAAATGAATGAATGAAAACGCTTAATGTATTCAGTAGAATTATTTTGCTGCTGCTGCTGCTGGGTTGCCATTTCCTTCTTCAATGCATGAAAGTGAAAAGTGAAAGTGAAGTCGCTCAGTTGTGTCTGACTCTTTTCGACCCCATGGACTGCAGCCTACCAGGCTCCTCTGTCCATGGGATTTTCCAGGCAAGAATACTGGACTGGGGTGCCATTGCCTTCTCCAGAATTATTCTGCTAGTTACTACTTAATAATTTAATAATCTTAAAATAATAAACACATTTTCAAAGAAAAATAATACTAAATCAAGTAAAATCGGTAATACAATTATTTAAAGGGTTAGGACTGGCCTTCATGTGACTATGCTGTGACAAGGATTCCATGATGGGGAGTTATACTGTCCCTCTCAAGTTTCAATCCAGAGACTTGAGGTTTTTCCGCACTGAAAGATTCTTTCTCCTACCTGACTTAAAAAAAAAAAAAATCTATTCATTCATTTATTTTCCTGTGTCAGGTTTCAGTTGCAGCATGCAGGGTTTTTTCTTTGTGTCACGTGGTGTCCTTCACTGCGCTGAACTGTGGTGTGTGTGTTCAGCAGTTGTGGTGTGTGGGCTTAGTTGCTCCAAGGTGTATAGGATCTTAGCTCTCTGTGTGTATGTGCTCAGTTCTATCCAACTCTTTGCAACTCTACGGACTGTAGCCCACCAGGCTCCTCTGGCCATGGAATTTTCTGGGCAGGAATATTGCAGTAGATTGCTATTTCCTACTCCAACCTACCTGACTTCTTTTATAGCCTCTGTTTTACTTGGGGACAATTCTCCAGTGAGCACACAGTACTTCTACCTTCCTTCTTTCTTCCCTGGGCTTCATAGGCTAGTACTTAACACAACATTTTACACATAAGCAATGCTCAATAAATGTTTGTTAAAAAAAATAAAATACTTTAATCAGTTTCCATTAAACTGGTTTTTGGTCATCTGACATCAATTTCTCCATTATATTGTAAACATTAGAGAAGACAGATATATTTATCATTAAAAATATTTTAATCCTAAGAAGGTTATATCAATAACCTCAGATATGCAGATGACACCACCCTTATGGCAGAAAGTGAAGAGGAGCTAAAAAGCCTCTTGATGAAGGGGAAAGAGGAGAGTGAAAAAGTTGGCTTAAAGCTCAACATTCAGAAAACAAAGATCATGGCATCCGGTCCCATCACTTCATGGGAAATAGATGGGGAAACAGTAGAAACAGTGTCAGACTTTATTGTTTGGGGCTCCAAAATCACTGCAGATGGTGACTGCAGCCATGAAATTAAAAGGCGCTTACTCCTTGGAAGAAAAGTTATGAGCAACTTAGTATATTCAAAAGATGAAAGTGAAAGAGGAGAGTGGAAAAGTTGGCTTAAAGCTCAACATTCAGAAAACGAAGATCATGGCATCTGGCCCCATCACTTCATGGGAAATAGATGGGGAAACAGTAGAAACAGTGTCAGACTTTATTTTTTGGGGCTCCAAAATCACTGCAGATGGTGACTGCAGCCATGAAATTAAAAGGCGCTTACTCCTTGGAAGAAAAGTTATGAGCAACTTAGTATATTCAAAAGCAGAGACATTACTTTGCCAACAAAGGTCTGTCTAGTCAAGGCTATGGTTTTTCCTGTGGTCATGTATGGATGTGAGAGTTAGACTGTGAAGAAGGCTGAGCGCAGAAGAATTGATGCTTTTGAACTGTGGTGTTGGAGAAGACTCTTGAGAGTCCTTTCGACTGCAAGGAGATCCAACCAGTCCATTCTGAAGGAGATCAACCCTGGGATTTCTTTGGAAGGAATGATGCTAAAGCTGAAACTCCAGTACTTTGGCCACCTCATGCGAAGAGCTGACTCATTGGAAAGGACTCTGATGCTGGGAGGTATTGTGGGCAGGAGGAGAAGGGGACAACCGAAGATGAGATGGCTGGATGGCATCACGGACTCGATGGACGTGAGTCTGAGTGAACTCTGGGAGATGGTGATGGACAGGGAGGCCTGGTGTGCTGTGATTCATGGGGTCGCAAAGAGTCGGACAAGACAGAGTGACTGAACTAACTAACTAAGAAGGTTGCTGCTGCTGCTGCTAAGTCGCTTCAGTCGTGTCCGACTCTGTGCAACCCAAAATCTCTATTTAATTTTAAAAGTTATTGCCTGTGGTAGTATGGTTCCATACCATAGGCACTGCAAAACCCAACTGTGTCAATTAAAACTTAAAGAATTTCAAACCACACCAAGACTGATCTGATTTTCTTTCCACTGCAAGAGTACCTCCCAGGATCCCTCTCTTTTTTTGGTTTGCAGGTGCATGGGAATGAATGTAGCTGATTTACTGCTGTAGGCTCTCTTAATACAAACAATGGTATAATTTGTTCCTGAGTTCTTTTCAATCCATTCTACAGCTGCCTTCCATCAAGTGTGAGTTCTATGGCTTCATTATGAAAATCGTGCTCCCAACAGAAATATCTCTGAATAACTGTAAATCATCATTTAATGAAATTAGCTAATATTTGTATAAAGTTTCACAATATACAAAACACCTTAATATACATTCAGTTCAGTTCAGTTCAGTGGCTCAATCATGTCCAACTCTTTGCAACCCCATGAACCACAGCATGCCAGGCCTCTCTGTCCATCACCAGCTCCCGGAGTCCATCCAAACCCATGTCCATTGAACTGGTGATGCCATCCAACCATCTCATCCTCTGTCATCCCCTTTTCCTTCTGCTCTCAGTCTTTCCCAGCATTAGGATCTTTTCCAGTGAGTCAGCTCTTCGCATCAGGTGGCCAAAGTATTGGAGTTTCAGCTTCACCATCAGTCCTTCCAGTGAACACCCAGGACTGATCTCCTTTAGGATGGACTGGTTGGATCTCATTAACTCATTTAATTCTCCTAATAATCCAAAGCAACAGCATCATTCTTCCCACTTTGCATATAAGTCCTTTAGTGATTTTTCCAAGATTTCCTCTGCTGTGTAATTAAATTACACTTAAAATTTAGTGTTCTCTGTTTCTTTCACCTTCAACATAATCGCCCACCAGTTAATGTATATACGAAAACCTCTCTTTCTTGGGGTACTTTTTATGGAATTTAAATGGAAAATTAATTCAGAAAAAAGTGCTTGAAATCTTCCCTAAGTCAGTGTTCTTCCTTAATGCTGGTAGTAAAGCCAGTCATTTAATTCTCTTTCTAAAGTGAGTAGAACAAAATGCTTCCTAAAGAGCATTAGGAATTAAAATAAGCAGCATCATGGCTGACCTGGGTCCCTGTGTCTTGCGCATTCTTTTTTGATTCAGTATCCATTTTTCTCCAAACCACAAAACAAAAATTAGAACAAAAAGAATGCTTATATGAACTGGACACTAAAATATCACATAAAAAACTCAATAACTGACTTATTTGAGGACAGTGATGTTAACAGTACAAATGTATGACAAGGAGAAGAGTTGTTTTAATGTAATAAGATGGCACTGTGCCGTGCGGTGCTGTTGCTTTAGTTGTGTCTGACTCTGCATTCTGTGGACTGTAGCCCACCAGGCCCCTCTGTTCATGGGATTCTCCAGGCAAGAATACTGGAGTGGGTTGCCATTTCCTTCTCCAGGGGATCTTCCCAACCCAGGGATCAAACCCATATCGCTTATGTCTCTAGCAATAGCAGGCGTGTTCTTTACCACTAGAGCCACCTGGGAAGCCCCAAGATGGCAGTGTAGCAATCTTTAAATAATACATATTCTAAAACATGAAATTACCTAATGACTTTCTCTGATGGAGTTATAAGGAATTAAAAGTACTCCTAGAAGTTGCTTGGAGTTTGATGAAAATACATATGTAATATCTCAGCAATTACTTAAAAGGAAATAGTGCCATTTGTTATTGACATAAAAATTGTATAAACAATGAGATGGAAATCATTATCATAAAATTATAAACTGTAAGGCAGTTTCACTTTACCTCATATTATTGCTAAAGTGAAAATGTAATAGCTTCACAAATTAAGCATTAAACCATAATTTCCTGTTTTCTCATGTCCTGATTTGTAAAGAAACTTCTGAAACACCTTTTTATTAGCAAGGAGACAGAGCTACAAAACAGAAAAGATGTATCTTAATTCCTGTTAGCAGAGGATGGTTTTTCTACCATATGGGTGAATATTAAGCTAAAGAGATCCACTGAAATCCACCAAATTCTTCCTTCTGATCTGTTCTTGGCACTGGAGCAAAGAAATTGTGTCACACTCACCATCACAGTCATCTTCCTAGAAATAGATGTGGCTTCACACCAGGGGGAGGCCCCTGTACAGCCTGACCTGGCACCTCCTCCACTTGACTCACTACCTTCACCCTTGTGCCTCCAGGCCCACTCTAGAGGCATGCACACAGTGAGGGTTCACAAAATATTTTCAAATGAGTAAATTACTTTCACCATTTGACAATTTAACAATAAAACACTGTCTTATAATTTTGAAATTACTGTATATCCAAAGCAACTTTATGTTAAGGATAGAATGAATAGCAATGTAATATACCTTTTAATCTTTGTATGAATTTTCATATATTTAAAGCCACATATATTTTAACTCCAAGTAATTACTCATGTGATTAATTTAGCATTTCAACAAATAAATGCTCGTGTGTTCTAGGCATGAGAATAAGCATTAGAGTAGATACAGTTAAATTTTAAATCATTCCTTCATTCAACAAACATTTACTACAAGCTAGGTGCCAACTGAAATCATTAGAAACAGAGCCAAAAAAAAAAAAATTGGCAGATGAAGTCAGATGGGAGATTTTACATTGCTCCTTACCCACCCCACCACCCCCCACCACAGAAGAGATATTTGTGGAAATATGCGGTATTTTTCTTCACAAAGAGTAAAACAATTGGTAGTAATGGACAAAAGTGGAGGGTGGGTTTGGGTAGGACTCTGACATATCTTGAAGGAGGGGACTTGGCACATTTGCCACTATTTGCAGAGTTGTTTAGGAGGTCATCTCTAGTGCCCAGTGGTGGGGACTATTCTGGGCAATGAAGAAGCAATGGACAGACTGATTTTATGAGTGTCTCATGAACATGTGACCTGGGAATTACTAGATGTCTGGGTTCTAGCTTGGATCCTAGGTAAACTTGTACTCTGTGGAGTTAGGATAACCATGGTCATGGAAGTATGCCTAGAAATAAGGCCAAAGTCTTAGTTCAGTTCAGTCGCGCAGTCGTGTCCTACTCTTTGTGACCTCATGGACTGCAGCACACCAGGACTCCCTGTCCATCACCAACTCCCAGAGTTTACTCAAACTCTTGTCTATTAGATAAAGACAAATTTTAGGGTGAGAAGCACATACTTAAAAAAGGAAGGCTTGCTATGCTTTTATTAAAAAGTAAAAGGTAGTCTCTTATTGAGAAAAGCTTGAGTTTACCTTGGGTAGCAGTTTTTCCAAAAGGACACTTGTGGTTGATAATAGGTCTCAAAGTTCTATCCCTTAAAATAAAGGAGGTCTCAAAGCATCTGAAATACGTTCTAAGCATACATTGGCATATACATTCAGTTCAGTTCAGTCGCTCAGTCGTGTCCGACTCTTTGCGACCCCATGATTCGCAGTACGCCAGGCCTCCCTGTCCATCACCAACTCCCGGAGTTCACTCAGATTCACGTCCATTGAGTCCATGATGCCATCCAGTTGAACGGAACGGAACCAATATTTTTTCTTAATACATATATTTTATTGAAGTATAATTGACTTACAGTGTTTCAGGGGCACAACAAGGTGATTCAGTGATACATATACGATGTATTATTTTTTTAAATTATTTTCCATTATAGGTCGTTACTAGATATTGACTACAGTTCCCTTTGCAGGCAGTGTAATATATAGAACGACTCACAGAGAGCTGGAGTAACGGGGGCTTGGTTAGTAGGAGTTAAACAACAGAGAATACAGGGGTAACAGAGACGGGAGCAGCCCGCTGCCCACGACAGAGGTGGGGCTCCAAGAAAGACCCCTCCCCAAACCCGGCTGAGACGCAGACCCCACGGAAGAGGGTCTGGCTGGAACTCGAGGAGTAAGAAGTAGCGGAGGCGCCACCCTGGCAGCACTTGCTGGAAATCTGTCCTCTTGAGGTGCTGGGGAAAGCAAGCCTCCGGCTGGTGCCAAAGCTCAGAAATCACTGTCAATTCACCCAGGAAAAAGCGGCGCGAGAGGATATGCGTGTGCGCGCCTTGGCAGCAGCGCTCCACCCAGAAGCAGTCCGCGGAGGTTCTCCCGGAGCTGCGGGCTGTCGCGCGTCACTCGGCGCTTCGGCAACGGAGCTCTAGAATAGCCCTCCGCTCCAGGACCCAAGTACTGGGGACACTGTGCCTGGGAAAACCTGGTGAGCCTCCCCTCGCAAAAAAGAGGACTTTCTTGGTAATCCAGCGGCTAAGACTCTGCTCTCCCAATGCAGAGGGTCCGGGTCAGATCCCTGGGCAGGAAACTAGATCCCACATGCCACCACTAAGACCCGACGCAGCCAAATAAATAAATAAAAACAAATAAATGTTTCTAAAAAGTCTGGTGAGCAAAGCACACCAGATCGTGGACGCAAAACCCCTTTTCCCTTCACTGGCCTGCCAGCATCCTCTTTAATGACAAGCTCTTCATGCTTTTCCAGTTGGGAGAGGAGAAACATTTACAAATCCCACCTCGATTACTACAGAGCAGCAGACAAAGAAGAGCATATTTTGAGCTGAAAGGTAATAAACATCAATACCTGTCACACTTGGCTTTCGTGTTATGTCTTCAATATGCTGTGATGGTCATCACTGCTGAGAATTCTGTAATTGTCCCTTTTTCTACATAACATTTGGGAGCTTCTGGGTAACCATTCATTCAGTAAATATCTTTTGAGCATGCTTGCTGACTCGAATGTTTTCAAAAGTCAGGAGTCAAAGATAACAATTGCTAATTCAGGCCATTGTGTACACTTGCGAAAAAGAGGTCCAGGCATACCAGTTGGACACAACGGGCTGGGGACACGAGCAGAGGTGTAAACACCCAAAAACCATGAACCTCAGAGGAGAAGAAGCTAAGGCTGCCTCTGCAGAGAGAAAGGCTAGGGTGCACAGCATCCTGAAGAGATGCATCTTATTTGCATCTTGAAGGATGACTAAGAGTTTTCCAGAAAGACAAGGGGCCTAGGGTGTAAAACATGCAAAGGCCCAAGATGCTACAGAAAATGAGTTATTGACTACAGGGCCAGTCGTTCCAGGAGGCTGGAGATACCTAAGTAGTTAGCAGCCAGATGGGATGACCCATTCTGATAGAAAAATTACAACTTGACTTTAAAGGTTATCCTTTCTCCTGAACCATTTTTTTGTAGAGAAATATGCTCTTTTCATTTGTCTTCCTGGGGAGCTGAAGATGGTAAAATTAAATACTTAGATCTGTACTTGCTAAAAGAATCAAACTGAATGCAAAAGAGAACAAACGGTATTTAAAAAGAATTGACTTGCTCTGGTTTTTGCTTTGCTCTTTTTTTATTCAAATGCGACTCTGGACAGCCACCAACATAATATGCTGGAGGATCAGAACATCTGAGCCACATCACTGATTAGCCTGCTTTTTCACCCAAACTGAAGGAAAAAATATCGATGAATGAAATAAATGACTCACTGAAAATGACTGAAGGTGCAACATTTCGGCAACTCTACTGAGCTGTATTTTGATTTTGAACCACAGCAGAGGGCAATACAATTTCCTGGTCTTCAGTTTAGAATTTTAGAAACTCTAATAAGGGTTTAACATTATATTATGGAGATCTGAGGAGCTGCCCAGAGCAGAAGAGAAGGGGAGGTTGTGGGGGACGATTCCATTTTCTTGGTTTCTCCATTGTAGGGAAAATGTGTGCCCTAAGCATGGAGAGGTTCTTGCTTTCAGAACTCTTGTTGGATGTGGAATTCACATCCTGTAACAAATCCTGTTCTGACTCAGGTTAGAAGCCAAATGTGAGCTCTGACACTTCCACATGGCTTGGAGAGGCTCACTGCAAAACCTGGTTAGGGCTCATGGCTGCTTTGACCCATGGGTAGAGCAAGTTATCATTTATACAAACCTCTTCACCCAAGCAATGCCCCAAATGACTCGAATGTCCTGCTCTGTGGCCTGGCATTTGACTATGTTGCATAATTCTTTGTGAATGTTGTAAATACTGAGTAAGTGACAGAGTTAAGCCACTGCTTTTTCAAAAAATCTTCTACTAACCATGTGCACCTCTAGGATAGATAATAATGTGTGTGTATATGTGTAAGTGTGTGTGCGCATGCACGCACGCACACTCACTCAGTTGTGTCCAGCTGGCTGCAATCCCATGGATTGTAATCTGCCAGGCTCCTCTATCCATGGAATTTTCCAGGCAAGAATACTGGAGTGGGTTGCCATTTCCTCTTCAAAGGGATCTTCCCAACTCAGGGATCGAGCCTGCCTCTCCCGCCTTTCCTGCATTGGCAGGTGGGTTCTTTACCACTTGAGCCATCGGGGAAGCCCATAGATAATAACAGCCAACATTTATTTGGCATTTCCTAATTCACCCTATGTCTAAATTATTAAAACTAATGTACCCGTTTAACCCTCACTGTAAAACAGTTTCTTTGAGTAATCCTATTTTCCAGATGAGGAGACTGAAGCACAGAGAAATTAAGTAATTGGCCCAAGGCCCTGCAACTAGTACACACTGACGCTGCTGCCTGAAGACAGGCGGATAAAGATCTTGAACTGACCCATCCCTTGCCGCTAGGACCTTTATTAGAATTACATTGTAGTACAAATCCTGATGAGGGCTTACGTGAACATAGAATTGTTTTAAACATTTTATATATACATTATTTCACGTCCTCTGTAAATGTAATCTTCCTATTCATAGGTAAATACTGAATCAAAAAGGAAACTGAGGGACAGAAAGATAAAGAGATGTTCCCAAGACCACACCATTATTAAAGACTCAAGCCAAGGTCAACCTGATTCCCAGCCCCACAGCCCAAGTAGATTTCTCAGTTTCCCAATCTCTATTCACTCACACCAAAACATTGTATACATTTTTTGCCAAGGATATTATTTCTGCAAATTCTGATAGGATCTAGAGAGTTAGAGTTGACAATATAGTTGGAAGAGGGCATTAAGCACTTAAATTTTTTGAAGTTGATTTGCATAGCAAGCTGAGAAATGGAATATGTCCTGCCATATCAATAAATAAAGGATGTCACAGTCATCAGCAATTGCTGCCCCTGTGGAAGGTGAGCAGGTGAGCCCTGAGAGAAATCAGGAAGGAAAGTATTAGTGTTAGTCGCTCAGTCATGTCCGACTCTTTGCAACCTCATGGACTGTAGCCCACCAGGTTCCTCTGTCAGTGGAATTCTCCAGGCAAGAATACTGGAGTGGGTGGCCATTCCCTTCTCCAAGAGATCTTCCTGATCCAGGGATCAAACTCCAGTCTCCTGCATGGCACACAACTTCTTTACGATCTGAGCCACCAGGGAAGCCCCTCAGAAGGATAGAATACCTGCCTTCTAGCAACCATCAGACTAAGCCACTTCCTACAGTGAACCCTGAGGAAGCTCAGGACTGGAAAAGACAGCTGAGGCCCCAGACCCTGAGAAGCTTATCAAAGGAATGATTTCAGGGATTCCAGACTCTTGCATCTCCCCATATATAGAAATGAGCCAAATTCCTTGACTTGGGATGTCTGCTTTTCTTCAATTTACAAACAAACTTTTGACATTCAGACTACCTGCCCTCTGTTGCAAAACTATATAACCTGGCTTCTCCACCGCCTCCTAGGAGCAGTTCTCTTGGGGTTATACTTGAGATGAGCTCAAGCCCAGATGCCTCCTGGGCTTAAGTCCTAACAATTTCCACCAAATAAAGCATAACTCTCAACTTTTAGGTTGCATGTAATTTTTCAGTCAGCAAAGCCCCCTGGACTCTGCAGCAGACTGTAGTTGTGGGGAGGAGGTTAGTACCACTGTATCAATCTCTAAGCACCACTGTTGTTCCAGTATCTCTCTGCTTATCCTTTCTTTCAGCTGAGGGCAACTGTTCCATGCAGCAATTTGGATCAGTTTCAAGACACTTACTCCTCCTCTGAACATGCAATCTCTTTTAGCAATGTCACCAATTTGATGGCTATTGTGTATGAAAAAAAGAAGATGAAAGAACCATTAGTTTAAAACCATAGTGGTGTAAAATCTGCCTGCCAATGAAGGAGACATAAGAGACATAGGTTGAATCCCTGAGTCCAGAAGATCTCCTGGAGGATGACATGGTGAACCACTCTAGTAGGCTTGCCTGGAGAATCCCATGAACAGAGGAGTCTGACGGGCTACAGTCCATAGGATCACACAGAGTTGGACATGACTGAAGTGACTTAGCATGTGCACACACACAGTGTTGGGTACGCACAAGCTGTACTGTGTAGATCTGTATCTTGTGGGTTCTAAAAGATACAGTATTTTTCACATCTTAATGCCTCTGGAATCAGGATGCTCCTTCCAATCTACTGGGTCTGGCCATCACTGCTGACCAGCCAGTAGTCATGACATCATTATCATTGTCAGGTTATTTTTCTTGGTAGAATGACTGGACAATGCCAGAGCTTGGCATTTCAGTCAACAAAACACGTAAGGACAATTTGAAGAAGAAATGAAAGCTCTGGTTGATATTTGAAAACCTCTATTGACATCCCCTGGTGGCTCAGACGGTAAAGCGTCTGCCTACAATGCAGGAGACCCGGGTTCAAGCCTTGGGTTGGGAAGATCCCCTGGAGAAGGAAATGGCAACCCGCTCCAGTAGTCTTGCCTGGAAAATCCCATGGACGGAGAAGTGTGGTGGGCTACAGTCCATGGCGTTGCAAAGAGTTGGACACGACTGAGCCACTTCACTTTATTGACATCCCAGCATCAGAACATGTTCCATAAGTGTGAGCATCCTGGGAGAAATCTCAGATGTGAGAACAGAATATTCTTTTAGGAAACACTGCACCACCATTGATCGTACAGGGTGAAGTTGTAGAAAAAGCAGAGACCTCAAGAACTCCAGTTCAAACCGGAGACAAAATGCCAGATGAAAAATCTAGGAATTCTTGACTTGTTCAGCTCTCTTATATTTCTCCTTTCATGTATGCCCAAGGTCAGATTTGAATTTTAAAATGCCTGTGCCTAAATAAGTCTAAAAGAGGTCTCTGAATAAGTAATAAATAAAAATTCTAAGTAATACAAAGACTCTATTGGGAAATTAACTGGCATTTTTCTCTTCTTGAAACAAAATACCGATGCCACTTACAATAGATGATATCTTAAATTTGGGGAAGCACGATATACCTCATTTTTTCTTACAATAACCCTGCAAAGGAGGTCTCGTCATTCTCAGCTTAAAGACACAGCAGATTGCTCAGCTAGAAAAAATTAGCATGTAAGTTAAGTCATGTCAGACCACAGACTTGACTTTTTTATAACCCCATGTGGCCTTTACATGGCTTGGAGGGGCTATCTCTTACCAGTTTGGGAGTCTTAGTCAAGTGATTTAATTTGCCTGAGTTTCAGTTTCTGCTTCCATAAAACAGAGATAAGTTACTGTTGGTTGCTCAGTCATGTCTGAGTCTTTGTGGCCCCATAGACCATAGCCCTGGAGAAGGCAATGGCAATCCACTCCAGTACTCTTGCCTGGAAAATTCCATGGACAGAGGAGCCTGGTGGGCTGCAGTCCATGGGGTCGCGAAGAGTCGAACATGACTGAGTGACTTCACTCTCACTTTTCACTTTCATGCATTGGAGAAGGAAATGGCAACCCACTCCAGTGTTCTTGCCTGGAGAATCCCAGGGATGGCGGAGCCTGATGGGCTGCCGTCTATGGGGTCGCACAGAGTCGGACACGACTGAAGCGACTTAGCAGCAGCAGACCATAGCCCTGCCAGGCTCCTCTGTCCAGGGGATTTTCCAGGCAAGAATGCTGGAGTGAGTAGCCATTCCCTTCTCCAGGGGTTCTTCCTGACCCAGGAAGCAAACCGGGTCTCCTGATTGCAGGCATATTCTTAACTGTCTGAGCCACCAGGGACGCTCTAAAACAGAATGCAAACACTTTCATCCCAGACATGCTGGCAGAATTAAATGTGGCCAGACTTCAGCGCCTTCCAAACCTGTAAAGATGGGAGGAGCTCTCCTAGTCAAGAATCAGCCCGAGTCCCAGGGCAGTTTCTTGAAATGCCTGCCTTTTGTTCGAGCATGGTTAGAAACGCCTTCCTGCGAATGTCCAGTCACAACTAGACGGTCAGCGCTTTGAGGACAAGGATCTATTGTTAAAAATCACACCGTACTTCTCTAGCACACTGTGCACAGAACTGGCGCTGAACGGATATTTATCTACACGGAGAAAATCACATTTGAAAACTTGTGAAGCTTCCATGCTACTGATGTTATTCCCTGTGAACCTGTTGGAACAGAGGACAGGCTGGGAACAGCATATGTTGGTGATGATTTGGCTGCAAAAAGCGTGAGACTTTTTAATAAAACTGTACTAGACCGCATTCTCTCCCATAATGATATTTATGACATTTTAGGTAGCAGAAGACTCTGGAGAGACAGAATAACAGGAGAGAGGAGAAAGAGTTGGAAACACTGATTTTTTTTTTTTTAAGGATGCGTGGCCACAAAGGAGTCCCACTTACTGGGTGATACATGACTTTCATTGTGTACTAAGTCATAGGAGACCCAGTGGAAGAGCTTCTGTCCTTAGAAAGCCATTTTCAGTCAATTTCCAAGATAATGTCAAATAATTATCTCTTTCAATACATGTTTATGTATTGTAATTAACTTTAAAATCAGCCTTTCTAATTCCCAGTGCCAAAGACACTCCCTGGTTGTAAGTTAGTTATTGAGGGACAGGCATCCATCCCGGGCCCGTAAATCTTGTTTAAAACTGAGCAGTCTTCCTGCTGTTTGTTTAACAGTCCCTGTGTTGTCTGCAGACAAGTAATGCATCTCCCTAAGTGCACCTAACTCTCTATCAGCGAATGGCTTGGACACAGGGCCCTCGACGTGCAATACAAGGAGGAAATCTGTATGAAACATGTGCTGACAATCCAGTGTTTTTGTTGCTTGTTTTTTAATAGCCAAGATGTATGTGATTTTGCCTTCTGGAGCTTCTCAGCCCAGTTCGACATTGATTCCATAGAGGGTTGCTTGAAGCCCGCATGTGGGGGTGTTGATTCGAGAGACTCCACAACCGTTCCCCCTTGTGGAAGATTCAAAAGCAAATTAATAAGCACGAAGCCGGGGACTAAGGGTGTGTTTAATCGTTCTGATGTATTGTGAGACCAAGGCTACATGCAGAAGAAAAGGGAAGCTAAGTATGAAATCTGATTTGAGAGGTGCTGCCAAGTCCTGGGGCTCCAAATTCTTCAACTACTCTCTTGCCATAGCTTCCCAATTTTCTGCTGTGAGCATCATTTTTTAATTTTGATTTTTTAAAATTTTATTGGAGTCTGGTTGATTTACCACGTCGTGTTATTTTCAGATGTACAGCAAAGTGATTCAGTTTTACATACACATATATCCACTCTTTTTTCAGATTCTTTTCTCAGGTAGGTTATCACAGAATAGTGAATAAGGCCATTTTTTGGTGGCTCACATGGTAAAGAATTTGCCTGTCAACACAGGAGATGCTGGTTTGATCCCGGGGTCAGGAAGATCCCCTGGAGAAGGGAATGGCTACCCACTCCAGTGTTCTTTCCAAGGACCAAGGAGCCTGGCAGGCTACAGTCCACTAGGTCGCAAAGAGTTAGACACGACTAAAAAACAAAGCCCGCTCTCCAAAGTAAAAGTGATACAAAGGGCTGAGTGTACATTTATCACACAGTCTTGAATTATCCTGAATCTCTTTCCCTTGTATCAGACATCAGGCTCTTTGAAACTAGCCCATGAATTAGATACACTGTAACATTAAAGTCTAGAATTTAAAATAGCCTGGGAGGAGGTCTCCAGCTCAGCTAAAGATCAGACCAGCTAAAGAGGTCTGATCCAGTTGGGGATGGCATTCCATCCTGGGAAACATATGCCTAGGAGGGGAGCAGGTACAGAGGGAGAAAGTCAAAGCAACAAAGATCAGGTCCACATCTTCATGATTATAACGAGCTTGGAGGTTTTAAAATAACAATATGTCGTTTGATGAAGGCCATATCTTTTTTCTATTGGAGTATAATTGCTTTACACAGTTGCGTTCATGTCTTCTGTACAAACAAGTGAATCAGCTGCATGTATGCGTATCTCCCCTCCCTCTTGGACCCCCTCATCACTCCCATCCCACCCCTCTGGATCAGCACAGAGCACCGAGCTGAACTCCCTGTGCTACGGCCGCTTTCCTCGAGCGGGCTATTTTACACATGGAAGTGTGCGTATGTCAATCCTGATCTCCCAGGCTGTCCCACCCTCCTCTCCCCTCCCTGTGTCCATATGTCCATTCTCTAATGTCCGGGTCTCTATTCCGGCCCTGCAGTTAGGCTCATCAGTACCATTTTTCTAGATTCCACATACATGCGTTAATATACTCTATTTGTCCATCAACAGACGAATGCAGAGGTCTGCCATATCTTGAGAGACCTTGTAACATGTTACTAACATAAGGCAATGGGAATTTATATCACATTTTAGCAAGAGGGTCGGCCAGGACCAGAAGGAACACCTGCAGAAAACCCAGCCTACCTTCCTGGATGGTCGAAGAGCTCACAAAAACCCGTGACAGCGGGCTGCACCACACTACAGAATTCAAAAGCTATAACCAATTGTTATAAAAAGACAATGGAGACACATGCTACAGCTTTTTTCCCCCCTTTCCATTAAATCACAACAGAGTATCTCTGGCCTAATGTCCCCTGTGAGACGGATTGGGGTGATTTGTGCAGAAACTCTCCCCTGACAAGCAGCTGTGAGAGCAGGCTGGCTGGGTTGACAAGCAGAGCAGAACATCCTCCACCCAAGAACTCAGGAACAAAAAGCAAATCAATAGACATAATATTGCAAAACACTGCAGCAGGATCAACAGAGCTCTCACATCTATTTGATTTTTTTTTTCCCTCCCTCATCTGTCAACACAATTGAGAAGTCGAGCTTGCTAATTGTCTTCAATTGGCAGACTCCACGACTCTGGAGCTGCGACACTTGGATGTCACACTCTCTGCGACTCGTGGTCGCCAGCCTGGCAGCCTTGGAAGCAGCCTTCCTTTCGGGCGGGCTGCGTGCATCCACCCCGCTTCTCTGGGTCTGGATGAGGCTCACTCCCTATTATGCAGCTCTTCTCATCATTAGCACCGACGGAAGAATCTATGCCATGTTCTCTGTATCCAAAATATTTGAGGGAGGCAAAGAATCCCAGGAAGTCAATGAAAATGCGCTTCTATTGCCAGCTAGCATTTGCAACTGCCAGACTGCCTTGCATTCAAATTAGATTACCCAGCCAAGGAAGGACAGAGAGGGGCTGATTGCAAAGTCGGCTCGCTTTTGTGACTAAATGGCTACCTTTATAAAAGATAGGCTGGATTCTCTTTCGAAGAGGCTTTGCTCTGTTGGCCCCCTTGCTCACGCCCTGAGAGATCGTGAAGTCATCAACAAACCTTGAAACTCCCCCCAAAGTCATGAATGGTGAGCTCACTGTCCTTCTCGCACCCAGCTTGGTGCTCAGCAAATAGTTGGGGGCTGACAAATACTGGCCATATTTGAGCCAACAATGCTAAAATCATGGAAGAACAAAGGTGCGTTGACCCAAGAGCTCACGGCCCTGAAGTTTTCTCAGAGATGGCAGGATGATTGCATCCTTTTCTAAAGCTCTGGAGAGGTCTGGATAATCTGTCCAGGAGGCTTGGCAGTGGTGGTCCAAGCTGCCCTTGCCAGACCCTAGGAGGTAGGTCTCTGAGAACTTGACAATCAAAGTATAATAAGCTTTACAAGGTGAACCCGAGTGGGCAGGTCTGGTTGGCTTGGTGAGTAACCTAGTTGAACTCCCCATGTTCAGCCTTGAAAGACCTTTCACTAATTGCCAGAAGTAAGGCTGAGAGCTTTTCCCTGCTTGTGGGTCTGCCTTCTTCACATTCCTGGGGTCACCGAGCAAAACCTGACCTTCTTTCTGCAAACTGGTGCCTTGAAACACGCTGTTGTTTCTGAGCTGTCCACTGTCCCCAAGTACCTTTGCCTGGCTTTATAATCTCAATCTCGCACTCTCTTTCTATCAACCTAGTATCAACTCAGGGCTGACTGATTTCATTCATTTTCCTTCTCTCACCGTGATATCATTGAGATGCAAACCTCAGGTAGCCTATCACATCATTTGCCAGTATTTCGATACGGAGCTCTAGAAGGAAATGGTCATCTCCAAGACACCTCTGAGCCGTCCGCTTTCTGGATCCCTCCTTTGCATTTCCATGACTCTTTTTCTTGTTCCTGACTAGAACAAATTTGGTAGCCAGATTGTCTCCCTTGCTGGAGGGTAAACTCATGGAAACCAGAGAGCCTAGCCTCACAAACAGAAGCTGGCAGAGTTCATTGTATTCAATGGATCAGCACACCTTCCACCCTTGACTGGTTACCCTCCCAGCCCCTAACTCTCAGAGACAGAGGGGAAGGAGTCACTCCATTTGCTGTTTCCCTTTCAGATAAACCATGGAGATGATGTCAGATGTGATTTGTAGACTTTGATTCTTAAGGTTTTTTGTTTGTTTGTTTAGGGTTTGTATGTGTGTGTGTGTGTGTGTGTGTTTGGAGGGAGGGTCTCGTCTTTCTTCTTTGAATGGCTTTTAAGCACTTTTCTTTTTTAATTTAAAAATTTTTATTATTTGGCTGCACCACGAGTTATGTGGGTTCTGTGGCTCAGCTGGTAAAGAATCTGCCTGCAATGCGGGAGACCTGGGTTTGATCCCTGTGTTGGGAAGAGCCCCTGGAGAAGGGAAAGGCTACACATTCCAGTATTCCAGCCTGGAGAATTCCATGGACTGCACAGTCCGTGGGGTCACAAAGAGTCGGACACGACTGAGCGACTTTCACCACCACCACCACCATGAGGTATGTGGGATCTTAGTTCTCCAGTCAGGAATCAGATCCTTGCCCCCTGCTTTGGAAGCACAGGATCTTAACCACCGGACTGCCAGGGGAGTCCCTTTTCTTTGTTTTTAAACTAGCCACTGTTCCAGTGTCTTTCTCAGAGGCTCTGGGAATCACCAGCCCAGTTTCCCAGCATCCTACAGACAGCCTCACATCTTCACACTTCTGAGCCAGGGTCTGAATTTTCCTGCCAGAAAACACAGCTTTAGGTTATAAAATCACAGCCACTGAAATAAACTGTCATCCATTTCCATCTAGATTTTTCAGCTGCAAAAATCATTGTCTTTTTCAGTGTTTGTACAGTTCATCAGTAAGTAACTATCCTCTACTTTTATTTTTGATGGTGAAAAAATGGTGAGGAGGAAAAATATGGATTTTATGAGAGTGTTCAAAGTTTTGCATTGCAAGTCCAATCTCTAATTGAAATTTCCCTGTTCGTCAATCTCCTTAAGTTTTAATACATGGTCATATTACTTGGCTATAAAGTCAAAGAGTGAAGAACAATTTTGATGTTGCAAGTTAGAATAACTACTTTAACGAATAATCAGGAAAGCCATGTGTGGCTTTTATGCTGATTGTTAACAGCATCATTTTATGGACTAGAAAGCCTCTTGGGACATGAGATATCTGAAAAATGAAAGAAAAATGTTTTCATTTTTAAATCCACTGATTAGAGATGTTTGTTCACAGAATTATGAAGGGCAATATGTCATAGAATAGAAATAATACGATTTTATGAGCCCAGGTTCTCGTGGTGAATGTGCCATAAAGTAGCTCTGTGACCTTGAACCAATCATTCAAGTTCCCTGGATCTAGGGTTGCCAGATTGAATATAAGATGCCCAGTTAAATTTGAATTTCAGATAAATGAGGACTACTTTCCAGGATAAAAGTATCTGTAATATTGTACTGGGCAGACTCATTCACAAATTTTTTTTAAATTTTTTACTTACTTGAAATTTAAATGTTAATTGAGAGTTCTATATTTTGATTTTCAATTCATCCTGGGTCTCATCTTTAGAGGCTCATAGTTCCTTTCTTAGCTCTTCCTTTTGCTTTAACAATTTTCAAGAGATATTCAACTCACTTGTATATTAAGTTGTTAAAGGAATAATTTTCTATTTCCTTATTGATTTTGCAAAGGTGTTTTGGATTTACCCTATTCCCTATGAATATGTAATCATTTCTGGATACATTCTTAGAATATAGAATTTATCCAGTTCAAACATTAAAAATGTTCCCAAGTTATTTCAAAGCTTGTAGAACTGAAAACAAAGAAAGCAATAAACACAAGATGCCTTTCCTTTTATCACCATTTTTCCTTAAGTAAACATAGCATTGTAAGGCATTGCCTCCGTCCTCCTGTATGGCCAAGAGCAGAAAGGAGATTCAAATCCAGTAATTATTAGTAAACATCACAGTTACAAGAGAACATAACATTCATGGTAAGAGTGTTAAAAAGAAGAAAAAAAAGCTTGGTACAACATGAACTCTTCCTTATTTACTCTTTAAATCTGTAAACTAATCACTCTTTGTTTACCTAAGCATTTTACACTTGAACAAAAAGGGCAATCAGTTAAAAAACAATACCAAAAACTGTATTGACTTTCAACAGTCTTGAATTTCACAGGTCATATATTCCATTCTGAGCAGTCTGTAGATCTGCCTGAGATCAAAGTATAAATTGTGCCTCTGTATAATGTCCTCAGAAAGAATAAAAAGAAAACTATTTCCTAAGACCTGATTCATATTTCTTCTTCCAGCCCCCATGTTAAATATATACCTTATGTTACTATTTAGCTAAAACTTATATCTTTAGTGTTTGAGCTTCTAATGAATTATAGAACAGGTTTTCTTCCCTTTTCAAATCTATGTTGCTCACAAAGCTAATGAAAACCATATGTTATTGCTCTAATTCTAATCAAAAATAAAATATGGTTTTTGTTTGTTTGGTCTTATTGAAGAGAATGTTATCGAGACATCCTTAATCTTGTATTCCAGAGATTCAAAATGGAAATTTAAGCCTCATCAGGACAGGTGGCAACTAACAGTCTTTCCTGAATTCTTGGTTTTAATGATATTTTAAATTCTGTTGGTACCTCAGGCAGAGAAGGATAAAAAAACAAGCACAGTACTGATGTGTATGAGTTAATGGGAGGATAACTGATAAAATTAAACCTTTGTAACCTGCTGAGCTAACCCAAACTTGCTAAGCTACTAGAACATTAATGAGTAAGAGATCTTAATTAAATTGTTTGTAATTAACTCTCCCAAGAGGAAAAAGTGTAGAAGTATCGCAAACTAAATACCTGTGGCATTTACTTGCAACAAAGTCATTACCAGGCAAATAATATGCATAGATACCCAGAAAATATAGGTGTGCGCTGGGTAGGTCAGTGCCATACAAACCTCTGTGATTTCTTTTCTCCCGAAATTCCACCAAGTGATAGTTTTAGAATATTAATAATAATATCTACCTGCTATTTTATGAAAATGATACAGTCTTAGCTATAACAGCTCAGTCTTAAAATGAACTAGGGATTTTCAATTAAAGGTATAACATTTTCTATCTAAATTTTAATGAGATTTAGATCATCTGTGGACTATAAGACAAATTTGCATACCAGAAGGCCTGGTTAGGAAGGTGCCATTGAGCAGCAAGTTTACTAGTGTATCAAAAGTCATCTCTGGGGGCTTCCTTGGCAGTCCAGTAGCTAAGACTCCATGCTTCCAATGCAAGGAATGCGGGTTCAATCCCTGGTTGGGGGAATAAGAGCCCACACGCCATGTGACATGGCCAAAACACTTTTTAAAAAAAATTCTTTTTTTTAAGTCATCTCTGGCTTTTCCAGGGGATTAACACCACCATTCTAGTGACAGTCATGCAATCCCCCTCCGGGGTGGCCTGCTATGGCAGTGAGCTCCCTGGACCATAACCCAGCAAGTCAAAGAAACTTACCACATACTTGTTTCATGTGTGGCTAACACACGAGCTCAGGCATTGCATTAGGTGTGGAAATGCGAAGTGAAAAAGTGCAAAAGACACAGCCCTTGATTTACACACCTTGCAACCCAGCAGCGTTCTGGCACAGAGAGTTAGACGTTTTGACAAAGTGAGTTCAGTGTCCTACAGCTTATTTGCAGTTAGTTTTTTTTTTTTTACACATTCTTTTAGAAGCATCATTGGTTATTACCTGAAAACTTCTAAATTAGGATACATTATTGATGCTTTTGAACTGTGGTGTTGGAGAAGACTCTTGAGAGTCCCTTGGACTGCAAGGAGATCCAACCAGTCCATTCTGAGGGAGATCAACCCTGGGATTTCTTTGGAAGGAATGATGCTAAAGCTGAAACGCCAGTACTTTGGCCACTTCATGCGAAGAGTTGACTCACTGGAAAAGACTCTGATGCTGGGAGGGATTGGGGGCAGGAGGAGAAGGAGATGACAGAGGATGAGATGGCTGGATGGCATCACTGACTCGATGGCCACGAGTCTGAGTGAACTCTGGGAGTTGGTGATGGACAGGGCAGCCTGGCGTGCTGCGATTCATGGGGTCGCAAAGAGTCGGACACGACTGAGTGACTGAACTGAACATAAATGATAGTGTATATGAGTAGATTTTGTGAGACTTGCAATGACTTCTTCCATCATCAACCATTCACATGTTTTACTCATAGTAACTCATCAGTCTTCTCCTGCCTTTGGACTTGGAGTCAGACTGGAACCTTCTCCCACTGACCTTCCTGGTTCTCAGGCTTTCAGACTCAGACCAGAAGATGCCATCAGCTTTCCCAGGTCTGAACTTGGCCTCCCTAACTGCATGAACCAGCTCTTTATGGCTGGAAATACATCTTCCAGGTTGTTGCCTGACTTTTGATCTTATTATTTTTTTGTTTTCACACAACAAGTTAAACATTTTTATGTAGTTCCCTACAAGTTCTCAAGACTTCCTCTTGGCATCTGTGGCAAGAAAGAAAGCAATTTCACTACTTTTCTAATAACTTCCCTAATTTTTCTTCCTGTACTTCGCTTCTAAATGAGAGCTTTACCCAAAGACTTGCCCAGTGATTTCTTTCTGCAAGTATTATCATAGTATCATATGTATACATATGAAAGTCTTAAGAGTTCATCTCAAAACAATTTTAAGCAAATATACTCATATAACAAGCACTCAGATCAAGAAAAAAATATAGGGCTTCCCTGGAGGTTCAGTGGTAAAGAGTATGCCTGCCATTGCAGGAGAAATGGGTTCAGTCCCTAATCTGGGAGGATCACACGTGTTATTGAACAACTAAGCCCATGAGCCACAACTATTGACTCTGTGCTCTCGATCCTGGGAGCTGCAGCTAGTGAGCCCACGTGCCACACGACTGAAGCCTCGTGCCCTAGAACCTCTGCTCAGCAAAAGAGAAGCCACTGCGATGAGAAGCCTCAGACCACACTAGAGAAAAGCCCTCACAGCAACAAAGACCCAGCACCACCAAAGATAAATAAATAATTTTAAAAGAAAAAAATAGCCATAATCCCAGAAGCCTCTTGGGTTCCTGCTTTGAAGGTAACCAGTCCCCTGACTTCTATCTGCATAGATAACTTTGCCTGATCTTCAGCTTCAAATGGATATAACCATAGGCTATGTCCTCCTTTGAGTCTGGCCTCTTCCACTCAGCATTTTGCCTGTGAGATTCAGCCATGCTGGTTGTGGTTCAGTTCAGTCACTCAGTTGTGTCCGACTCCTTGTGACCCCATGGACTGCAGCACTCCAGGCCTCCCTGTCCATCGCCAACAACTCCCAGAGCTTGCTCAAACTCACGCCCATCAAGTTGGTGATGTCATCCAACCATCTCATCCTCTGTCATTTCCTTCTCCTCCTGCCTTCAATCTTTCCCAGCATCATGGTCTTTTCCAATGAGTCAGTTCTTCACATCAGGTGGACAGAGTATTGGAGTTTCAGCTTCAGCATCAGTCCTTCCAGTGAACACTCAGTACTGATTTCCTTTAGGATGGACTGGTTGTATCTCCTTGTAGTCCAAGGGACTCTGAAGAGTCTTCTCCAACACCATAGTTCAAAAGCACCAATTCTTTGGCACTCAGCTTTCTTTATGGTCCAGCTCTCGTATCCATATATGACTACTGGAAAAACCATAGCTTTGACTAGATGGATCCTCGTTGGCAAAGTTGGCTGGTTGTTGTATTGTCTGTTAATTCTCATTGCTGAATAATATTCTCTTGACTGAAGAAACCATGATTCATTATCCACTTCACAGCTGATTCCATTTTCGGCTGTTATGTATTATGAACATTCTCCTAGATGCCTTTTGTGAATGGATGTGTCCTCTGTTTTTGGGTAACAGTCTAGGAGTGGAATTGCAGTGTTGTAATAAGATACTTCTGCTTTTTCTTATCTTTTCTTTCAATATATTTTCCTTCACAAATTTCATCAACAATTTATTCTGGATCATCCTCAAAATGTGAACAGTTTGCTATTTTATATTTCCCATCTCTCTGCTCTCTTAAGCACCAGCAAAAGTATAGTCATTAAAAAAAAGTTCAAGTTCAAGTTCTTGACTGTCATCCCTTCTGAGATTGTGGACTCACCCTCCTGCTACATCTCCAAGTAAAGAAGGATTACTTCCCATTGGAAGTTTGGACTCAGACATCTACCTGGTCTGCTACCTATGGGGCCACATAGTAAATATGAAAATTAATTTTGTCCATTTAATTTAAGGCCTAGGAAGAAAAAAACATGTCAGGATGAGACATCCCCCACCCCCTCTTTCTAGAAGGCCCCACCCTGGTTCCCCTCTGGGCTTCTAAGTTGAAAGGGTTTAAAGATAGAAGGGGATGCCTCCATAGTGGGGAAAGTTCCAACGCCCGTCTGACCACACCAGCTGCATGAGAGGCAGTTCTAAGATGGAGACAATTCAAAGAGGAAACGGTCCTTGTGTGCAGAAGAGAAAGAACTAACCACCTCGCTCCTCCCTGGTGCCTTTACCCCCACTGCCTGGCTCTGCTTATGGTTTGGACCATATCAGAAGGAGGAGAAGAGAACTTAGATTTCACGTGGACCAGGAACTCTCATCCACAATGTCATCGTTCTTATCCAGAACGCCTCCAATTTAGCAAGTCGGAAACCAAACCTTATCTTTTCCCCAAACCAAATCCCCTTTCAGACTTCTCAGTTTCTGTCAGCTGTAGCAGCATAATCACGCGGTCTGAAACCTTCAAAACCATCAGATTCCTTTCCCTTATCTAGTCGGCCAAATATTTTCAGCCCTTCTTCAAAACTGTCTATTCTTCAAAATGCCCTTTGAGTCCATATCAGCTCTGATTACCTCTCAAGCTTCCTGACTACCTCCCCAATCTGTCTCCTGTCCCATCCAGCTTGGCCACCACCTTGGCATTAAGCTTTCTACAACAGTAACGTTCTCATTTTCCTCGTCCAACGACAAAGCCTCCAAGCCTCTACCAGAGCAACAGGAACTGCTATGTGGACTAATGGACTTCGGAGTTGATAACGAGCCACTCTAATTTACAGAGTGAAATTGCTTTTGTTTTTTTTTTTTTTCCCCCCAAAAGTATAGATAGGGTACTATTGAATGGTGAAGTCTAGAAGAATGAAAACCAGGAAGACTTCATCCATTTGGGAATCCAGGTTTATCAGCTCGCTGTAGAGAACTGTTCCGGTTGAATGTTGGGCCTGAAGGCATGTTGGCAGATGGTAGGGAGGAGAAACTCAGTTGTGGGCAGCTGAATGCAGGCCTGTGTAGGACACCTAGGCGAAGAGTTTTGAATAATCCACAGAAGTCACAAGATGGATGGACTATCACTTTGTCTCATCAAAGAACACTTAAGCGTGAGCACTTGACAAAATTTCTTCTTGCTTGAAATAGGCCATCAGTCTAGTTCCTCTTTCTATCTCCATCATGTATATCCAAAGCTAGCCCAGGCGACCTGGTCCCAATCCCCTCACTACCTCCATCAGTCTTGTTCTAGTTCAAGGGCTCCAGCTTCAACACCGACACCTCTCCCCTGCTCCATTGCTGTTCCACCATATACTTAAGCATGCATACAAGCTTCCACAGGGAACCCTGCAAGGAATGGGAAAAGTAGACTTGGCTTGACTTGTCTTTCTTCTCTCCCATCTATCTTCCTACAAACACTGGTGAGTATCTGCTGTGAACCAAACACACTACTTCTGATTTGCTGAAGACATTACTATGGGGTTTTTGCAAAGACAAAAGTACAAATCATATTGTTCCTATCTTCATGGAATTTACTCCCTAGATGGGGATATAAGACTCTCTTTTTCTCCCTTTCTCTCACTCACAAGATAATAATATTATGGTTAAATAACAAGAGCATATGGTCTGGGTCTTTTTTTTGTGTGTGTGTGCCTTATCTTAGAAAGTGAAAGTATTAGTTGCTTGCTCAGTCCTGTCTGACTCTTTGCAACCCCATGGACTTTAGCCAGCCTCACCTGTCCACGGAATTCTCCAGGCAAGAATGCTGGAGTGGGTTGCCATTTCCTTCTCCAGAGGATCTTCCCAACCCAGAGATCAGACCCCAGTCTCCTACATGGCAGGCAGATTCTTTACTGTCTGAGCCACCAGGGAGTCTCTAAGGGTCCTAGAGGGTCAAGTCAGTGGTAGAATGCCCTGAATCTAATGGACTTCTTCAGCTTTCGCCTTCTATAGGTAGCACTGGGCTTCCCTCATAGCTCCGTCGGTAAAAAATCTGCCTGCAAGGCAGGACACCCAGGTTCAATTCCTGGATTGGGAAGATCCCATGGAGAAGGACATGGCAATCCACTCCAGTACTCTTGCCTGGAGAATCCCATGGACAGAGAAGCCTGGCGGGCTGCAGTCCATGGGGTCGCAAGAATTGGACATGACTTAGGGATACTCTCCAGGGTAATCCAGACAACCTGGGGACCACGAGCAAGGCAGAGCAAGGTGGAAGGGGAGAGAGGTTAGAACAAAACATAGAAGTGCTGGAGGAGGCCAACAGGAAGTCCAGCCCCTGCTTCCGAGTCTCCTTTGTTTGTAGAGCGGAGGTTTGAAGAGCGGTGTGCTCTGAAGGGCACAGGTTGGTGGTGTGGCCTCCACTTCTGGGAGCTTTACTCCCCTGGATATTCAGTCTGGCATCAGATCCCCAGCCGACAGTAAATAGCCCAGGTGAAGGCTGTTTTTGTTTTTGGTTTTTTTTAATTATTAATGTAGCTGCTTTGAGTCTTCGCTTCAGAAAGTGAAATCTCCGTTGCATCGCGCAGGATCTTTTGGTTGGGTACACGGCTCTCTAGCTGTGCTGCGCAGACTCTGGAGACTTGGAATCAGTAGTTGTATCACAAGGACTTAGTTGCTCTATTACATGTGGGATTTTAGTTCCCTGATCAGGGATCAAACTCGTATCTGTTGCATTGGATATGCGAAGTCTTAACCGCAGGACCGCTGGGGAAGTCCCCTCACTCATGGCTATTTATAAAAGATACTGAAGGAAAGAGTCCTTGGGAGGATAATTACTAATTCTTAAAGCATGATGACGAGTTAGACACTAAGTATCCTAGAGCTTGCTTATTTGTGAGCTGGTCTTGTTAATCCCTTTTTGCTTCCATTTGGGCTTCCCTAAGAATGGCACCCCACTCCAGGGCTCTTACCTGGAGAATCCCAGGGATGGGGGAGCCTGGTGGGCTGCCGTATATGGGGTCGCACAGAGTCGGACACGACTGAAGTGACTTAGCAGCAGCAGCAGCAAGAGGTTCCTAGCCTGAAACGGTACCCTACACAAAGGCTGAGACTTTCATCTCCAAGGGTTCCAGCTATAAAATATGCAAATAACCAGCTGTGAGTGTGTCTCGGGGGAGTATCCCACACCCACCATCTCTGTCTGAACCCTGGGAACACCAGAGTAAAGACTAGGAATAAAAGTAGAGATTTTTCTCACTTTCTTTGCTACTCAAGAGATGGGAAGGTAGAATGTGGTTGTTGTTAAGTGACTGCATGTTATTTTATTCTCCTTCTATCAAGAGATGAGATCTTTGAATCCTGCCCTAGGTGGGCCTCTAGGACCGTTTTGACCAATGGACTGTGTGGAAATGATATTTGTGTCTTTCAAGATTAGGTCTTTAAAGGTCATGCACTTCTACCTGGCTTTCTTGGGACACTTCTGAGGAAAGCCAGTGCCCACATAAGTCCTAGTAGCCTGCAGCCCCATGCTCAGATGCTACGTGAAAGGATTTCAGGGATTTCCCTGGTGTCTAGTGGTTAAGATTTTGCCATTCAATGCAGGAGGTGCAGGTTCAAACCCTAGTGGGGGAGCTTAAACCTCACATGCTTTGTGGTCAATAAAGCAAAACATAAAACAAAAAGAATATTTTAACACATTCAATAAAGAATTTAAAAACGGTCCATGTTAAAAAAGAAGTTGTTTTTTAAAACTGAAAAAAAAAAGAAACAACTTCAATCACCAGAGCCCCACTTCCCACTCACTCCCACCAAGGCACCAGAGTGAGTTCATCTTGATTTCTCCAGACCAGCCCTTCCTCCAGCAGAGGATGTCTTATGGATATTGGACAATGCCCGGAGGAGAAAAGGCATCACCTAAATGAGTCTGCCTGAACCCCTGAATAGAAGTAGAGTAGAATATAGAACCCATGAGATGTAGTAAAAAGGCAATTTGTATTACATTTCTGGGTTTCGGTATGGTTTGCTAGGGTAGCAATACTATATACAGCTGAGAATAAGTCTCCAAAGCCCTGCCGAAGGAGATTTGGGGTGTGGAAAAGAAATAATTGCTTTATCAGTGATGTTGCTAATGGGGGGCTGGGGAGATAAAAATCCTTCCTCATTGGCTTTTAAAATGTTGACGTTGCCTGGGACCTCACATCCTCAACTCCCCCTTGGTACAACAAGCCTAGAGCATGAGAAGCGAAGGATCCAGAAAGTCTGTTTTGTTTTCCCAAACTGTTGCTTATGGGCTATCTTAGTTTGGTAGGGCTGCTATAACAACTGGGTAACTTAACTGAACTGGGTGGTCTCACAGCTCTGGCAACTAGAAATACAAAGTTAGGGTGTCAAGGCAGAGTTGGTTCCTTCTAAAGGAGAATCTGTTCCATGGGGCCCTCCAGCTTCTTGTGCTCTGCTGGCGATCTTCGGCATTCTTGGGCTCACCACTGTGATCTCTGCCTTCATCTTCAAAGGGTATTTTCCCTGCCCACGTGTGTGCTCAGTTGGCCTGGCTCTTTGTGACCCTATGGACTGTAGCCCTCCAGGCTCTTCTTTCCATGGGATTTTTCAGGCAAGGAGACTGGGGTGGGTTGCCATTTCCTTCTCCAGGGGATCTTCCAACCCAGGATCAAACCCATGTCTCCTGTGTCTTCTTCCTTATAGGGGGATTCTTTACCTTCTGAGATATTGGGAAGGCTTCCCTGTCTGTGTGTCTATGTCCAAATTTCTCTGCTCTATAAGGACACCAGTCTTTGAACTGGGGCCCATCCTAATAACCTCATCTTTGAAAATGACTCCTGAAATGAGTGTATGTCCAAATGAGGCCACATTCTGAGAAAGCAGAACTTTGACATGTGAATTTGTAGGAAGGGGGATACAACTCAACCCATAACATGGGCCGTGCAGTCTTTCCTATGAGGGAATATAATACCTTGACAACCACTTCACAGAGATGCTGCAAGAGTCCAGTAAAGTGGTAAACTGGAAGGCTGTGCGCCGGGCGCCCATGCTTCAGGCTACCGGCTCCCGTCCAAGCCAGAAGGCACAAGAGGTGCGCAAGGCGATCTCCCCCGCCCCAGGTGCTCCGCTGCAGTGCCTAAGTAAGGCTGCGGGCTGAGTGGGAGTCTCAGTGGCATTTTGCGAGGGGATTTTTTGGGGCTGCCGTTTCTGTGGTGCGTGGGATTGAGCATGTCGACGTTGTTTTCACTTCCTACATGAGCAGTGGCAGGTGCATGGTTATGGAGAACTTCGTCTCCCCCGGGTCTGCTTCGGGGTTTGTGTGTGGTCAGGTTGCTACGATTAAAAATGGTGCAGTGGACAGAAGAGGGCACAAAGGAGCAAAGAATTCGATCTGGGCTACCTCCCCGCTCCGGGCTCAGCTGTGGCTGGGCAAGACACGGCGGAAAAGGGGCAGTCGCCTCGATGTGGAGGTCCTGAGACAGGGGTCTCCATGCCCAGCAGACAAAGGTGCCTGCCAGAATTCTCCACCCATGGTCCCTGCCATCCTGCCTCCATGGCGTCCAGAGGAGCTTGATCCATGGCCCCAGGGAGCCCAGAAGCAGAGGCAGACCGTGGCATTGTGTCCATGACTGCCCGGCTGGTGGGAGATGCCCTGGAAGCCCTCCCAGAAAAGCCTAAGTTTACACAAAAAGGCCCAGTTTGGCCTGGAAATGGAAACAGACACATGCCTGACACATTTTACTGGAGCCAAGTTGATTCTGAACCTGCACCCACCAATGGCCCTGAACAGAGGTCAGGACTGTGTTGCAAATCTGGGCACATTTCCTTTCAAGCATTTGCACCTTATATATCTGCAAGCCAAATCTGAGTCCAGGAACAAAATCAGCCCTAGTGAGGGCCTCTGGGTGTCCTGGGATGAGCTGATACAAGGAAGCACATTGGCTTCCCTGGGATAAGTGAGCAATTGCCTGACAGAAGCTAAAGTTCACAGAGAAAGGGAACTTTCAAGGAGTGCTGTGTTGAGTGACATCCTCAGTGGCTACTATCCTGAAGTCTACAGCAAAGAAATGGGGAAAAGTCAGTGTTTCTCCTGCCAGGAAAGTCTTCTCATTGGTGAGAATTACATTTCAGTTGCAGAATATGCCTTTGATACAAAATCTACCCCCTTCCTCCATGAATTCTCCCACAGCTTCATCCTTAGCCTCCCCAGACATTTGTGCTCCACCATGTACGTGAAGGAAAAAAAATTCTAGGCATAAGAGCTGAGTTTCTCAAAGTGAGTTCTGAGGTCAACCTCCATCAGAATTACCTTTCAAGGTACGAAAGGTCATCAAAAGGCAAAGTTGTGTCTTACACCTGCGGAAACAGAGTCTCTTGTGATGGGGTCTGTTGTAGTCCTTAGGACTCAAAATGAGGTCCCAGGACCAGCAGCATGTGGAGATTTGCTGGAATTTCAGATTCCTGGGCCACACCCAAGACACACTGAATCAGCGATTGCATTTTAACAAGATCCCCATTTCATGCACATTCAAGGATCCATTAATTGATCCAGCTCTCCAGACCCAGAACTCGTTTCCCACTTTGGGACAAGACTTGAGAGGTTCTTGGGCCAGCTGCCCTGGATTTCCATCTTCATCTTATTGAACATCTGATAAAGATATCAGAAGCTACAAGGAAGGTTTTCTAACCCCTGAATTATCTGTAGACTATTTTTTCTCTCTCTCCATCCTGAAGGTGCGTTTGAATTTCACATTGCCTGACTTTCAAAGCGCAGATCATCTTTCCTCAGGGCACAAATAGAATCTTTGCCTGGAACAGGAGATCCGGCTTCACCTGCTGACATACTATATATTGCCTCCTTTTGAAAGCATCTGATACTCTTCTTTGGTGTCTAATGTTAACCTTCCATTATAACACTAATATATACATAACATATCTGTGAAATTGTAAAGAGAAACTCATGATTACCAAAGAGGAGAGGAAGTGGGTGACTTTGGAAACAAGAGTGGGTGACATGTCTCCCTATGTTCCTATTTGTAACCATTAAAGTATGACCTTACAAATTAAAAATAGATTTAAAGCAAAAATTAAATTGAACACAACATTGTAAATCAACTGTACTCCAATAAAACTTTTAAAAAGTTAAGTTGAAAAATCATTCTGTCCTTTAAGTATCCCACTCAAAGACATTTGCCAGCTTATATCCTAGCTACATTACTGTGGCAGTTTCTGATGGTAAACCAACCGTGCCATTTCTCAGCCAAACGTTTGTGTGTCAATCAACGAGTACCCTCTTGGAGGTGAAAAGACATTTGAGAGTCATGAAGGAGGAAAGAAGGAAAGAAGAACAAATAACATCTGTCTCAGCACACAGCTTTAGCCTAGAAAAAGAACCCAAAGTTTTAGAGAAAATGGAATTTGTGTGATGTGCTTTTATCCTTGTCCCATTCTAGCCTGTGCTCGCTTTCTTCGAAAATCTCTCCATGATGCTAACAGACGCCAAAATGTCCATCTTCCTTGCATGGCTTCCAAAATGTTGTGCCAAAATCCCTGGTAGACATCCTGGGATTCACTGAAATGACCATGAGACCTCTGACTAGAGTCTCAGCGAGTATCTGTTGAGATGGGATTAAGACAGGAAAAAGGTGAAAATAAATTACTTTCTGAACCTTCTTGGACGAGGTCCCAAGCTCACGACTTCATTTTGAAATGGCAGGAAAAACAAAACACGTTGAAACAGGGCTTCGGTAGCAGCCCCAACTCAAACGGATGCAGAGAAGTGCTGAAGTATTCAAAATACTGCCAACTGGCACTTACGTATGCAAATGAGTTCCAAATGTGAGGGTCCAAATTTTGGGTTGTGTGTGCCAGGCCGGAGGGGATGGCGGGAGCACATGTCTATTTCTAGACGGCACCTTTTTTAGAAACTGATTTCTATATTGTCAGCTCCCTTGAAACCATTAGTTCACATTTTAAATGATAAACGTATTTTTAACTCCACAGCCTGATACACATTTCAGAGAGACTATTTATTATGTGCATCTGGAGGAGGTAACTGGTATCAAGTACCGTGATGTTGAACAACATTGTTCTCAGCCATAGCATCACTTTTTTAAGGATCATCAAGATCCTATCTCCTGGCAAAATGCAGATGCTGAAAAGTGTAAAATGTCAGTAGAGCCGGGATTTAATCAGGGTGCACCAAGAAAGATGCACTAGCTTTTCATTCTCCTCCAAGAAAATCTGTTATCATGTTGCAAAGGTAAGATGTCCTCAAAGCAGCTTTTCACATGCCTGCGTTAACCCAGGGTTACCTTGCGGAGCACTTGCTTCGTCTCCTCTGAGTGCTGCCCCAGGACGGACTCTGCTGGGGGAAGAACCATCCTGATGGGGGGTTCTCATCTCAGTGACCGAGGTCCTTCCTAACTCTTGAGTCTCTGCTCACCTTGCCCTGAACCTCCCTTGCACCCCGCGTGCCCTGGTTCCCAGCTTGTTACAAAGCTCTAGGTCTGCCTCTAGACTAACAATGCAGCATTTGGGTCCTGATTCATATCTGTATACCTGACCTCTGACCTGCCTCTTCTTTAATCATCATACTTCCTGGTGCTTCCTCTGACCTGCTGAATCCTAAGTGCTCACTGTACTTTGAATGCTCTATTATGCCAATTTCTTGCGTCAGCAAAGCTGTTTCTGAGCCCCGCAGCTGCACCCAATGGGTTGGCATCCATGCCCTTGTGTGTTTTGTTGTTATTTAATCACTAATTTGTGTCCAATTCCTTTGCCACCCCACGGACTGTAACCTGCCAGGCTTCTCTGTCCATTGGATTCTCCAGATAAGAATACTGGAGTGGGTTGCCATTTCCTCCTCCGGGGGATCTTCCCAATCCAGGGATCGAACCTGAATCTCCTGTGGCTCCTGCCCTGGCAGATGGATTCTTTAACGCTGAACCACCTGGAAAGCCCACCACTAGGGAATACCCCTAGGTAATTCAACCTAGAATTACCAAAAAGAAGACTTAACTAAGTCAAGTACCTTTCTGCCAGTTGCTATCCTAAACCCACAAACAGTAGAGGAACAGAGAGCAAGACCATCTTCAGATAAACAGACATGGCACTCAAAATTACAAATAAGAAATGTTTGCCATCACACTTGAACCGTGAATAAAACGGTTTCCTCTCGATAAAAAAGGAAATGAGGAACAACATGGCCACCTTCTTAAAACTCCACAGCAGACTGCTTACGAGAGTTAAATGTGCTCCAAAGATTCTTCTTGCCAGAAGCCAGTCTGCCTTCCTGACCTGAGCTACCAGTCCTTATCAAGAACTGTGCAGGCTCTGGGAATTTCTCCTATTATAAGCTAGTGAACTAGCTTAATATCGTTTCACAGACACTCACAGAAAAACCCAGGATCAGAGAGAAAGATCCTTATCACTCCTGGTAAAAGCAGTGTGCAAGTCTTCATGTTCTCATGGGTTCCCCGTGTGCCCCAGGTCCCAGGCAGGCAAAGCCAGGGCTTGTAGTGGATGCTTCCACAGGCAGGGGCGCATTATAGGAAAAGAACGCTGAGCTTGAAGAGTCACCGCTTTTACAGCAAGCTGAGGCAAGCTGGCTCTTTGGGGAAAGACATGATCTCAACCCTTAAGTTTGAACATTTGAGACAGAGAGCCGCTCAGATGTCTGGGTCAGAAGAAGGCAGACCTTCTTGGCAAGAACATAAAGGACTTTCAGAACCATAGGGAATGGTGTCTCCCACTCCTGCCCCAAAAGACTCCAGATACATGGGACTCCAGGCTTTGTCCTAGAGATGCTCTGCACACTCCTGTGTCCTGCCCTTGGTCATGCTCAGCTCTTTCTACTGCCGTAAAACACTTTCCCCCAAGGAACGCATCTTTCTTCATTGATCTCTGTAGAGATCCTTTCTCCCATGAAGCCTTCCTATTTCTTCCTATTCCTCCCTCCAGAAGATGCTTCTCCTGCATCTTGAAGTGGGCACAGAATTCCTACAGCCTTTCTTTTCTGGGAGTGTATGTCTGATTCTCTTCAAACTGGGGGTTGGGCTGGGGGCTGTGTGCATCTCCAGGTATAGGACAAGGCCATGCATGTCAGATAAACAAAAATGACTGAGACACACAGAAGAGAACAATGTTGAAATTCAAAAAAAAAAAAGAAAATTTAGTTTACAAACATATATTAAAATAAATGACCTCTTGTTCAGTTTTTGGTTTCTAAACACCATTCCCTAATCAAAGGAACCAGGACTCCTTGCAGCAGTGGTTGATTTCAGGGCTGGAGCAGAAAAAATGTAAGGTGCACCTGGAACATCTCATCATGTCAGGAAATATGGAAGAGTCCAGAATGGATGGGGTCAGGTTGAAGGGACTTGGGAGCCAACCTGGAGCAGCAAAAAAGTGAAGGAGAAAGAGAATTCTGGCGTTTTCTCAAAGATGTGTGCCCTAAACATTTATTACTTACAAAGGGAAAATGATGATGTATGGTGGAGACAGCAGACATTCTACCTCATCCGTGTGGTCACTGATAAAGCTACCAGTAGTAAGACATGAGGACATCGTGTATCCAGGATAGAAGGCCCTGAGAAGGGGCATGCCATCTCTTCGGTATTCCCCCAAATACATCACTTAAATCTATGCATGAGAAAAATATCAGATAAACCCAGGCTAGGAAGATTCTATGGAATACCTGATGCGTTTTCTTAAAAAATGTCAAGGTTGGAACTTCCTTGGTGGCCCTGTGGTTAAGACTCTTCCCTTCCAATGCAGGGGGCTTGGATTCGATCTCTGATCATGGAGAAAGACCTCACATGCCATGCAGCACCGCCAAAAAGTTTTTTAAAAGAAAAATGTCAAGGTCAATAAAGGATGAAAACGATGGAAGAACTTTAACAGATTGGAGAAGACTGGTGAGAAGTGACAAGCATGCACAATGAGATTTCGGATCAAATCTTTTGGATTAAATACAGGAACAAAAGAAAAAAGTGAAAAAAACTGGTGAAATTCTAGTACGACCTATCATTAGCTCATAGTTTTGTACCAATATCATTGTCAGTCTGGATAACCACGCCATGATTGTGTAAAATGTTAGCATTAGGGGACACTGAAGGAAGGGTGTATGGGAAGTCTCTGTAACATACTTACAACTCCTTTTAAGACCTAAAATTATTTCCAAACTTAAAAAAAGTTTTAGGAAAAATAAGGAAAATTCAAAGATAATAATAGGTAATTATTATAATAATAGGTAAGCACTTTGCATGGATAACCACAAAATGGGGAAAATTCTTTTTAAATTATTTATTTATTTATTTATTTTGGCTGTGTTGGGTCTTTGTAGCTGTGCAGGGTTTTTCTGTTGTGGCCAGTACGGGCTACTCTCTAGTTTCGATGTACGGGCTTCCCATTGGGGTAGCTTCTCTTATTGTGGAGTATGGACTTTAGAGGACGTGGACTTCAGTAGTTGCAGCCCCCAGGCTCTAGAGCACAGACTCAATAGTTGTTGCACATGGGCTTAGATTCTCCGTGGTGTGTGGGATCTTCCCTGACCAGGGATCGAATCTGTGTCTCCCACATTGGCAGGCAGATTATTTACCAGTGATCCACCAGGGAAGCCCCCAAACTGTGGAATATTCTTTAAGAAATGGGAATACCAGACCATCTTACATGCTTCCTGAGAAGCCTACTGTGTGCAGTCAAGAAGCAATGGTTATAAACAGACATGGAACAACAAGCTGGTCTAAAATTGGAAAAGGTGTATGTCAAGGCTATATATTGTCATCCTGCTTATTTAACTTATATATACAATACATCACATGAAATGCTGGGCTGGATGAAGCACAAGTTGGAATCAAGACTGCTAGGAGAAATATCAACAACCTCAGATATGCAGATGATATACTCTAGTGGCAGCAAGTGAAGAGGAACTAAAGAGCTTGTTGATGAGGGTGAAGGAGGAGAGTGAAATACCTGGCTTAAAACTCAACATTCAGAGAACTAAGATCATGGCATCTGATCCCATCACTTCATGACAAATAGATGGGGAAAAAGTGGAAACGGTGACAGATTTTATTTTCTTGGGCTTCAAAATCACTGCAGAGGTGACTGCAGCCGTGAAATTAAAAGACACTTGGTCCTTGGAAGAAAAGCTATGACCAACCTAGACAGTGTATTAAAAAGTAGAGACATCACTTTGCTGGCAAAAGTCCATACAATAAAAGCTTTGGTTTTTCCAATAGTCATGTATGGATGAGAGAGTTGGACTGTAAAGAAGGCTGAGTGCCAAAGAATTGATACTTTCGAATGGTGGGGCTGGAGAAGACTCTTGAGAGTCCCTTGGACAGCAAGGAGATCAAACCAGTCAATCCTAAAGGAAATCAACCTTGAATATTCATTGGAAGGACTGATGCTGAAGCTGAAACTCCAATACTTTGGCCACCTGATGCGGAGAACTGACTCATTGGAAAAGATCCTGATGCTGGGAAAAATTAAGGGCCAGAGGAGAATGGGGTAACAGAGGAGTAGATGGTTGGATGGCATCACTGACTCAATGGACATGAGTTTGAGCAAATTCCAGGAGATAGCAAAGGACAGGGAAGCCTGGCATCACAAAGAGTCGGACACAAATTAGTGACTGAACAGCAAGGACTTTTCGTAGATTAACTCCCTAATTTACACGATTTCCTACAAGGAAGTGATCTCTATGGTACCCACTGTTTGTAACTGATAAAACTGAGGCATAAGGAAGTTAACTAGTCTAACAAGATCCATTCTAAGTAGTGAGGCCAGGCTCAAAATCCAGCTCCAGATTCTGTGCTCCTAGCCATGTTACCTTACTGGTCAAGATCACTGTGATTCTTAAGAAGTTGTTGCTTTTTCCTTAGTGTCCCAAAATCTAGAGTAGATGCTATTGATCACAATCACTGAGAATCTGCTTTGTTCCAAGCACATATTAAATCTCTGCAAATATTGATCACCTCACTAGTCTCATCCTTGCTTTACAACTGAAGCAAGTGAGACCCAGAGAGGTAGACCAGATACGGTGTTTGATAGTTTGGTCTTTGCTTTTCTAGGCCAGCCCCCAGGAGCCGGGATCATAAAGTCTGAAAATTCAGTTTTCCAGAATCCTGGGCCAGCAAGTTGCTGGTTGGATTCCACCCAGGAGAAGTGCCGTTGCAGGTTTGGAAGGTAGAAGAGAAGCAGAAACCAGTGTTCTCCAGCCCTTTTCTAGCTACAGCCAAGCAGAGGCACGGGCTCTGGGCTCCCAGTGGGAGGTCCCCCCATGCCTTCTCGGTGGCTTCTAGAGGATCATTGCCTTCCGCTGTCAGCTGGACCCAACTTTCCCAGAAACCTTGCATTTCCAGACTTTCTAACATTCTCTTTCCTAGCCTCTGTTCCCCGAATGGAACCTTTTCTAAATACCTAAGGTGAACTTTGTTTTCCCTGACCAAGCACTGACCAAGACTTTCAGTAACTTTCCCAAGATCACATGTTTAGCTGGTAGGTGGCCAGGCTAGATTTATTAGCCCCACTTGTAACAAATGTTTACTGAATGGACCTAAAATTTGCATTTCTACACTTGGACTGGAGCCTTTTCCTGGCCTGCAAGACCACTTGGTTGGGAGTCTGACCACCTTCCTAGGTTTCTGCGTACCTGTCTACCTCAATCCTCTGTGGATTCCTATTTGAAACCAAATGGACTTTTCCCCATGGAGGATGCTAAGTTCCATTTGCCTATAGCATCATCATAGCTGAAACCCATCAACCATCTTTGAAAACATTCATCACCTCACCCTGGATTCAGCTTAATTTTGCTACCCACCCCCTCACAGGACACTGTGATTCTCCTGCCCCCTTCAAGGAACAATATTATAATCAGATCACTCTACAGTCCCACCTTCAGCTCCCTTTGGTCATTGCTAGGTTCCAACACACAACATTGCCAAAGTGAAGTTGATGTACAATCCTCATGTCAAGGAACTCTGCAAACTGTGAGTTCTAATAAAAATTCATTCTTTTCTTTTATTGGATCAACCACTATCCAGTTCTGTCCCTAGAGATCTGGCTCACAAAGTGTAGTTTAAAAGGAAATATTTATTATTAATTAGGGTTCAGAAAGCGTCAACCACAAGCTCAAAGTATTTATAGGCGTGGGTCTCTCGTGATGCTAATTAAGCAATACTAATGTTGCAGATTTCTGTTGATTCTGCCAAATTTGACAAAGGCAGCCCTTTCTGGCTAATGTTACTAATACTCACTTAATGCAAACATTTATCAGTTTTTCTTTCCATCAAGAAGAGTGTTAGAAGGAATTTGATAGTTACAAAGCTATATGGAAAATAATGTGAAGGCAGGAAAGAGGATGCAGACAAAAATCACCCCCTGCTATTTTTGAGGCTTCTGTCCCTGGCCAGAGTTTTGTGATGTCTAGAGAAAAACACATGCAATGGGGCCGTGGCAGGAAGCACTATCCAAAGCAGCGACTTCTGCTAAACCTCAGCCAGAAGTGACCAGTGTGGCCAGATGCTCCAGTTTTCTTCAGAAAAGTTGGAATTGGAAATCCACTTTTTAAATTATATAATTTCACTCTTTTAAAAATGGAAGTGAAAGTGTTAGTCACTCAGTTGTGTCCAACTCTCGGCAACCCCATGGACAAAGCCTGCCAGTCTTCTCTGTCCATGGGATTCTCCAGGCAAGAACACTGGAGTGGGTTGCCATTCCCTTCTCCAGGGGATGTTCCCCACCCAGGGATTGAACTCAGTCTCCTACATTGCAGGCAGAGTCTTTACCATCTGAGTTACCAGGGAATTGAATTCCATTACACAAATAAAATTAAGACTACAACCTCTGATTTTATGAATATCTTGAGGCTTAGGGTACATATATTTCCAAAGATATTATAAAAGGACCATTAAGGGACACAGTCAGCACAGTCAAAGCTATGGTTTTTCCAGTGGTCATGTATAGATGTGAAAGTTGGACTATAAAGAAAGCTGAGTGCCAAAGAATTGATCCTTTTGAATGGTGGTGCTAGAGAAGACCCTTGAGAGTCCCTTGAACTGCAAGGAGGTATACCCTGAAGATACTTCCTGAAGGAAATCAGTCCTGAATGTTCATTGGAAGGACTGATGCTGAAGCTAAAACTCCAATACTTTGGCCACCTGATGTGAAGAACTGACTCATTTGAAAAGACCCTGATGCTGGGAAAGATTGAAGGCAGGTGGAGAAGGGGACAACAGAGGATGAGACGGTTGGATGGCACTGACTCAATGGACAGGAGTTGAAGTAATCTCTGGGAGTTGGTGATGGACAGGCAGGCCTGGCATGCTGCAGTCCATGGGGTCGCAAAGAGTCAGACGTGACTGAGGAACTGAACTGATCTGAACTGAAGGGACAGGAAATTGAATGAGAAGAATGACCGTTTCTTACGTATCTATTCGCTAAACATCGCATTAGTATTAAGACATGCATTATCCCATTTGTAGGAAGAAGCTATTAAGAATTGGAGTGGAAAAGAAAAGAGGAAAGAGAGGAAGAAAATAAGGTGCTTTGATATAGAATTTGGATTGTCTTGTTCATCATCGCAAGGGTCAGCCTACTGGAGAATCGAAGGCTTTATTTATCGAGGAAGCAAGATTTCTAACACAGGAAAACAGCAGTCTTCACACGAAAACTTGGCTATTTTGTTAATTTATTTCCTTCACATGTCTACATTTATTTTTGGAATAACTGGTATACTTGGAATCCTAGTATATCATCCCATAGGGAATTAAAGCCTTCAGCTCCTGTCTTCAGTTCTCCGGTGACATTTAAAGAGAGTCAGTCATCTCGTCTCGTCTGTGTGTATGTGACCTGGAGATCTTGCTCTCTTGGTCTCTCTCCCATCACTGCTACCCTGCAGGGCTGAGACAGCACGCCAGATGAAGGGGGTGCTTGGAAGGAACAGTCCAGGGCAGTGGCGGGGTCATGTCCATGGAGAGTCGGACACATGCCAGCTTCTCAAACCTCTCCATCACAGCCCCACTGTCAAATCCTGCTCCCAAGATCTGCTTCACTGCCGGCCAGCCCACTCTCAGCCCATGTCTGATTTCATGCTTAATAAGGGGGCCTGCACTGATATCCTAGGCTGCTGGAACAAGCTCCACAAACTATGTGGCTTAAGCTAGGGAGTGATCATCTCGTAGTTCTAGAAGCGAGAAGTCCAAAGTCAAGGTGTCAGCTTGATTTCTGAACTTGAATACCTACTAAGGGCTGTAACAGAGTCCCTTCCCTATCTCTCTTGTGGTTTCTAGTGATGTGCTGGCAATCACTGGTGTTTTTTGATTTACAGAATCATCACCTCAATTTCTGCCGCTTCATCTATACAGGGACTTCTCCCTCTGTACATGCTTCTGTGTCCAAATGTTCTGTCTTTATTAAGACATCTTTTTGGCTCAGACGGTAAAAGAATCTGCCTGCAATGCAGGAGAGCCAGGTTGGATTCCTGGGTTGGGAAGATCCCCTGGAGAAGGGAATGGCAACCCACTCCAGTACTCTTGCCTGGAGAATTCCATGGACAGAGAGCCTGGACAGCTAAAGTTTTTCGGGGTTGCAAAGAGTTGGACATAACTGAGTGACTATTACTTTCACTTTCACATACTGGATTGGGACTCACCTTAATGACTTCATCTAAATCTAACTAATTATATCGCAATGGCCCTATTTCCAAACAATACCATTTTCTAAAGTATTGAGGCCTCAACATACAAATTTTAGGGGAAACATTCAACCTTTTGCAGAGAAGGAGTCTCTTTCAGACACAAAATGAAATCACCAACCTAAGAAGAGTGAGAGCCTCCCTGGTGGCTCAGTGGTAAAGAATCTGCCTGCCAAGTAGGAGATGCAGGTTCGATCTCCGGGTCGGAAAGATCCCCTGAAGTAGAACATGGCAACCCACCCTAGTATTCTTGCCCCGGAAATCCCACAGACAGAGGAGCTTGGCAGGTTACAGCCCACGGGGCTGCAAAAAAGTCAGCGAGTGGCCAAACAACAACACGACAACAGGAAGCGTGAATAAGGGTGAGGTCCAATCCTGTTCCATGGGGCTGTACAAGAAAAATACCAAAGCCTAGGATTTGGAAACCATCCAGAAGCCCCCTAGAGCCCCCAGACAACCCCAGAGCACAGGCAGAAGCTCTGAGGCTTAGCACTGTCTGCCCACGTGATGCCAAAACCATCTCTGTTAATAAAATGTCCTGGCCTCTCCAACTTGCCCTTGGACGTGGACAGCTCTTGCATCCAGCACAAATGCAGGGAGAGAGTGTGAGCTCTTCTTTTGGGAATTGATGTGTCAATTCCTCCACTCCCACACTAGTCAGCTGGAAGGAGGCAGAGCCAACAACCTGCTTTCTGTTTATTTTGTCAACTCTGTTACAGGCCCGTCTCTGACTTCAGGCTGTGAGTCTTATGGGAAGGGATAAGATCTTCCACATCCGGTTGCGAAAGACAGGCCTCTAGTCGGTACGTATTTATTTTCGCCATTTTGGAGTGAACTCTGTTCCTCATGAGACACCCCCTGATTAGTCAGAAATTGTCTGAGTCCCTACCTGCGTGCTGAGAAATCCTTCCGGAGTGTTCCTCTTGGCTACTTACAAGCAGAGCTGGGGGAGGTGCCTGAACAGTAAGAAAAATAAACTTGGATGGGCTCCAAGCCCCCTGGCAAGGCTCCCTCCACCCTCCCCTGCTTTCTGAGCATCACAATAGGCTTCCAAAATCCTCCCCAGCCTGCTGTCACAACACAAACACGGCTCACTACTCCCTCAAAAGTACAGCATCTTCATGCCCAGAGTTCTGTGGCTGCCAGGAGGACCAGAATGGATGTTCCCACATTTTACTTTGGTCTTTGGGCCAGAAAGTGCATATATCACTATTTCTACTGCTGTGTGCCATTCTTTTACTACACATTTACAGCTATATCCTGTACAGGGAGGGTTGGACCTATTCCTCTAATTTATGGGTTCTCATTGACATTGAAGGCAGGAGGAGAAGGGGATGACAGAGGATGAGATGGTTGGATGGCATGACCAACTCAATGGACATGAATTTGAGTAAACTCCGGGAGTTGGTGATAGACAGGGAAGCCTGGCCTGCTGCAGCCCATGGGGTCACAAAGAGACGGACACGACTGAGCGATTGAACTGAACTGACTGACATTTGTGGGCTTCCCAGGTGGTGCTAGTGGTAAAGAACCCGCCTGCCAATGCAAGAGATATAAGAGACTCGGGTTAGATCCCTGGGTGGGGGAAGATCCCCTGGAGGATGTCACGGCAACCCACTCCAGTATTCTTGCCTGAAGAATCCCATGGATAGAGGAGCCTAGAGGGCTACAGTCCATGGGGTCACACAGAGTCAGAAATGACTGAAGTGACTTAGCATGCACACATATTGACATTTGTAAACCAGCCTCTCTTGATTTTGCATTTGGGACCACTCAACAGAGAACAGGACCAAAGTTTATCTTTAGAGTCTACCTAAAAAGTGTTCATTACACAAATGGATAATGACCAAGATTTCCAAGGAGAACTCTGAGTCTGTATTCATTTCCCAGGGCTGCCATGAACAAAGGACCACAAACTTAGTAGCTGAAAGCAATAGCAGTTCATTCTCTCACAGCTCTGGAGGCTGGAAGTCTGAAATCAAGCTGTTGGTCCTGCTCCCTCTTTGACCTGCAGTGGAGAATCTTCCCTTGTTTCTTCCTCGCTCTGATGGTCACCCTCCAACCTCAGCATCCCTTGGCTTGCAGCCCCATCACCCCAACCTCTATCTCTGTGGCCATGAGGCTTTCACGACCCTCCCAGCCCCCATCTCTGTTCCAAATGTCCCTCTTTATATAACACCATCAGTCAGCCCTATTGGGGTTGGAGTCTATCTTAATTACCTCATCTTGAGTGGATTTCATCTGCAAGGACCTCATTTCCAAATAAGTTCACATTTAAGGTATCTGGGGATTAAGACATAATTATATCTTCTGTGGGGGTGATACCATTTAACCCATAGCGTCACTAACATTGAAATTCTGTTCCTGCGTGTGCGCGCTGTCGCCTCAGTCGTGTCTGACTCTTTGTGACCCAGTGGACTGTTGTCCCTCAGGCTCCTCTGTCCATGGGATTCTCCAGGTGAGAACACTGGAGTGGTTGCCATGCCCTCTTCCAGAGGCTCCTCCCAGCCTAGGGATAGAACGGATCCCTCCTGCACTGGCAGGGGGTTCTTTACCTTGAAAGCCCCAAAATTCTGCTCAGATACTTTTAAACCACACATTTAAACACTGGAGATCAGTGGAGAAATAACTCTAGAAAGAATGAAGGGATGAAGCCGAAGCAAAAACAATACCCAGCTGTGGATGTGACTGGTGATAGAAGCAAGGTCTGATGTTGTAAAGAGCAATATTGCATAGGAACCTGGAATGTCAGGTCCATGAATCAAGGCAAATTGGAAGTGGTCAAATAAGAGATGGCAAGCATGAACGTCAACATTCTAGGAATCAGCGAACTAAAATGGACTGGAATGGGTGAATTTAACTCAGATGACCATTATATCTACTGTGGGGAGGAATCCCTCAGAAGAAATGGAGTAGCCATCATGGTCAACAAACGAGTCCAAAATGCAGTACTTGGATGCAATCTCAAAAGTGACAGAATGATCTCTGCTTGTCTCCAAGGCAAACCATTCAATATCATGGTAATCCAAGTCTATGCCCCAACCAGTGACACTGAAGAAGCTGAAGTTGAACAGTTCTGTGAAGACCTACAAGACATTTTAGAACTAACACCTAAAAAAGATGTCCTTTTCATTATAGGGGACTGGAATGCAAAGTAGGAAGTCAAGAAACACCTTTCATCAATTTAAAAGAAAAAAAATGGACCAAAGTCATTAACAGATCCTTCACAATAAAATACATACAGACGGCAAGTTAGCATATGAAAAAAAAAAAAAAAAGACCTGGAAATCTTTCTCATCAGTAGAACACTGTAATGAGAGGCTCATCCTTAATGCTTATGGGATAGCAGAGCAGAGACACAGCAGGGCGTCCTGGGTGAGGAGCAGATCTGAACAGTCTATATATAGACTGATAGTGTTAAAACATTCCAATACCTTGTCAGGGTTTGCTGTTGTCTTGTCACTCAGTCGTGTCTGACTCTGCAACCCCGTGGACTGCAGAATGCCAGGTTTCCCTGTCCTTCACCATCTAGACTGCCCTATTCCAATTTTTCAACCAGAAAACAGTCAGTGGGGTCGCTAGAGGTGTCCTACGCTAATCATCTTTAGGGTGAGGCCTAGTCATATGAGGCACTAAACAGCACCCTATCAGTTTCTTTTAATTCTATTTGGATGAGGGGCTCTTTGGTATATTTTGAACATTAAACCTGTGTTTCCCCAAGTACCATAATTTCAGTATGATACCCCTGTGAGAGCTCAAGTCACAGGCAAAGTTTTGGAGATTAATCCATACATTCTTTCTAATTCAACATTTATTGCCTGTTGGACTATGTACCCAAGAGATAAACATGAAAAAGGTGCCATCTGTTGCCCTCAAGGAAACTGCAATCTTGGGAGGAGGGGTAAGAAAGAACACACACGTAGGCATGCAATTATCATAAAGCCTAGATAAAAGAACGTGCTCTCAAGTCAACCCCCATTCTCTGTCTCACTAGTTGTGTGACACTGAATGAGCTGCTTAACTTTGCAAAACCCCGCATCATCAAATGTAAAACTGGGATCATAGGAATACCATCATGAAAAGTTCTTGGGTGGATTAAATGAGATTATATGTGTTCAAAAATATCAGCTATAATAACAGTGGTTCTTAAACTGCTGTTGTACTTGAGTGGAAATACGTGAGCAGAGGAAGACACCTCACTGAAACAGGGTTGGGATGGACGTTGATGAAGACTACCTTCCTTAAGATCACTAGAGATAGGTATGAGACAGTGGGCAGGTTATGTCCAAATTGATTGGATTTGGCATACGAAATGTTGACCCCTCCTTTAAGTCTCTGGTGGAGTGAGTCCAGAGGCTTGGAGACATGTCAAAACCACAATTATTAGTATTTAAGGCAAAGCTTACACTTCCAACCAGCTGGACCAGAGACCATGAAAAAGAGCAAAGGTTCAGTGGGGTCGCTAGAGGTGTCCTACGCTAATCATCTTTAGGGTGAGGCCTAGTCATATGAGGCACTAAACAGCACCCTATCAGTTTCTTTTAATTCTATTTGGATGAGGGGCTCTTTGGTATATTTTGAACATTAAACCTGTGTTTCCCCAAGTACCATAATTTCAGTATGATACCCCTGTGAGAGCTCAAGTCACAGGCAAAGTTTTGGAGATTAATCCATACATTCTTTCTAATTCAACATTTATTGCCTGTTGGACTATGTACCCAAGAGATAAACATGAAAAAGGTGCCATCTGTTGCCCTCAAGGAAACTGCAATCTTGGGAGGAGGGGTAAGAAAGAACACACATGTAGGCATGCAATTATCATAAAGCCTAGATAAAAGAACGTGCTCTCAAGTCAACCCCCATTCTCTGTCTCACTAGTTGTGTGACACTGAATGAGCTGCTTAACTTTGCAAAACCCTGCATCATCAAATGTAAAACTGGGATCATAGGAATACCATCATGAAAAGTTCTTGGGTGGATTAAATGAGATTATATGTGTTCAAAAATATCAGCTATAATAACAGTGGTTCTTAAACGCTGTTGTACTTGAGTGGAAATACGTGAGCAGAGGAAGACACCTCACTGAAACAGGGTTGGGATGGACGTTGATGAAGACTACCTTCCTTAAGATCACTAGAGATAGGTATGAGACAGTGGGCAGGTTATGTCCAAGTTGATTGGATTTGGCATACGAAATGTTGACCCCTCCTTTAAGTCTCTGGTGGAGTGAGTCCAGAGGCTTGGAGACATGTCAAAACCACAATTATTAGTATTTAAGGCAAAGCTTACACTTCCAACCAGCTGGACCAGAGACCATGAAAAAGAGCAAAGGGTGAAGCAGAGCAGGAGATGAAGAAGATGAATTGAAAGGGCTTTTTTTTTACTTTGAAGACTTGCAGGTCATTGAAGAATTTTAATGAGAGGAGTGACATAGTGGAATTTGGGGAGGGTTACTCTGATGACTGTCAAGACTAGAATGGCTCAGAGGAGACTGGACCAGAGGCACGGAGCCTGTCAGAAGTCTGTCTGAGTGATGCTGCAGGTGAGAAATGAGAACTCACACTAGGGCAGTAGCCATGGGAGCCAAGAGAAGCAAGAGACTCGAGCTGGTTTTAAAAAGAAAGGAGCAGGACTCAGCAATTAATGAAATGTGAAGAGCAATGGTAGGGAGTGGTCCAGAGAGACACTCAGATTTCTGGCTCAAGAGACTGGATGGATGGAAGAGTGGGAAAGATGATGCACTCAGTTTGGGACATGTTGAGTTTGTAGTTCTTTATGGGACTTTCAGGAGAAATGCTCGAAGGCATTGGGATGGAAAGGTCTGGCATGCAGAAAAAATGACAGATATTAAACTCATGGACAGAATCCAAGGAATTATTTCATGTGTTGAAAATACTTGATTTAAAGCCATCTACTGCATCCACTTTTGTTGTTGTTAAAGATGAGAACATAAAAGACAGAATATATGGATCTTCTGAAAGACCAGATTCCAGTTTTATGAAAATATATGACCCCCTTCGATGAATAGAATAACTTCTGACCATTCTAACTTGTGTTCAAAACATTGCTGTGGATCTGGAATCACCTTCTGATGGCAGTGAAAGACCTGTGGCCTTGAAATTTTCTTTGTGGATGAAGATAATGAGTGCGTGCGTGCATGCTAAGTAGCCTCAGTCATGCCTGACTCTTTGCGACCCTATGGACTGTAGCCTGGCAGGCTCTGCTGTCTGTGGGATTCTCCAGGCAAGAATACTGGAATGGGTTGCCGTGCTCTCTTCCAGGGGATCTTCCTGACCCACAGATCAAACACACATATGTCAATGTTTCCTGCATCAGCAGGCAGGTTCTTTACCACTGGCGCCATCTGGGAAGCCTAGATGTAGAGAATATATAGGTTTAAATAAGAGCCCATTAACCACAAAGGCTTATAGCCCCAAACATGCAGTGACAATGCTTATGAAACAGAGGAACCAAATAAAGACACTATCTACATTTACCTACTCTGGTCCCAATTGGCTGCGAACAGCAGAAGAATCTTCCTGCCGTAGTGATCACGGTTTTCCAACACTCCAGGGAACCCATCGATGAGAGCCCTCTTAATGCCAGGATCATCGGCCTTGAAGTTTTTGAACATGTCCAGGTTTAGCTGGCGGTACTGGAAGTACTGGGCCAGGAGTCTGAAGGCATCTGCTTGGTGAAACTTCCTGGCTCGGAGAAACCTCAGGATGAAGGCATCATCTGTGCGTAAGAATCCGATGTCAGGCCTGGTGATGATCATGTCTCTGACTTGCTGGATATCCTGGTGTAAAACGTCTGGGTTTTCATTCAGTTCCAGGCGTGCTTTCTCTATAGTCTCTGGGCTGAGTCCAGCCTGTAAATGGGTCATCTTGGCTGAATCTCCTTTCGAAGTGCTTAATTTCTGATGTTTGGGAAGAAAAGAGACTGGTCCCATTCACGTGATGGTCTGCTGAAATCGTGGCCCATTCAACAGACTTTTTACCACCAAGCTGCCACTGAAACAGACAAGCAGAGGCTCTTCTTTCTATTCCTGGAAAATGGTTGGACATTCAGATTCTATGTGTGGTGGCCAGCAAGAAGGGCAGCCAAACCAAGGCCATTGCTTACTGCAAAACAAATACACACAAGAGAGACAAATAGGTGATACAAAGAAGGTCTGGACAAATGACCTGGAACTCAGAAAAGCAGTATATTATGCTGTAGAGCTGATTAGAAGAATAAAGGGTATATATTATTTAAAATAGGGTCTTTAGCATAATTTCATTATTCACATCTTCAATGTGTAATGGGCTTCCCCGATAGTTCAGTTGGTAAAGAATCTGCCTGCAGTGCAAGAGATCCCAGTTCGATTCCTGGGTCAGGAAGATCTGCTGGAGAAGGGATAGGCTACCCACACCAAGTATTCTTGGGCTTCCCTTATGGCTCAGCTGGTCAAGAACCCTCCTACAAAGTGGGAGATCTGGGTCTGATGCCTGAGTTGGGAGAAGGGAAAGGGTACCACTCCAGTATTCTGGCCTGGAGAATTCCATGGACTGTATAGTCCATGGGTTGCAAAGGGTCAGACATGACTGAGTGACTTTTGCTTTCACTTTTCAGTGTGTAATATGCAAGTCTTTGCAATACGTTTAGGAAGGTTTTAATGATACCAACTAATTAACAGTCTACAGTTAGACTAGGAATAGCTTGCTTTTTTAATGAGTTACCCAAGAAAAGAGAAAAATCCTCCTCTGTTGCAGCCTGTTTTATGGGGCCGTTCACAGGCATTCAATCAGAGACATTAGGGCCTCCATTAGCTTCTTTTCTCAGTTTCTTTCACAGAAATACCCCCTTTTTTAAGGCAGCCATTTGCAGCTTAACAGTGAAAAGGGGCTTTTAAAAGTCACCCTATTGTAACCCCACAGTACCTAATTACTCAAACTTAACTAAATGAACTGGAGCAGGGAGAGAAGGACAGGCTTGTGGCTGGAAGCTTGACCTTCGATAATCAAATTCAACAGCAGTGAGAGAGAGGCTCATGTGAGGACATTTCCCAGCAGTCTCACTCTTCTGCTGAGGACAAAAGGTCTTGGCATTCTTAGTTGTCTCTTTCCTGGCCCAATATCCATATGGACTTCAAGGTCATTTTTTGGTATAACTTTTCTGTTATCCTAAGATATTACTTTACTTATGATAATAATTGATTAAGTTCTTTGTTTCATTTTTCCCTTGGTGAAATGTCTTTATTTTTATTTTTTTTTTTGTAGTATAGTTGAATTGCAATGCTGTATTAATTACTGTTATACAGCCAAGTGACTCAGTTACTTTTTTTCATATTCTTTTCCATTATGGTTTATCACAGGATATTGAATATAGTTTCCTGTGCTATACAGTAGGGACTTGTTTTTTTTTTTTTTTCCATTCTATATAAGCCAGTTTGCATCTGCTAATCCCAGACTCCCAATCCAGCCCTCTCCCACCCTCCTCTCCCTTAGCAACCACCAGTCTGCTGTCTATGTCTGACTCTATTTCTATTTTACAGATAGGTTCATTTCTGTCATATTTTAGATTCCACATCTAAGTGACATCATATGGTATTTGTCTTTCCCTTTCTGACCTGCAGTCCCAATCCTAGGCATATAACCAGACAAAACTATAATTCAGAAAGATACATATTCACAGCAGCCACGACATGGCAACAATCTAAATGCCCATTGACAAATGAATGGAAAAAGGATGTGGTACATACACAAAACTGAATACTACTCAGTCATAAAAAGAACCGTGAACTTCCAGACATTCAAGTTGGATTTCAAAAAGTCAGAAGAACCAGAGATCAAATTGCCAACATCTGCTGGATCATGGAAAAAGCAAGAGAGTTCCAGAAAAACATCTATGTTTGCTTTATTGACTACATCAAAGCCTATGACTATGTGTATCACAATGAACCATGGAAAATTCTTAAAGAGAAGGGATACCAGACCACCTGACCTGCCTGTTAAGAAATCTGTATGCAGGTCAAGAAGCAACAGTTAGAACTGGACATGGAACAGCAAACTGGTTCCAGATCAAGAAAGGAGTACGTCAAGGCTGTATATTGTCACCCTGCTTATTTAACTTATATGCAGAGACATTTGTGAAATGCCAGGTTGGATGAAGCACAAGGTGGAATCAAGATTGCTGGGAGAAATATCAATAACCTCAGATACACAGATGATACCACCCTTATGGCAGAAAGTGAAGAACTAAAGAGCCTCTTGATGAAAGTGAAAGAGTAGAGTGAAAAAGTTGACTTAAAACTCAACATTCAGAAAACAAAGATCATGGCATCCAGTCCCATTACTTCATGGCAAATAGATGGGGAAACAATGGAAACAGTGAGAGACCTTATTTTGGGGGGCTCCAAAATCACTGCAGATGGTGACTGTGGCCATGAAATTAAAAGACGTTTACTCCTTGGAAGAAAAGTTATGACCAACCTAGACAGCATATTAAAAAGCAGAGACATTACTTTGACAACAGAAGTCCATCTAGTCAAAGCTATGGTTTTTCCAGTAGTCATATATGGATGTGAGAGTTGGACTATAAAGAAAGCTGAGCGCCAAAGAATTGATGCTTTTGAACCGTGGTGTTGGAGAAGACTCTTGAGAGTCTCTTGCACAGCAAGAAGATCCAACCAGTCAATCCTAAAGGAAGTCAGTCCTGAATATTCATTGGAAGGACTGATGTTGAAGCTGAAACTCCAATACTTTGGCCACCTGATGTGAAGAACTGACTCATCTGAAAAGACCCTGATGCTGGGAATGATTGAAGGTGGGAGAAGAAGGGGGTGACAGAGGATGAGATGTTTGGATGGCATCACCGACATGATGGATATGAATTTGAGTAGGCTCCGGGAGTTGGTGATGGACAGGGAAGCCTGGTGTGCTGCAGTCCATGGGGTCGCAAAGAGTCAGACATGACTGAAAAACTGAACTGAACTGATAAGAAAGAATGAAATTAATGCTGTTGGTAGCAACATGGATGCAACTAGAGATTAGCATACTTAATGATTGTTTTAAGCCCCTCAGGTTTTTCTGTCTAAATGGTATACAGACAAATGCTCATATTATTTGCATCTTTCTCATTTTAAATGTTTAAGCTCTCTCAGACTCAGTTTGGCCTAACCTAGAAGTACCAAAAATCAGAAGATATATTAGTTTTAAAAGTACTTGGAAGCATGTATTTTTTCCCTCTAGCTTTCCTAAATCAAACAGTTTTTGCAATAAGAGACAGAACATTTACTTACAACATAATTATTAACACTCTATCATACAAAATAATTTTAAAGATAAAATGATTCTTTCAACTTAATTTAGGACTAGCTGTAATTTCTATAGGGAGATAATCACTTCACACATTTCTGCTTTATATTGCCTTTGTGATAGATGAAAATGGGTTCAGATAATTAGTATACATTTTCAAGACTGAATATAGAATAGTAAAAGTTTTATTTATAAAATGTTGGCTTTGCAAATTAATTTGTAAAAAGTAGCATTTAGCTCTGAAAGTGAGAAAATAAGTATAACAAAGTCCTTATCCTCACTGATTCCAAAACTGAAGATAGTAAAGGAAGATAGCGCTCTATGAACTAGTCCCAGGATTGGAAGAATGTTTAAAATCCATCTAGTTCAACGTCCATCTGATGTTAAAATTCCCTCTTTAACAACCTCACCACACTCTTTCAAAAAGTTCCCTTGTTTGATGTCTCCCTCTTCAAATTCCTCCTGGACTTCCCTGGTGGCTCAAACGGTATAGTGTCTGCCTATAATGCGGTAGACCCAGGTTCAATTCCTGGGTCAGGAAGATCTCCTGGAGAAAGAAATGGCAACCCACTCCAATATTCTTGCCTGGAAAATCCCATGGATGGAGGAACCTGGTAGGCTACAGTCCATGGGGTCACGAAGAGTTGGAGACAACTGAGCAACTTCACTTCTTCAAATTCACCTCGATACCCACTGTGTGCTTCCCTGGTGGCTCAGATGGTAAAGAATCCACCTGCAATGCAGGAGACCTGGGTTTGATCCCTGGTTTGGGAAGATCCCCTGGAGGAGGAAATGGCAACCCACTCCAGTATTCTTTCCTGGAAAATCCCCATGGACAGAGATCCTGGCAGGCTACAGTCCATGGAGTTGACAGAGTTGGACATGACTGAGCGACTAAGCACACAGCATACCCACCACAATCTACCTTGACTTTCACCAACCAGTGGCTGATGTGATCATATAGTTTATTATCCAAATTTATCCACCAGGAGGCGCTAATAACAGTGATACTGGGACAAGCAGAACTGGGGACACTGCCGAGCAAATCCAGATGACCCCTCTCCTAGTGCATGACCTTTCTGTCGCTACTGCTAGTGGACAAATTTCAGCACCCATTTATGTATGTGTGACCCTATTAGCATTGATGTTGATGACTTCTTAAAACTATTTTCCCACTCTTTTCTGTAATTCCATGTACCCTATTTTTCTCCCAAACTCTGTCCATTCCTGCTCCATCTTCTTATGTGCTCATCACTTCTATGTATTATTTTCCAGGGTCCAACCATGATTTAACCACCTGCATGTGGGTGACATCAGTCCATAGCTCTCCCCTGATGCTCAGGTGTACTTATATATCCAGCTGCTCACTGAACACCCCCACTTAGATGTCCCGTAGGCCCCACACACTCAATACGTTCAAAACTGAATTCACCAGAGTTCCTCATCCTGAATCTGCTCTTCCACCTCCCCCTCTTACTGACTGACATCATCTGTGTCATTTCCTTGCTGGGAGCCTGGGCGTCAACTATTATTCCATCTCCTCCCTTACTGCCCACATTCAGGCAATCACTTCCATAATATTTCTCAGATCTTCCCAATTCTTTCCATCCATTTGCATGGTCTTTGTTTCGACCACATCACCACTCATCTGTTTAGTCCTGCAATATCCTCTCGATGGTATCCTTGCTGGGAACCTTGACTTTCCCTTGTCTGTTCTTTGTATTAAAATTGAAATCTTCTCATGTGACTCCTTTTTTTTAAGTTAATTTTTACTGAAGTATAGCTGCTTTACAAAGTTGTGTTACTTTTCTACTGTATAGCAAAGTCAATCAGCTCTATGTATTCATATATCCCCCTTTTTTGGATTTCCTTCTCATTTAGGTCACTCCAGACACTGAGTAGGGTTCCCTGAGCTGTGTAGTAGGTTCTCATGAGTTATCTATTTTATACACAGTATCAACAGTGTACATATGTCAGTCTCAGTCTCCCAATTCATCCCAGCCCCCCATGTCACTCCTTGACCAACATCAGTCAATAGCTTCCAGTTGTTCTAGGATGAAATATAAAACCCTGTGACTGGACCTGTTTTCCGAGACTCTGGCCCCCATCTGAGTCCCCAGATCCACCCCTATCCATGCTGCCACAAGACAGCGGTCTCTTCGCTCACTCCTGTGCCTTGGAAAAAGATGCTCCCTCTGTCTAGAACAGCCACTGACGGACTCCTCTTACCCTTCAGGAGTCATCACTGAAGGAGTCACCACCCAGGAACTCTCTCTCAGTCCCCTCACCCTTACCAAAATGACATTTTATCACCAGTTTCCCCTCTCCCTCCTTACTCTGAACTCCTCACCCAGAATCTCCTTAATTACCTGATCTTACTCATTTGTGTTTCCCCAGCACAGTCTCTGACACACAGAGGGTTTGTGCCATGCGCAGAGACTCTTCATTGTGTTCACTGCCTATCCTCAGTGTCTGGGACAGTGCCCGCACTAAGTAGGTGCCATATGTGTACATCCATATAGAACAAATGCATAAAGTAGTCACAATGTTGGTTCATTGAGTGAATAAGTGGTTTCCCCTTCTGTTTCAGTACCTCTAGGAATGTTTTCCTTAAAGGTGTTGCAGCTGCCTTCATTTCCCTTCTTATATACAAAGTAATTTGTTCCTAGAAGAAGTTAGCCTAGGCACATTGTGCTTCAGATCTTTGCCTCTTTGAAGCATTCTGGGTGAGATTCAGGGTTCCAACCTTGGCACAATGTGCTCAGAGTACAAGGCATAGCAAAGGCTGGTCCCTGACAGATTATTTAAAGCTGCTGGGAGCAACTTCCTTACCTTACAGTTCAGGAAACTCAACAACGTTTCCAAGATAAATTACAATGGGTTCAGGGGGAGAGTTGAAGCTGCATTTTTCATGCCCACATCCACACATAGTTATGCCTCCAATCTATAATCTCTGAAATAAATTTGCTTCACTCTATATCTTTGTTCTGTGCTCAGCATACAGTGAGAGTTGCTGGAGAGAGTGCCCAAGCCAGGGCCACCAGTTTTCATGCTTAGGATGAAATAGACATTTTCCATTAAAGGCAAATCCTTTATTTCAGAAATCTGAATAGACTTCTACTTAAATAATAGCTTCCATCAATAATATTTAAGGCACTAAAAATACTGTGCTATACAAGAATATTCTTCAGATATAACATTTTTAATTGTGATTTTTTTTGTTCACACGAAGAATTTGGTTCTCATTCAATGTTTCTGAATTGGTCAAACAAGTATAAAGAACACATTGGACTTGATATCACCTGAAGTCAGAGTAGTTTCTGTCCTGGTGGTATAATAAGAATTGCTTTAATTTGGTATTTATTATCATTGTGTTTGTTATGTCCCAGGCACTTGCATACTCTAATTTTTTACATGGTATATTATTTAATTCTTGTGCTGTCTGCTAAGTCACTTCTGTTGTGTCCAACTCTTTGCCACCCCATGGACTGTAGCCCATCAGGCTCCTCTGTCCATGCAATTCTCCAGGCAAGAATACTGGGGTGGGTTGTGTTTCCTCCTCCAGGGGATCATCCCAACACAAGGATCCATGGAACCCACGTCTTTTATGTCTCCTGTATTGGCAGGCACGTTCTTTACTACTAATGCCACCTGGGAATTTACTAGCTCAATTCTATGAGATGAGTATACTATTGTCCCCATTTTTCAGATTAGGAAATAGGCACAGAAGATGGTAAATGACCTTCCTAGAGTTACACAGCTACCAAGAAGCAGAACTGGGCTTAAGCTTATATTTCTAAAATCCCATGTTCCTTACTATGGTGCTCTTCTATCCTTACATATAGCAGAGAGGTTCTAATATTTACTACTTAAGACCTATGTCACCTTCAGCTAGTTACCGTCCCTCTCAGAACCTTGCTCCCCTTTCCTGAAATTCTTCCAGCCTTACTCTTCTATAAGCTTAATGTGCCTAAGGGGTTAATAGACAGTTTTAGGTAGCCTAGCATCCGACTTTACAAATGTGCAGGTTACCATCTTCTCCTCATATTTCATTGGCAGATGGACTATTTAAAATCTAGCTATCTGTGATTTTTCAAGCCATCATTGAGTTTTGCTTTCTTTATGTATGTTCCTAGTGCTTGACACTGGGAATGACAAGTCAGAAACCTTGACACTCTGTTTGAAGGACTGATACTTTGGCATGCCTAATAGACTCCCAAGCATGGCCCGGGTATTGAAATGTGCTTGATAACCCCAAAGGGACATTTTTGGTGGGTTCCTGTGAGCCTCAGAAACTCCTCTTCCACTTCTGGTTGGGTCCTAAATGATTCTTTTGTTTAGAGATTGTTCCAGATACATGAAAAGTAGCTCAGTACAGTCTCTGAGGAGCCCATGGTAGGAGTTTACTTCCATTTCTAATCCATGCTTTTTCTAACAAGCTAGAAATTCAGATAGTGGTATTTTTGTACGAGGAGGAGAAAAGAAGAGTCTTCATATGATGATATTTTAAATCATGGCATCCATAGATTCCAGATTTATACTGCATCTCAAATTTCCATTACAAAAAAATATATATCTGTATATTTCCTCATATAGAATTCAGTTTAAGAAAGTGTATTTGCCCATAAACACACTTGTAAACACATACCCTAGTCTTTATGCACCAAGGAATCTAGGTGGAAAATCATTTCAGAAAGTATATTAATTCAAATAAACTCTATTTCAGTTACTTTATAATCTATTATTCTCACTTATTTCATTATCTTTAGAAATGTACATTAAATATAGTAGAAACAATCAGAATAATAATAACCATGTCTTATCTAAAAATATGTACATATGCATAAGTATTATTTCAAAGCATTTTACATCACTGATCTGTTTTCATCATTAAAACGATCCCACAATAGGTGGAATAAAGATAATTCCCTGGGAGATTCTGAGAACCATGTGAAATGTGTAGGTAAAAGTGCTTTGAAAATGAAAAGCTCTGGTTTACATTTACTGTAATATTCTTGTTGATACCACACTTTTAGCGTGTCCAAGAAAATAAAAAGATACTGACCCTAGAACACCTAACACCAGGCATTAAGTCAGACAATAAGCTAGTGTTAAAACCGAGGGAAAAAACAAACATTTGTTGACTATTTGTTACATACCTTGGACTTTGATATTATGTGATCTAATCTCCACACCAACCTTTAAACCTAGATTATTACTCATCAGATAAAAAGGTAAATCTGAGATTTAGATAGAGCAAGTATAGATGGAAGAACAAAGACTCACTCAAGTCTTCCTGACTTGAGGATCATGTTCTGTTCACTGTCCAACCCTGACTCAGAAAAGGTACTTTTTCTATACCAGCTTGGGTGCTAATGCGCTCAGGTTCATTTGCACAATAGGCACAGACCTACACCCCATCAATCCTCAGGAAGAGCGATTAAGGGATGTGGCCAAATTGGGAAGAATTTGGGAATTTGACCACAATTGGCTAAATTCAGGAAAAAACAGTATGCTGTTGTCATGACCAGAAAGATGAAATCTATAAATTCTAAATATTATTTGAAATGTGAGAACATCAATAATAATGAACAATACATTAAATATCTATTGCTTCTGTATGTTCTAGGTAATACAAAGAACAATTTTAAGTACACATAGCTTTAAATTAATACAAATGTAAAGTTAGAAATTATACCTATATTTGTTTCGTGAGTTTCTCTTCTAAGAAAAGATGAAGAATGAACCTCGGTGATAAAACTTTCCACTTGAAAGTCTAATTAACTACCTCAGCCATCAATAAATGTGAAAGATATGTTTCAGAATTTTTAATATGTATTGAATTAGGTGAACACTTATGGCTCTTCACTTTTCTAAATTCTCACTTCTACTTTTTTCATGGAATATGCATTTCCCCCTAGGAATGCTAAAAGGAATTTTTACACTGAATGACATAAAAATAGATCTGGCTGATAGATCAAACCAAAATCAAAAGTCACAGTGAGCAAAAATCTTTTTTCAAGTACAAATCTATTTGAAATCTTTCCTGAAAGATAATATGCTTCCTTACTGCCAGTGGAGCCTATATTTAAATCTCAGAGGTTGGTTGATTACAAAATTCGATGGTGCTGACCAAAGGAGTCTTATTACCAAATGATGAATTTCAGACTGACCATTAGGTTTCTCTAGTCGCTCAGATGGTAAACAATCTGCCTGCAATGCAGGAAACCTCAGTTCGATCCCTGAGTTTGGAAGATCCCCTGGAGAAGGGAATGGCAACCCACTCTAGTATTCTTGCTTGGAGAATTCCATGGACAGAGGAGCCTGGCAGACTACAGTCCGTAGGGTCACAAAGAGTTGGACATGACTGAGAGACTAACACACACATTAGTGCTTGTAGGACTTGTCTGCATAAGTAATAGCAAAGGAACACAAGCCCTGTGAGTAATAAATTGGACACCAGTCCATTGACTCTCTATCAAACATTCACCAACTTGCAGAAAAGAGTTATCTGTACTGGGGGCAGGCAAGTCATCTGGAAGGATAAAGGGGAGACCTTTAATCATCTGAAAGTGTAGTATGGCTAGAATTTAGCCCCTGGCTTATGGTCAACTTTCTATCACCTTTAGCTCAGTCCTACCCCAGGGCTTACCCTTGCCACATAAATATTCCTTATATAGACTCTCTTGGCTCCCTTTAAAATAGCAACTAAGCACACAGTCATCTATCCCATTTGGTCTTGCTCTTAAGAAAAAATAAAAGTCAATGGGAATGAGTTCTATCAGTAGAGATGCTGAGAAGTGAAAGTGAAAGTTGCTCAGTCGGGTTTGACTCTATGTCCTGAACTTTTACCCAAAATAGATGCCGGAGCAGAAGTAGAATAGACTGGGACTCAGATGAAGTGAACATGCTTCACAAAAGATAGTGTCCTGTTCTAGGAACATCTATAAAATTGTTATCCTTTTAGTTTGCCTTGGAGCAAGTAATACAAGGAGTTAAAGGAAAGACAACATGTAAAGAAGGAATGAAGTTTTTCAGCCTCTTTATTGTGTTAGATAGAAAAGTTTTTAACTGAAGTAGTGGCTGTTTGTGGTGTGTGTGCGTGCTCAGGCATGTCCAACTGTTTGCAACCCCATGGACGATAGCTCACCAGGTGCCTCTATCCATGAGATTTCCCAGGCAAAAATACTGGAATGAGTTGCCATTTCCTTCTCCAGGGGATCCTCCTGACCCAGGGATTGAACTCATCTCATGCTTTGAAGGTGGATTCTTTACTGCTAAGCTGTCTGGAAAGCCCACACATAAGACAAGATGCCTTTAATTACAGAGTCTGGGACTGGCATCCCCAACTGCCACAAATCCGTTCTTATTTCCTCCAGAGCTACAAAATAATGAACACTGCATACACTATGTACTTGACACATACACAGGTATGGAACTTTATATAAGATGTTTGAGCAATAACACAGACCGAACTGACACGATATAATTTTAGGGAGGGGCTTCCCTGGTGGCTCAGATGGTAAAGAATCCACCTGCAATGCGGGAGACCTGGGTTTGATCCCTGGGTTGGGAAGATCCCCTGGAGGAGGGCATGGCAACCCACTCCAGTGTTCTTGACTGGAGAATCCCCATGGACAGAGGAGCCTGGCAGGCTGTGTTCCGTGGGGTTGCAAAGGGTCGGACATGACTGAGCGACTAAGTACAGCACACAGCACAATCTTAGGGAGAAGAGATGGAGAAAGTGGTCTGCACAGTATCTACAAAGTGGGGATTTTACTAAAAGAGTCCAGAAGACAAAAGTGGATCATCTCAAACACATATGGGGAAATTCCTACTGGTTCAGAAGTCAGGAAGAAGAAAAGCTCAGAGAAAACTAGCCTCCCACACAGACATTTTCACATGATAATGGGTCTATAAAGGGGAAGAGACAACATACTAAAGGGCCGTGGAAGTCCGCAGATGGAGTGAAAAATAATAAACTTATTAGCCGAACAAATGAAAGCTGTTTTATGGAGAGGAGGGACCAGTTGATTCCCATATCCATGAAGTTTCAAGCCAGAGAAGATAAACTTCCATTCAGCTAAGAAAAACTTGGATTGAAAATTAAGCAGTTTTCTCTAGAGAAATGTAGCACTTGGGGCTGACATTACAGGCTACAGTTTTAGAGTCATTCATACTGTGAATCTTCTGAAACTTATTCCTGTAAAACCTGGATAAAGTGAATAATAATGAAAAGAATCCAAAACTGGGAGAAAAATGTAATGGGGGAGAAGATTCCTGTTGACTTGAAGAGTATTTCTGAGCTGACTGCATGTGGCCAGATTTCATATTTTGTAAACACATTCATCTATGTTACCTCGTCTGGGTCATTGTGTAACAGGAAAGCAGAGAATATCCAAGTCAGCATGGATCCATTTACTAAGGATGGCTCTGCTGGAGAAACATGTAAAATCATTAGTAGACTTCTCAAAGCTACAAAGGTGTCCCTTTATAAAGTCTGCAGAAATGAGCAGATCCCCCCTTTTGGGAACTGAAGCCCCTTCCAGCTTTATATTCCATGACTAATAGGATACACCTCTCTGTGAACATGTCTGTAAAATATATGGTGCCACTTTGCTGGAAAATATGTTTTCTGTTCACCTTTAAATCCATCATATAAATGAGAAAGTTCTGTTATTGAAAATATGAAAAAAGGCAAAGTAGCACTTAATAGAAAAGAAGGGAGAAGCCAAGATAGTGGTACTCCATAAAAATTCATAAACTCAGTATAATATTTAGTCAAAGAAAGACATCACTTCTGAGACAGATGCCTGTAAATCTCACTGAAGCAGCATTGTTTTGCAATTTCCCCAGCCTCAGGAAATTGTATTAGGTACAGGAAGAAGTAGCATTGAAGACAGTCGATTCCTGGCCTGAGTTTCTGGTTCAAAGCAGCTAGAACTGGCAATATGTACACTTTTTAAAATTGCCTGAGTGGAACCATTCTTTGCAGAAAGATAAGGGAAGGAAAGGAGTTTTAAGAATCTGGTTGCTTGGGGCCTTGGGGGTCCAGTTTACTGTGGATATTACCAATCTAAGGACAATAATGGATGACCAGATTTTCTTCTTCCCTAAAATTCATTTCACCAGATATTTTTGCTAGTTTTCTTCATTTGAGTTCAAAAGTGAGTCCATTTTAGACGCAGATAGAATTAATTCACAGCAGTAGACAGCTTTTGACAAAATACTACTATTCCTCATTCAAGAAGAGTATTTGGTATGAATTTTTCCTCAAAACTTCTTCCAGCAGATAGATACTTGTTTCTGAGGATTTTTGTTTGTTTGTTTTACAGTGCCTCTGATGATGAGCAAGCTGATTTAGACAAGACTTGCTTCTTTTTCTTTTTAAAGAGACAGAATAAATGTATAGGGGCAATTTTTAATCAACATTTACTGTGCTCTGCTTTAAACTTGGCTGTTACATGTGACTGACATTATTCTCATATGCAAATATGATCCATCTCACTTTTAATAAAGATGTTGATATTATGAAAACCAATTTGCTTTAAAAACCCAACATTTTATTGTTCAGTAATAACTAATTAAATGAGTACCCACCAAAAGATTTTTTATTTATGACAGGCTCAGGCACTTATTTTCTGAGATTTGTTGGCTCTTATAAAACAGATGAACCCGGTTAAATCAAAGAGGTGCTATGTAGGACTTGGGTTTGGACTTTCAAGATATCTGAAGACCCCAACTTCCTTTCAGCTGAGAGAGAAAATCTTAGCACTCTAAAAGCAGAACCTGGTAGAACACAGTTACATAAAATGCCTTTTAAATTTTTTTCAGTCTATTTATTACCCTTTACTATTATAGAAAAATTGTGTTATCACCTGATTACTGAGAGAGCACATAAAAATCTCGCCTTTCAAATCTGACTCGGTCCTTGACTAGGATGAACAAAGCCAGACCATCTGCTCTGAATATCATTACCACTTTGGCCATTTGGGCAAAGGATCTATCGTCTCTGCTTCAAAAAGAGGTTTAAGATCAGAAAATTGAAATTAAATAAGTAGACAGGAAAGACATTTGGACAAATAACACTTTCCAACAAAAGCCCTGTTTGTTAGGTTATCATCATCGTCATCATTTTAATTTTCATTCTAGCCACAGAGCTAACCTTTGGGGTCTCCATTTTACAAGACATTTTAGTTTAAAAAAAAAAACTTAATTCTGGAGTTTCTGCCATAAACGCTTAGGAAGAAAACCGGCATGTGGGTGAATGTGAGTCATCAGTCACCCCCACCCTGCTTCCTGGTGGTTCTCCATTGGAAAACCTGAAACTCGGATTGAGTGTATACATCTATTTCACCAGAATAATACTATACCCCAGGCCATGTTAATTTCCTGAACTAAACAGTCCCTAATCTGCTGAAAGGCAGCTGGCTAACTGCTGGTGTCTGGCAAGTACCCCATCTGTCCCCCTGCCTGGGGGCTCTCTCTCCTGTCTTCACTTTCCCTTTCTCTCAAGCAGGCGTCTCTCTTTGTTTTCAGGGCTGTAGTCTACCTGAACTTTGCTTTCCATGCCTGAAAACTTGGGCTCTTTTCCTCTATCCTGCGGACCTCCGGCTTTGTCTAAGTGACAAGACACAGTTGTGTTGACGGTAGTTACGGCGCTGGTGATGGTGGAGATCATGACGGTGATGGTGGAGATGGGGGTGCTGATGGTGTAAGGAGCGCAGGCTGAGCGGGCGCCAGGAGGAGGATGGACCACGGAGGCGGTGAGAGTGGGGTGCGAGAGGGATGGTGTGCGGAGGGATTGCAGGTGGGAGCTGTCCACGCACAGAAGTGCTGAAACGCCGCAGCCATGGCATCGCAGCAGCGGGGAAAGGCGGGGAAGCGCTGCAAATACAGAAGAGAGAAAAAAGGCAACAAATACCTTCACACGGCCGCCCAGCCTTGCTTTGGTAATGTGTTTCTGCAGGTGTCCTCGGTGCTGAGCTGAGTGGGTGAGATCCCCTATTCTGGCAGGTTCGGGCTCAGATTTCTCTAGAAAGCTGTGAATGAGAGCCCCGGCTCCAAGGGGCTGTGATTTTTGGTAGGAGCGTGCGCGCCCGAGACTCTGTCCTTCTATACGGAGCTTGGCTTTCCCCTGGGTCCTAAATGCCTCCGCACCCTTGCTCTCCCCCGAGGTTCCGTCAAGACAATACGGAGAATGATTGCAATTTTATAACATGTGGGACAAAAAGTACTTACCATTAATCACCCCCACCCGCTTCTACACACAAAACCTTAAAAACAGAACCTTTTAAACAAATTAATGCAAACGCTGAAAGAGACTCTGTGTGTGTATGTGTGTATAAATGTAACAGATGAAAAAGTACCACAAACCTGTGGGGAAAAGGATGGATTATTTCATTAACAAATTGTGGTAAGAAAATGAACGATTTGGAAAAGATTCAAATTAAAGTCCCATTGTACCAAATTAATTCCACCTAGATTAAAGAGCTGAATAAGAAGGTAAAATATAATAATAATAAAAAAAAAAGCTGGAAGAACATAAGAAATATATTTACTGATTTCAGGATAAGGAAGGCTTTCTAAGCACCAGAAGAACAGAAGGAATCATAAAGAAAAAAGGGCAATAAGTTTGAGTGCATAAGAATACCTTTGAATGTAAAAATATCATAACAAAGTAAATATAAATGACCACTTGGAAAAAATTGCAACAAAGATATGTTTCATCAATAAAATAACTCACATATCAAAAGAAATACAATACACTATCAGTCTAAGATTAAAAAGGAGGACAAACATATGACAAGGAATTCACTAAAGAAAGGTAAATGCATTGTAAACCTATTTTTTCCATCAACCTCTCTTATAAACACAGATATGTAATTTAAAATAGTGTAATTTTAACTGAGGGTTTAAGTCTACTCAATATCTCATATTGTTGAGATAATGATGAGGAAGTACCGCCTTTCTATAAATCTATTTCCAAACATACCTTGTGTCATAAAATAAATATACATTTAGACCCAATGATTCCACTTTATGCACCTTATCCTGGGGATATAATCAGATATGCAGATAAGGATTTAGTTAATGATCATAGAAACTGTCAAAATAATGAAAGCATCATATTCTTGTATATAGCCTATTATGTTTGAAGCTATTAAAAAGGTATTTTTGAACACTACTATAGACAAAGAAACGTGCTTGTTAAATGGTAAGTTAAAAAGAAGCAATACCAAATACAGTAACCCCATTAAACAATTTTCATATTTACTAAAAAAAATATTAAAATTTTTAATGCAATCTTTTAATCATATATTTCACAGAGATTTAAAATAGTCAGAATTCTCCCACCTCTGGGCATAGCATTTATTTACTTCTCTGTTTAATATCTCTCTTTCCAATAGAATATGAGCACCATGTGGTAGAAAATTTGTCTGTCTTGTTCACCACTGCTTCCCAACCATCTAGAAGCATGCCAGAATGTCATAGAAGTGCAATAAATAATTTGAGGAATAGAAAAATGAATGAATGACATAACCCCTACATACAGATATGCTTTTAAAGTTTATAGAGCTATGAATTTCATATAGAAAGTTATCCAGAAAGTTATAGTACAGCAAAATGATCCGAGGTTGCTGAGTTTTGATCACATATTAGTTCAATCAAAGGCACATCTTCAAAGGTATAGTTAATCATGGAGATGACATGCAAACTAGCACCAAATGGAAACTTTTTAGGAGAAAAAAGTTTTCTCTAATTAATTTGCAGTCAAATACTGTTCACTTCTTCTTGATCGTGATCTCTTTAAAAGCTTTTTGGACTTTCCTTTCTTCTGCAATGCTAATGTTAACTATCCTGCTTCTCTTCCTTCTTTCATCTATTTTATAACATTAATGGAAATATAAGCCAAGACCTAAGTATTTAGTTAGCCTATGACCTAAGACGTTTTCAAAGTTTCAGATGATTTTGTCTACCTTTGCTCAGATGGTGTTCTCTTTCAAGTTTTTTATTTTTTCCCACTATCAGTTGTGACTTTTGAATGATATTGGTGATAACCTCGCCAAGTTTTATTTGTATTTTTAGAAACAAAATCATATGTGTGAGTTTGTGTGTATTCCCCTTCCTGAGAATCTTTAGAAGAAAATTCTCCCCACTTGTAAGAGGCTGAATCATAAAGCCAGAGTACACCTGCCTGATTGAGTAATAGGGCCCCCAGAGATGGAGCAAAGTAACCACAAAACCTTATAGTCTTTTATTCTGAAAGTTTTAAAAACAGTTTTAAATTTTCCTTGCACTGATCAGAGTGGAAAAAATGTGTGTGGTTTTTTTTTTTTTTCAAACTGTTTATAATTGTTGCTGTTTAGTCACTAAGTCATGTCTGACTCTTTTGTGATCCCATGGACCATAGCCTGGCAGGCTCCTCTGTCCATGGAATTTCCCAGGCAAGAATACTGGAGTAGGTTGCCATTTCCTTCTCCAGAGGATCTTTCCTACCCAGAGGTTGAACCTGCATGTCCTGCATGGCAGGTGGTCTCCTCCATTGCAATCAGATTCTTTACCAATGAGCTATCAGGGAAGCCCTTATTTATTATTAGAATAGACAAATTCACTATATTACAAGATTAACTTCTTCCCAAAGTGCCAGTGAAAGGGTATCATTTTACTTTATAATTAAGGGTATTATCCTTGTGTTTATGATATGCTTATGATAATACCATTCTACACTTAAAATTTCTTTATAAGAACAACTGCCCTTTCCTGAGTAGATATGTCTTCATTGTGTTGGATCTTTTTGTTTCCAGGATCCAAATTATCTTTGCTCAGAGCTTTTGCTTGATAACTGCTAATCAGAGGCGTCTGTGATGGGTTTGTTTTCTTTAGTCACACTGATTGAAATTGTCCTGATACACTGCACGTTCTGCTCACCCTCTCTTTCAGCTCCTCAGATTTCTCAGCTGCCTAAATGTTTGCAGGATCCCTCCCCTGCCCTCCTGGGTTCAAGTCTAGTTTGCTGATCTGCTCATAAGCATCTTTCATGGTCCTTGACCTCATACCTGACATTGCCAAATCAGTTACTCATTTATGCGTTGCCTTAAAGTGAAGTGAAAGTTGCTCTCTCATGTCTGACTTCTTGCAACCCCATGAACTGTGACTGCCAGGCTTCTCTGTCCATGGAATTCTCCAGGCCAGAATACTGGAGTGGGTAGCTGTTTCCTTCTCCAGGGTCTCTTCCCAACCCATGGATTGAACCCAGGTAGCCCACACTGCAGGCAGATTCTTTACCATCTGAGCCACCAGGACTGTCTTAAAGGACCCTGTTAATGTTGGATTTGCTGTGGTCTAGGTTTGGTTAAGGGGAAGAGGCTTGCTGTTGGATGGCTAGTGACATTCGAAAGCTGTATCCATGTGGGAGTGCAGTGAAGTCTGAGAGTCCAGGCAGGCAGGATAATACTCAGAGAAACATCAGTATGTATAAGAGTGATGTTAAGATGATATTACAATGGCAAAAGAGCACATTTCTAAGGAGATAAGTTCTGGGTGTTCTTTGGAAGGAATGATGCTGAGGCTGAAACTCCAATACTTTGGCCGCGTCATGCAAAGAGTTGATTCATTGGAAAAGACCCTGATGCTGGGAAGGATTGAGGGCAGGAGGAGATGGAGACAGCAGAGGATGAGATGGCTGGATGGCATCACCGACTCGATGGACATGAGTCTAAGTGAACTCCGGGAGTTGGTGATGGACAGGGAGGCCTGGCGTGCTGCAATTCAGGGGGTCACAAAGAGTAAGACACGACTGAGCGACTAAACTGAACTGAACTGAGACAATTAGATGTTTAAGGACTCGGTAAGGAATAAGGATTAAGATCAAATTGCAAAAGTAAACATATTTTCCTTAGCCATGAGAATAATTCGTTCTCTTTATGTGCTCTCCTAATGTATGCTTTGTGCTGTACATCTTAATATATTATCATAAGAGATTGTCACTGTTATTTTTACTATCTAATATGCAGGCCAGTTTTGAAGTTTGCGAGTTTGTTTTAGTCAGGATAGGCTAGGTAAAGCAAATTAACTCCGCAGTGGCTTCCATGACAGTGTCTTCTTTGTTGACATGGGTTTGGGGGTCGAGGAAAAGCAGAGCTCTGTTCTGTGTAGTCACCTAAGGGCCAGGTGAGAACTGGCACAGCTGGGAAGAACAGAAAACACACTTCTTTTCTGCTCACAGCCCACTGGCCAGAACAAGTCCCATGGCCCCACCTGTGTCAAAGGGAGCTGGATAATGTGTGTGAGCACAGTGGTATTTGGCGAGCAGTCGATGTTTATGCAACAGTCTACCCTTGTGGTTCCCCAAAGTATCTCAGTTCCCTCCTTAACGCACACAGAATGTACTCAACCCATCTCCAAAGATTCATTTATTCACTACTCCCAGGTCCAAGTTCAGATCTCCAGGTTTCATGGAGTTGTCTGATCCAGAAGTGATCCTCTTGTCTTAAAGATGAATAAAAATGCAAATTATTTGCAACCACTTCTGCTAACATACCCAGGAGAGGAACAGGGTAACCACACAAATACTCCCAGTTAGAAAGGGAAGGATGGGAGGATCCTGGCAGTCACTGAGCCCAGTAATTCTGAAATCACACTAAGCAGATGTGGCCAAGACCTCCTCCACTGGGAGTTAGAGGGTTTTTTTTGATTAGAGCCTTACTCTGATCTTTCCCTAGCCTTACTCTAGGGAAAGCTTCTTATTCCTTTGTTGTCTGTGACCCCTGGCACCATCTCTGAAAGGTCCCTGTTTTTTCCATTATACATCTCAGCCACAGCCAAAATGGGAATTACAGAATATGCCCTTAGTTGAAATTGAGTTTCCAACTTTAGTTTCAATTTCTATTTTACTTGGGTCATAGCAAACATCCAGTTCTTTAAGGAACAGTATGCACTCAAGAAACCACACAACCACATAGTTAAACATTTATAAATTCCAGCATTAGTTTCCTCAAAAGTCTAAATGAGTAAGCAAGCTAAAAAGGTGGTAACATGATATACAAACTGTATCTCTGAATTGATCAGTCCTTCTCTGCCTTGACCACCACCAGATGTGTTCTTCTTCTTGTCATCATTTTGAGGATTCTTGGAGAGAGTCAGGGAACCAAGGTCACAGGTTGCAGCATCACTGTTGTGGCTGACTGGGTGTATCTCCATCCTAGGACCTGGATGGTATCAATATACCTCATATTCCACTAATTCAAGGTGACAGCATTCAGAGTTGCAGCACTAAGCTGGAGTGTTTGTAGATCTGTCCTGGGCAAGGTGAACACATGCCCATCAGAGGACCCCACTTTGGAGTGACATGGAAAAACTTCAGTTCAGTTCAGTCACTGTCATGTCCCACTCTTTGTGACTCCATGGACTGCAGCATGCCAGGCATCCCTGTCCTTCACCAACTCCCAAAGCTTACCCAAATTCAGGTCCACTGATTCAGTGATACCATTCAACCATCTCATCCTCTGTCATCCCTTCTTCTCCCACCTTCAATCTTTCCCAGCACTGGGGTCTTTTCCAAAAAGTCAGCTCTTTGCATCAGGTGGCCGAAGTATTGGCGTTTCAGCTTCAACATCCGTCCTTCAAATGAATATTCAGGACTGATTTCCTTTAGGATTGACTGGTTGGATCTTCTTGCTGTCCAAGGGACTCTCAAGAGTCTTCTCCAACACCACAGTTCAAAAGCATCAATTCTTCAGTGCTCAGCTTTCTTTATAGTTCAACTCTCACATCCATACATGACTACTGGAAAAACCACAGTTTTGACTAGATGGACTTCTGTTGGCAAAATAATGTCTCTGCTTTTTAATATGCTGTCTAAGTTGGCCATAGCTTTCCTTCCAAGGAGCTAGCATCTTTTAATTTCATGGCTGCAGTCACCATCTGCAGTGATTTGGGAGCTCCCCAAAAATAAAGTCTCTCATTGTTTCCCCCCAATTTGCCCTGAAGTGATGGGACCAGATGCCATGGTCTTTGTTTTCTGATTGTTGAGTTTTAAGCCAACTTTTTCACTCTCCTCTTTCACTTTCATCAAGAGGCCCTTTAGTTCTTCACTTTCTGCCATAAGGGTGGTGTCATCTGTACATATGAGGTTATTGATATTTCTCCTGGCAATCTGGATTCCAGCTTGTGCTTCCTCCAGCCCAGCATTTCTCATAATGTATTCTGCATATAAGTTAATAAGCAGGATGACAATATACAGCCTTGGTGTACTCCTTTCTTGATTTGGAACCCTGTTGTTCCATGTCCAGTTCTAACTGTTGCTTCTTGACCTGCACACAGATTCTTCAGGAGGCAGGTCAGGTGGTCTGGTATTCCCATCTCTTTAAGAAGTTTCCTCAGTTTGTTGTGACCCACACAGTCAAAGGCTTTGGCATAGTCAATAAAGTAGTAGACATTTTTCTGGAACTCTCATATTTTTAGATGACCCAACGGATGTTGGCAATTTGACCTCTGGAAAAGCTTAAAGTCCAATTAAGTTCACATTTCAAATATAAGACATGTATAAGCAAGTGGTTACAAATAAGATGAAGTACCCATTACAATAATTGAAAGATATAAACTTCAACTTCTTTTGAAAGTACAATTTTTTATCCCACTACTTTTGCAAGTGAATGAGGGTGGGGGGCACAGTGTTTGCAGTTCTCTAAGGCTCATGGATTTTTTACTCCAGATCATAGTTGTTTTTTTTTTTAAAGTATCATTCTCTGAATATTTTAGAGGTACATTGTCTGGCTCAGTCAGGTTCATATTCTAGCATGCACAGAATTGATGTTATTGAACTGTGGTGCTCGAGAAGACTCTGAAGAGTCTTTTGGACTACAAAGAGATCAAATTAGTCAATCCTAAAGGAAATCAACCCTGAATATTCATTGGAGGGACTGATGCTGAAGCTGAAGCTTCAACACTTTGGCCACCTGATGTGAGTAACCAATTCACTGGAAAAGACTCTGATGCTGGGAAAGATTGAGGGTGGGAGGAGAAGAGAGTGACAGAGAATGAGATGATTGGATGACAACACTGACTTAATGGACATGAATTAGAGCAAACTCCAGGAGATAGCAAAGGACAGGGAAACCTGGCATGCTGCAGTCCATGGGGTCGCAGAGAGTCAGATATGACTGAAGGACTGAACAACAACAAGATAGTTAAGAGATAACGAAAGGAAAGACTGATTTTATGTTGTTCTTGTAAAAAACAAATAAAAGGTAAAATATATATATATATTGAGGAGATAAAAGAACAAATAAATACACCAGATCTGCTGTATGTCTCCAAAGAACTTTTAGAATATGAAACTGATTAAGCCAGATAGACAAGGTACCTTTAAAGTATTTAGAGAAGATATTTAGGGGAGGAAAAAAAAAAAAAAAACTATGATCTGGAATAAAAAGAAATCCATGAGACTTAGAGAACTGAAGTAACTGTCTGCCCCCCACCCCTTTCCTTATGAAAGGTTGTTGTTATTCAGTTGCTGAGTCGTGTTCAACTCTCTGTGACCCGGTGGACTACAGCATGCCAGGCTTCCTTGTCTTTTACCATCTCCCAGAGCTTGCTCAAACTCATGTCCATTTATTCAGTGGTGCGATCCAACCATCTCATCCTTTGTCATCCCCTTTCCCTCCTGCCTTCAGTCTTTCCAAGCATCAGGGTCTTTTCCAGTGAGTCAGCTTTTCTCATCAAGTGGCCAAAGTATTGGAGCTTCAGCTTCAGCAGCAGTCCTTCCCATGAACATTCAAGGTTATTTCCTTTAGGATTGACTGGTTGGATCTCCTTGCAGTCCAAGGGACTCTCAAGAGTCTTCTCCAGCACCACAGTTTTAAAGCATCAGTTCTTTGGTGCTCAGCCTTCTTTATGGTCCAACTCTCACATCCATACATGACTACTGGAAAAGCCATAGCTTTGACTATACAGGCCTTTGTTGGTAAAGCGATGCCTCTGCTTTTTAATACACTGTCTAGGTTTGTCTTAGCTTTACTGTCTTGTAAAATGTAACAAATAAGAACCAAGACACACCACCACTAATGTTTTGTCTTTTACTCACTTTCCCCTAGAAATTTTATTTGAGCATAGAATCTTACTCCTAAGTTATTGCAGGTGGCAGTTTTGCTAAATGTTTCATATTCTAATATGCATGGATTATCTTTCTTACTTTTGATATCAGCCTCCTACTCACATATTGCCAACTATTAGGTCAACACTACACAATTTATCTTTTAATATGACTTTACTTCCAGGAGATGAGAGAAATTACTCCAATACCTCTACTTTTTGAGCTGTTATATTTCAAAAAAGGAGCCATGTTACCACCAATGAAGGTCCAGAGAATTTCATCCCTAATGTCCTTAACAAATACTTTTTAAAGTATTTTTGCTTTAAAATAATGTGATATTTGTTAATGCAGATAGTTAATGATCTTGCTATGTCCATTTAGTTTTGTTTCTATTTCAATATAAAACAACATTTTAATGTGAAACATGATAAAATAACTCTTCAACATCTAATGTCAACAGTATGATTTTTTAAATTGGATTCTGCAGAAATTGCACATCATTTTGAATTCCAAAAGAAAAATTCTAATACAGGGACAGACTTTAGTAAGTGTGTATTTAATTAGGTTCATTATTTATTTAGCATATTTAAACTATCCACTTAATTTAAAAATTAATCCTTATGCCCCTATGCTTTGAATACTGTGATTAATAATGTGTACAGAAAATATTTAAGTAAGCTGACTTCTTATCCTATTTAAAATAAGATTTTTAAAATTCACTTTTGTCTTCTGCTTATATACTTTTATGCCTTCATGACAAATACTATCACGCTCGATGGGGCCTCATTTCTTCTAATAAAAACTAACCAACTTCAAAGATACTAGCATTATTTCTGAACTATACAGTAATCTTACCACAAATTTTACTGAGACTGTGAACCTGGGTTAAATGTCTACTGGATTCTAAACTCATGTTTTACATATATAGTCATAATATTCATAAATAAATAAATAATCAATGAACCAAACATCCAACTTATATGTCCAACTTATCTTATTGAACTGGTATTTCAAATTTATATCCTTGTGGTACACTTAAAGTTTATATCCTTCCAGTCCCCCAAGGCTTTAAAGGATATCTTAATAGTAGATCAGAGGAGAATGATGGTTTGGGGAATTAGTGCTACAAATCGACTTTTAATGGATTCCAGCCACTGTTGAGTTCCCATTTCTGCACAATTGGAATACATGTGAATTATTTCTGCAGATCTTTTTAGCAACCACAAGGGTTTGGCTTCTAAATCTGCAATTTGCAAGTCATTCCTTGGGAAGACCTTAAGAACGAAGAGAACTAGTCCTTGAGAACAGGAAAGAGGTAGAGAAAAGGTAGAGAGGAGGAGAGGTTTTGTATAAAAACTGAGGAAAATTGCATGAAGTAAAGCACCTCTGGGCCGAGAGTGGCCTTTCTCCCCTACGCCGCGGAAGCTGGAGGTGGGATGCTAAAGAGAAGCTGACTTTGAACGAGGAAAATAAAATAAAAAATAAAACGAGAAAGACATATTTTTAAAAAAAGAAAAAAAAAAGAAGAAGTGCTGTGGGCAGAGCTGTGCTGTAAGAAGGAAGGAGACTGAAGTGAGGGAACACAAGGTTTTTTAAGCCCCAATTTTTTTTTTCATCCCAAATGTAACCTCTATGACCTGCATCTTGGGGACTTCCCTGGTGGTCAGTGACTAAGCATCTGCCTTGCAATGCAGGACGCCGGTTGGATCCCTGGTCCGGGAAAGTCCCACACGCTGCCGGGCAGCTAAGCCCACGGACCACCACCGCTGAGCATGCACTCTAGAGTCCGAGAGCTGCAGCCAGCGGAGCCTGCTTGCCCTGGAGCCCATGCTTCTCACAGGAGAACCCATCACATGAGAAGCCCTCGCACCACAGGAGAGTAGTCCCTGCTTGCAGCAACTAGAGAAAGCCCGAACCCAACCAAGACCCAACACAGCCCAAAAGTGAAATAGACAACATTTTTTTAATTAATTTTTATTTTTTTAGTTTGTTTTGCTTTACAATATTGTATTCATTTTGCTATACATTGACATGAATCAGCCACGAGTATTTTAAAAATAAAATAAAAGTAATAAGGTCGCCAGTCTCCTATGTTGCTTAAATATCTCTCCCCAAGCCTTTGCAACAGGAAGTCCCCACTTCCCCTGCATTCTCTAAGCACCGCCCACTCCCCTGGCCCCGCCCCACCCCACCCC
>SJXQ01009275.1:678035-689980 GCA_006408695.1 Aepyceros melampus | reverse complement strand
CACCCGAAGCTAAGGTGCACTTTGATTGGTCCACCCCAGCAAAGCCAGTGTTTCTCAGAACCAGTTCCTACACAAGCAGGGCGAGTCTTGTCCGGGAGGATGCCTGACCCATCACAGGGGCCTCTGTCCCAAGCAGTGCTATCAGTGCCCCAGGGCCCAGCACCAGCCAGGCCCAGAGGCCCAGGGATTTTGAGATTAGGCAGAAGACGTGCACCCTTGTGGTCCAGGGGAAAGACACCCACAGTGATTCCAAGACAATTTCCTTTTCTGAAGGAGACCCTCTAAGTCAGGGGTCCCCCAAGCCTCCGGGATCTAATGCCTGATGATCTGACGTGGTATTAGTTGCTCAGTCGTATCCAACTCTTTGCTGATGTAATAATAATAGAAAGAACGTGCACAATAAATGCATTTGAACCTTCCCCAAACCACCCCCACCCTACTCCTGCCGCAAAGAAGCAACATATGTAAACCGTGTGGCAGGCTCTAACAATAATGGGAACTGAAAGTGGGAATCAATACAAGGAGAGGCTTCCCCAGCCTGTGGATCACGCCCTCCTACATCTGCCCTCAGCTGGTGTTTAGAACACGCTTGCCTGCGTGCTAAGTCATTTCTGTCATGTTTCCGACCCTGCAACCCCATGGACTGTAGCCCGCCAGGCTCCTCTGTCATGGGATTCTCCTGGCAAAAATACTGGAGTGGGTTCCACTTCCTCCTCCAAGGGATCTTCCCGACCCAGGGATGGAGTCGGAGTCTCTTACATCTTCTGCATTGGCAGGTAGGTTGTTTACCATTAACGCCACCTGGGAAGCCCCTTAGAACACACCTTGTACATAGTAAATGCTCTATCAATGGGGAGAAGGAGGGAACGAGATAACAAGAGAAAGACAAAGGCAGAGAGACAAAGAGACTCATGAGCCAGCAAGATCAGACTCCAATCAGATTGGAAAGACTGACAGAAATTAATAAGTCTGGGTAAAGAGGACTGTAGCCTGTTAACGTGAGATTTTAAAAGTATTGGCTCAGATGGTAAAGAGTCTGCCTGCAATGCAGGAAACCCGAGTTTGCTCCCGGTAGGGAAGATCCCCTGGAGAAGGAAATGGCAAACCCACTCCAGTATTCTTGCCTGGAGGATCCCATGGACAGAGGAGCCTGGAGGGCTACAGTCCACGGGGATCGCAAAAGAGTTGGACATGACTGAGTGACTAACACTTTCACTTTTTCAAGACATGGGATTCAGTATGTCTCCAGGTCACTCAAGCATCAGAGAGGTGGCAAAGGTAAGGAGCAAGACACCAGGGGAAGGAGAGAATGTGATGGGGACAGAAAAAACATGAGAAGTTAGTGGGAACCACTCTGCCTCTGGTCTGTGTGGGTCATTGCACTGAAGCCAGCATCCCTTTCCTTGATGGCACCATTGTCTACATAAATTGTCCTCCCCAATTCTTCCAGCTCAACCATTATGTCTCTTTACTATGCTTTTATATATTAACTAAAAACCTTGATTTTTAACAAAGCAGGCCCCTTCAGAGATATCTATTATCTTGTGTGGTTTTAGTCATTCCTTTCCTTTCTCCCAATAATATCACATACACTATGTTAAGTTCCAGGAATACAAAACTGATTAAGACATAATCCTTTGTCCTTGAGCTGCACAGAGTCAAATGAGGGAGCTAAATGTGAGAGTAAACAATTGTAATGTATCTGATTAAGAGTTAGATACAAATTGAAAAAATGCTGCAGAGCACAGAGATTGTTTAGAAACAGAGTCTAGTTTAATTAAAATCTAGAGCCAAAGAGAATATTGCCAGGAAAACAACTTTTCTGGTGCATAAATGCAAGAGCTTTTCAAGCAACCTTTCTAACTCATATGGATCTCCTGCTGGGACTATTTAGGTTACCCCACAGAAGAGTTGGACCATAAAGAAGGCTAAGTGTTGAAGAATTTATGCTTTCGAACTGTGGTGCTGGAGAAGACTCTTGAGAATCCCTTGGACGGCAAGGAGCAAACCAGTCAATCTTAAAGGAAATCAATCCTGAATATTCACTGGAAGAACTAATGCTGAAGCTGAAGCTCCAATACTTTGGCCACCTGATGTGAAGAACCATCTCCCTGGAAAAGACCCTGATGCTGGGAAAGACTGAGGACAGGAGAAGGGGGTGGCTTTTGCTAACCATGTTAATAGCAACTTAAGAAGCACAGCTCCCTCTTTCGACAGCCCCAATGATCTTTTTGAAATGGAGTCATCTTGACATAAGGAAATCTTGCATGACTAAGAGAAAATAATTTCTGAGCATGCCATAAGATTTTACTTTTCATGTTAACTTAGTGGGTTGTTCTTTTGAAGGATCAATGACATTTTAAAGGCAAGCACCTTACACAAATTTGGAAATTTTGACTTTATGCTTACAGAAAGAAATGCCATAATTTAATCACTTTTTACAGGTTGTTCCCTTCATTTTGCAAAATAAGCAATAAACTCTGTGTGTGTGTGTGTGCGTGTGTGTCTGTGTGTGTAGAGGAGAGCGTTGAGTAGAAGACACAAAACCCAGCTTTTTCCTTCAACTTGGTTAAATTACTGAACATCCTGAACTTTTCATGCTGCTTCTTCTAAAATACTTTTGTGATTTCATTCAGAGATTTGTATTTGGTTCTGACTTTAATCTCTCAGATGTAACCAAGGATGAACACAAAGGACTCTAGAAGGACAGTCCGGATGCAGGCGGGGTCACCCACGTATAAAACACATGCTCGTCAGTTACCTTGAACAGATCACTTACCTCCACCATTCTTACGTTTTTACTGTGAAAACTGGATCACAGACTGAAATGCCTTAAGGTGCAAGGCGGGTAATACAAATGCATGAGTGGGTTCAGAGGTCGTCACTGTTGATGGTGGAAAGCAATAAACTCTGTGTGTGTGTGTGCGTGTGTGTCTGTGTGTGTAGAGGAGAATGTTGAGTAGAAGACACAAAACCCAGCTTTTTCCTTCAACTTGGTTAAATTACTGAACATCCTGAACTAATCACCACCTAAAAGCATTCAAAACCAAAGTTAAAAGGGAAAAAAACCAAACAGCTAGACAAAGTCGGAGGAGCTCTCCTGTTTGCAATCTCTGAGTTAGATCATCATTCTTTTCCTCTCCAGTTTTCATAATTCCATAGTCTTTGTTGTTTCTTTGACTTGAAGTCAAGATCTCTCAGCATCTGAGCTCTCCCGGGTTGCACACTGGGCACCCTTGGGAATTTCATTAATTCTTTGCACCACCCTAGAGCCCTTCCATAAATTGCTTACTCCGTGGCTCTCTTTATGTATTACTCCATGATCGCAGTCTTAAAGCTGTCTGACAGCCTTATTTGTACTCGGAGAAATGAACTGTCTATAATATGAATTATGAAGATATAAGCCACTACAAGCATTAATCAATCGAAGAAAGTAGCACCAAATTTTAAGCAAGTTTATCTGGAGAGAAAGGATGTGTTTCAGGCTAGTTCTGAGTCACCCAAACTTAAAAATAATCAGTGATTGTGTTCTCCTTTGCCATGATGTATCTTCAAAATGGAGATAAATTCTTGAACCCTGAAAATCAATAACAGCACATTGAAAGAAGGAGGTAGCAATTTCTCTGCTTTGATGAAAACGTTTCAGATTTGCTACATGTTAAAAACACCCAGGAACAAACCGTAATGAGCTCACTAATCAGAATTTGGTTAAGATGAAGGAGGAGAAGAAAGCAGGAAGAGAAAATGTAAAAAAATGTCTTTGGTTAAGGATCCATTGGGGTAGAGAAATGGCATTATCAATAACTGTCAAGAAGATTTAAACTCAGGGAAATAGAGCTAATTTCAGCTGGAGTAAAGGAGTACATCCATAATACAAGGAAATTAATTTCAGAGAATGTTTAATCCAAGCAAATGGCAACAAAATAAAATAGATTCTTTAAAGCAGCATTGAAAGAATAGCTCTTCTGCCATTTTTTAAATCACTCATTGGTTCTTTGTGCAACACCAAGCACAATGAAGTCACTCAATAAACTACCTGATTGCCTGCCATGTGAAACATTTAAAATAAACTGAGTGTTGTTTCTAAAATTTTTTTATCCTTTATAATTAGCCATTTCTAATTCTTACAAGTTCAGAATGACTGTCCTATCACCAAACATCTGGCATCAGGACTTTTTTATTGTGCTGAGTAACCAGCAAAGCCCATCAATGGTGCTCTCTTTGCATGATCAATCCATCATTAAAGATTTAATTAATGGCCTTTTTCATGCTCAGTCCTGAGATTAAGATTCCTTAATAGCACTGGGCAGAATTTCCTTAAATATATTAACTCAAAATGACAATACAGTTATGTTAAAGCAAAGCATATTTTATGGATCTTGAGATGTAATTATACTGACTTGGAAAGCTCATATTTGTTATTCATGTAAAAAGGCAATAAACCCAAATTAGCTATGTACCTCAGTCATGATTATCATTTAATATATTTGCAATTAGGAAGGATGCTTAGATTCGTCATGAGAAGAGGAAAAACTAAACTGCTGTGGAAAGTTTGTTTTTTTTTTTAATCACAGCTGTTTAAACAGTATTTGGGAAATATAGGAGTTGCTCTGGCTTCTCAGGTGGCTCAGTGGTAAATATGCCTGCCAATGCAAGAGACCCAGGTTTAATCCCTGGGTCAGGAAGTTTCCCTGGAGGAAGAAATAGCAATCCACTCCAGTATTCTTGCCTGGGAAATCCCATGGACAGAGGAGCCTGGTGGGCTACAGTCCATGGGGTCGCAAAGAGTCAACACAACTTAGAAACTAAACAGCCATCTGTGTCTTCCAAGGCTGAAGATAATCTTTCCAGTAAAATTATAGTCAGCTATATTATTTTTACTAAAGAGTGAGACTAAGCATGGATGACCTGAAATAGAGAAAACTTTAAAAATAATAGAAGATTGTGTATGTCAGTGTATTGGGAGAGCAGTATTTACAGCTTAGTATTTTATTTTTATTTTATTTTGTTTCAGTTTTGTTTCTGCTGGTTTTAATTTTTAAATGCAAGCAAGAACACAACATACATTTGATACAAAGTTTATAAGATAATAAATAGAAAAAATAGGAAGTTTTATTTTTAATACGATCCCTGAATTACATGAATATTTAGGCTCCTGCAGATGCAAAGACAGATCCCACAGTTCTCTCATCTTTAATCAGCATCCCATCCCAGCTGTACACAATGAAGGCTACAGTGAGGAACGAGGGAGCTGAACTCTTCAGAGGACCAGATCATACGTTTTTTCTGTGAGTGAATAAGAATGAAATGAATTGATGGATAAATGGCAATAGCATCTCTACCATCAGCCACCCACTCTTGGCCTGCATGCCTTGTCTGTGTGCTTCATAGTGGTGGTGAGTAGGGGGTTAAGCAATGAGAGCTGGATTTGTTGCAGGAAGGGAGACCCCTTCCAGGGCCCAACAGTGGGCTTTTGTCTAACACTCAAAAATTAATTGTCCAAGGAGATACACATACTGACAAAGCAAATACTTTATTGGAAAGGGGAGCCCAGGCACAGATCAACAGGCTATGGAAACTCGGGAGAACTGCTCTGCCATGTGGCTTGAAGTCTCAGGTTTTATGGAGGCAGGGTTAGTTTCTGGATTGCCTTTGGCCAGTTATCTTGCTTGTTGCCCAGATTTGGCTCAGGGTCCTTCTTGGTGGTGTGGGCATCCCTCAGCCAAGATGGGTTCCAGTGTGAAGGATTCTGGGAGGTTGATAGGATATATTATGGGCTGGCATCTCCTCCTTCCTTTCAGTTCAGTTCAGTCCTCAATCGTGTCTGACTCTTTGCGACCCCATGAATCGCAGCACACCAGACCTCCCTGTCCAGCACCAACTCTCGGAGTTCTCCCAAACTCATGTTCATCAAGTCGGTGATGCCATCCAGCCGTCTCATCCTCTGTCGTCCCCTTCTCCTCCTGCCCCCAATCCCTCCCAGCATCAGGGTCTTTTCCAATGAGTCAACTCTTTGCATGAGGCGGCCAAAGTATTGGAGTTTCAGCCTCAGCATCAGTCCTTCCAATGAACACCCAGGGCTGATCTCCTTTAGGATGGACTGGTTGGATCTCCTTGCAGTCCAAGGGACTCGCAAGAGTCTTCTCCAGCAACTCCTCCCAAATCCTCCCTGTTTTTAGTGGCAGCACCGTGTTCCTTATCAGGACCTCCTCTTGTGACAACTCAGACAAGTGGCTATCACCATGGCCAAGGTGGGTGGTTTAGGTCAACAGTTTCTTAACAGATTTACTATGCATAGAACTGCCATACACAAGCTACAGTATTTTGACTAAGATCCCATTAACACTCTATTTTATTCCGTAATAAATATCCATTAGGCACTTGTCATGGGCCAGACACCTTTTAGACACTGGGAGCTGTCCAATTAAAAAAAAAAAAAATCCAGGTCTATTAAAGAGGGACTTTATTCAGATGGATTATTGCAAAGGAGAAAAGGAATGTTTGCAGTAGGAGAAGAGGAATATTACAACAGGAATACAGCTGTGGCCATGAGACCTATGAGCTCAAGGGTTAAATAACAAGGGTTTTTCTTTCATAGGAAGGAGTGAAAAGGCTGGAAAGAATCTGGGTGGGAGCATGGGGTGAGGGAGTGGTCTGATCAGGCAGTAGATCAATGAATAGTTTATCTTGTGGCCAATGTGTGGATATTTTCACCTATCTGCTGGCTCAGGCTGAGGGTGGGCCAAAGTTCAGTGGCCTGGGGGAAGGAGAAAATATTAACCAAAGTTTGCTTAACAAATATTTTGTTCCAATTACTCAGTAGACACAAGCAGTTCGTTAATCATACATGAGACAAAAAATAGAAATTTGGAAGGTCTGTGTCTGGCCTTGTTTTAGGTAAAAAAGAGACATCCATAAACCTTATTTAAGTCAATTTGTGGAAAGATGGTTCTCTGCAAGCAAACCATTTATCAAATACAAAGGATAGGGAGAGAGTGGATATCTTAAACTTTTGTGTTTTCCAGGATCTCAAGCACCAGATAAAGTTCAGCATTGTCAGGACATGGCAACAAAACAGACAAAGTGAGTCCCCACAGTCAAGCTGCTGAGATTCTACAGGAAGAGGTGAACAGGGACCTCTAGGCCTGTCCGTTAATAAGGTCACTTCAGACTTTGTTAAGTCTGTGAAGGAGACAGGAGGATATGACAGCAGTGTGCAGTGACCGGTAGAGGAGGCTTCTGATGGTGGAGACAGCAAGAAGGCCTCCTAGAGGAGGTAACTTTTGGACTGAGAAATAAATGATGCCAATGAGACATCGTGGCAGGTAGACCATCCTGAGTGAGGTAGAGAGTGGCAATGAGACTGGAAAGGAGAGCAGGACACGAGCAGGTGGGACTCACAGGTAAGGAGCCTGGACTTCAGCTGCTCTGCAGAGGATGGACAATAGCAGAGGCAAAGCTCAGACAGGGAGGCAGGTAGGAAGAGCCCAGGGGTTCAGCAGAGCTAGAATGATGGACTGGACTGGGGCTGTGGTATTGGGATGGTGAAAAATGATCAAATTCAAGGGTCAACTTAAAAAAATATTCATAACCTAAAAGTTGAGAGTTATGTTTTATTTGGTGGGAAATTTTAGGACTTCAAGCCCAGGAGGCAGCATCTCAAGTAACTCTGAGAGAACTGCTGTGAGGAGGTGGGGGGAGGAGCCAGGTTATATAGAACTTTTGCAACGAAGAGCAGGTAGTCTGAATGTCAAAAGATGATTGCTAATTAAATAAAACCAGATATCCCAGGTTAAGGAATTTAGGTCTTTTCTACGTGCGAGAAGAAGCGAGAGTCTGGGCTCACTGAAGTCATTCTTTGATTTGCACCTCAGTTATCTGGGGCCAGTTTTCTGTGTTTTCACATCCTGAGTATTCTCGGGGCTCTTCGTGGGGAGTGGTTGCAGCCAGATGGCTATTAGATGGCACGTTATTCTTTCCTTCCTGAGTTCCCTCAGGGCTCACTGGCTCACCATTGGTGGTAGGTGCAACTGCTGATGACGGTGACATCCTTTGTTTAGTGATATGGCATGAAGTATTCCATTTCTCAAAGGCAGGCTTTGGAAGCTTAGCTGAGGCATAAGGAAATGATAACTAAGCAAACCCTTACATAGAACCTAGGTGCTGTTCTGAGCACTTTACGTACACGTACTAACACACATTTTGTCTTCACCAAAAAATACAAAAGATAGGCACTGTATTGTTCCAATTTTGGATAAGGAACCTGAATTGCAGAAAGATTAAGTGATTTACCCAAAGTCACAGAGCTAATAAGTGGCAGAGCTGAGATTTTAACCCTGGTAGGCTGAAAGAGTCACACACGACTGAAGTCACTTAGCACACACATGCACATACTGTTAAGGGGCAGAACTGAGACTCAAACCCACACCTTTCCAGCCCTTTCCCCTTCAGAAACACCAAGTCTGCTCAGCACACCCAGTGTGCTCTGTTATAACATTTGCAGCTCTCATTCATTTTGTTAAAAGACAAAGGTAGACATCCAAACATTTAACTTTATCTCTCCTACTAGCCAAAATGTCTAAAGGCTGATAATATTGAATCCAAGGACATCATGGAATGTAGATAAGAGCCCATCAAAGGAGTCAGACAGGAGTTGGGCAGCCTTCCAACATTTGTAGAGGGAGACCTGCCCAGCGGGGCTTCATTACTTTATTAAGCATGAATTTTCCAAGCATGAAGCACACCCATATTCATCTGTAAATACAAAATTCCATGTAAAAGTCAACTAAAAATAATCTGTGAAATTTTTCTTTACCACAATCATGTGTTTGCAATATTACGAATGATTGAGAGTGGATATTCCAAAAAAAAAAAAGCATCAGGTGAAAATAACAGTATGTAAAACTCAACTCCTATCCTTTGTATGCTGGTAAAAGTGGGCAGAAAGTTTTAGCAGAAATCTTGAGCGAAATATAGCAAATACGAGTTGGTTTTTAAACTTGTGCCAGAGAAGCTGACTGCTTAACACAAGGCTCTTCTGGGTCATTTTTCAGCTGTCAGGATTCCCAGGGAGGTGTGTCTCTCTCGCTCCTCCTCTTTCAAATGCCAGCTGATTCAGTCCCTAGAATGTGCATTTATCTTCCTGCCTTGAGACAGTACAGCACAGCAGGCTTAACTAAATTGCCAATAAGGTCATCTTAAATTACTGGCACACACCACCCCTCCCCATCCCTTTTATCGCCTCCAGCGGGAGCAGACATGTGATGGGCTCTCAGCAACAAGTGCTCTTTGCTACTGTGGCTCTGAACCCTGTGGCAGACACCAGTCAGGGAAAGGGACAAGTCAAGGATAAGGAACCAGAAAGATGAGAGCATCCTGAACACAGGCTCTGGTGGGCAGAGGAAGGCGGACTGATCTTTGTCTCTCCAGAGGCTGACGTCAAAGTCAAGTTCAGCAGATGTGCTTTCATTAAAGTGATGCTGTTCTCTGATCTCAGCACAAGGAACCAAATCCCTCTGAATTCTCCCCAGATAGGCCTGTAAACTGTACATCTGATGGGTGGGTACTATCTTTCCGGACAGTCAAGCCACACATCCTCTGAGATGCTTTAAAAACACATGACAGTGAGAACTGCTGCATGAGGTGGAAGAAAGAGAGGAAGCAGTGATTCAGCACCAGGGGAGAGCATTCCTTGCCTGAAACAGTGAGCTGTGGGGCACTCCCTCTCACCCGGCTTTCTGTCTCTCCGGATTTGTGCAATGGATGATGCTATTGTACAGAGGGGTGCCCAGCACCCATCCTGGTGCCCCAGACTCTATCCTTTCTTCTTTTATTTTCTTTATAATCCTCTGAAATGAAGTTGATTATTCAAGGGATAACTAGCCTGTGTGGGGTTCTGAAAAGTATAGCTCAGCCCATGCTTCACAACCTCTTTTTCATCAGCACGTTCAGGACAAATGATAGTATTTGGAAAGGCAGAAAGGGAAATGGAAGAGGCTGGTCAAACGTCATCTCTTGGGATTTCCCTGATGGCACAAGGCTGGGAATCTGCCTGCCAATGCAGGGGACATGGGTTCCATCCTGGGGCCGGGAAGATCCCACGTGCCGAGGAGCAACTGAGCCCGTGGGCCACAACTCCTGAGCCTGTGTGCTACAACTACTGAAGCCTGTGTACCTGGAGCCTGTGCTCTGCAACAGGAGAAGCCACCGAGCCCTGGAACCACAAGGAAGAATAGCCCCCGCTTGCCACAACTAGAGGAAGCCGTGTAAAACAACCAAGACCCAATGGAGCCAAAAATAAATAAATAAAATAAAAAATTTAAAAAAGTGTCATCCCTCTGGACAGAGCTGCAGGCCATCCCCTGGGAAACAGCCTCTGAGTATGTGTCACGTGGAAGTGCTGTCTTAGACCAGGGAGCTCCAGCCACAGTAACTTGATTCTTTCAGGACAGGAAAACACGCTAGACCAGCTTTTACGATATTATCAGGGTGCCAGAATGTAGATTCTGGAGATCAGCACTTCCATCCCAGAGCCTCTGAATCCATAGGCAAGTAGTGAGGGGGACCTGGAGACCAAAATTTACAGAAACTCCTTGTGTCATCACCATGCACGCTAAGCTTGCAAACCTCTGGGTTTGGCGTCTCCTTCTCATCATCCTTAGGCTTCCCTGCTGGCTCAGACGGTAAAGCGTCTGCCTGCAATGTGGAAGACCCAGGTTCGATCCCTGGTTCGGGAAGATCCTCTGGAGAAGGAAATAGCAATCCACTCCAGCACTCTTGCCTGGAAAATCCCATGGACAGAGGAACCTGGTGGGCTACAGTCCATGGGGTCGCAAAGAGTCGGACACGACTGAGCAACATACTCCTTTCCCGGCATCTCTTACTTGGCTCTTCCACCCAGATGGGGAGCTAAAGGGGAGCTGGATCAGCGCATGAAGAGTTGTTGTTCAGTCGCTAAGTCGTGTCTGCACTAGGATAGTAGAAGACAGAAGAAAGAAAAAAGACTCAGCAGGTTTAAACATGGGACTTGGATGCTCAAAGCCTGTGGGTACATTTAAGCTGGACCAGGAAGGACCGTGCCTCGCTTTATGCACAACACCCAAGAGCTCTGAAGATCAGAAGCCTTCACCCCTCCCCTAGTCCCTGTTAACCAACAGCCTCACCAGAGGAGTAAAGAAAGAAATGACACATTCCTGGCACAGGGAAGTGGGAAGGAGAGGGAGGGATAAAAATACTTCTTCCCACTCAGCTGGTGTGCGGGAAGAGGAAGAGGACAGGAGAACAGCTGTTTGCTGGCATCTAGAAGAAAAGGCTGAAAGGGTTGGGTTCCTTCCTTTGGACTGTGCATTGGCTTTATCACCTAATAGTCAGAATTGTTTATAGGCAAATGGGCATCCAGACGTCCCTGCCCTTTATATGTTATAGACACAACCAAGGATGCCACTGTTAACCTAACGGGGAATCCCAAACACTTCCCTAACTCTCTGGCCATTCATGTCCTTATTTATAGAAAGAAGGGATTAGACATGCAAATAAGTAAAATCTAGCATGTGGGCTTTTCTGGAGGCTCAGTGGTAAAGAATTCACCTGCCAGTGCAGGAGACCCAGATTTTATCTCTGGGTCAGGAAGATCCCCTGGGGAAGGGAATGGCAACCCACTCCAGTACTCTTGCCTGGACAGTTCCATGGACCCCTGGTGGGCTACAGTCCATGGGGTCGCAAAGAGGCAGATACGACTTAGCAAGTAAACACACAACATAGCACACAAGTGGTGTGATGGAAATCAAGAAGGGACTGGAATAGAGAATTATAAAAACAAGGATCTGCCACCCTAGGTTAGCTGTGCAAGGGGCAGGGGAAAGCCACCGCTCACAGCGAGAGCAAGAGGAGGAGGAGAAATCAGAACACGCATGTGTGGGGATGGTGCTTGATCGTGCGTTCTTCTC
>SJXQ01009275.1:634494-677742 GCA_006408695.1 Aepyceros melampus | reverse complement strand
TTGCTGCAGCCGCTGTGCCTTGGCCACCAGCAAAGACGGAAACACAGGATGGTGCTGCAGTTGGACCAGAGCGCCCCTGCCTGCAGCGATGCAGCGCCGTGCAAACAGCTGCAGCCGGGGTGCCCAGGATACCAGCACCATCCTGTTCAGCATGTGTGGCTCACAGTCAACATCTGGGCGGCTGCCCAGGCTGCCCAGTGCTCTTGGAAGCTGCGTGAAGTGTCTGTTCCCAAAGACTAAGCTAGGAGATGGAGGGGATGCATGCATACGTACGGCTGATTCTTTGTGTTGTATGGTAGAAACTAACACAGCATTGTGAAGCAATATATTCCAATAAGAATTAATTTTTAAAAAATGATAAGCTAGAAGGTGACTTTGGAGGCATAGGCGATGCCTCGGGAGCCAGGCTATTGCCATCTCTCACCCTGGGATGGATAGGACCACCCGCTGCCTGCAACATGCTCCTCTTCTGTTGTCACGTCTCTGGTTTTGCCCTCAACACCTTGGCAGCAGTTACTGTCAGGTTTAACCCCACCCAGGACTGCACATGATAACTGCCTTCTACCAATTTTCCCAGCAAGCAAGCTAGCAAGAGAGCAGTTCCTACCTGTAGAGAATTATCGTGACATTGAAGGGTTTACTGATCTGCACTGTTTGGGGGACTTTCAAAACGCCAAGGTCAAGAGCTCCTCTGATGTTGGGATTTGTATACCAGCAAATGTACTTGGGCTTCCCAGATGGTGTTAGTGGTAAAGTATCTACCTGCTAATGCTGGAGACATAAGAGACTCAGGTTTGATCCCTGGGTAGGAAAGATCCCCTAGAGGAAGGCATGGCAACCCACTCCAATATTCTTGCCTGGAGAATCCCCATGGACAGAGGAGCCCGGCGGGCTACAGTCCATAGGGTCACAAAGAGTTAGACACAAATGAAGCGACTTAGCATCTACAAATGTACAGTGGCCACAAAATAATCCCTGTGTGTTACAGTTGCAGGTGGGAGGGGGGAAGGATGGGGGAAGGTAGAGTTAAGGAGTTGAGGATGGACACACACTGCAGTATTCCAAAAAGATAATCAACAAGGACCTAGTATAGAGGACAAGGAACTCTGCTCAATGTTGTGTGGCAGCCTGGCTGGGAGGGGGCTTGGGGGAGAACGGATACGTGTATAAGTGTAGCTGAGTTACTCTGCTGTGCACCTTAAACTATCACTACATTGTTAATTGACTCGACCCAAAACCAAAATAAATAGTTTTAAAAAATCATCCTTCTGTGGATGATGCTCCCTCACATGTGAGCCCTCACCCAAATGGAAAACCTGCCTAGGAAAGACAGCTCAACTTTCCAGTATTTAAACAATGGTTATTGCATTTTATTTGTAAAATCGAAAATGAATTTTTCATCTTCAATGCACTTCAAAGTTATTTGCTAATAATATACTGCAGTTTTCAAGCAGAGATGATAGATTAAATCACTGTATGAGTGATTTTTTTTTTAAACAAAGATTCTGACTAAAGTGCTATAAATAGTTTGGCTGTAGAATTCTTGCCTACATCTGGCTCAGGACACTTTACTATGGAGATTTTCAGTGTGTGTGTGAGTGTGTGAGTGTGTGAGTGTGAGTGTGAGTGTGTGTGTGTGTGTGTGTATTGTCCTCAGTCATGTCTGATTCTTTGCAACCCCATGGACTGTAACCTGCCAGGCTCCTCTGTCCATGGGATTCTCCAGGCAAGAATACTGGAATGGGTTGTTATTTCCTCCTTCAGGGGACCTTCCCAACCCAGGGTTCAAACTTGTGTCTCCTGACTGGCAGGCAGATTCTTTACCATTGAGCCACCTGGGAAGCCCTCTTCAGACATTGAAAGTTTTTAAATGTTTTGTACTACAGGGCCCCAGAGTTAGGAATTCTGCATCACACTCCTACTCTGGGTTTATGCTATACCTTGGGCACATGTCAAATGAAAAAAAAAAAGTTAGGCATTGCTTTTCCTCAAAACGCAACATGTTGTTGTGCAGAATAAGCTCTTATGGGAACAAGAATATTAATTATGTAATAATTTCACTAAACAAGTAAATAGAAGTTCTAATCTAAGCAATGTCTCCCTTTATACCTCCTTATTGTGACGTAAACTCAGTGGGAATTTTAGCTGCACTTACCAAGGATGTTCTCTGTGGTCTAGGCAGAAGCCATTAGCCGATTCGGGCAAGGAGAGCAGTGAGTAACAGCTGAATCTGTGGCGGTGTCCTGGGTTTAATGTCTGGGTCACAGGGGCGAGAATTGATTCTGCTGGCCTTGTGCCTCACGGGTGCTTCAGTCTCCTGGTCCCCAGTCCTCCCCTGGACTGCCTTTGTTAAGTATTTGACTCAAGCTGATTCAAAGAGGCCCTCCTGGTGTGTAGGCACTTTCTCAGTAATCGGAGACAACATTTTCTTCTCCTCTTCTTGCCAGGTGCATGGCACTGCTTTGAACTTTCTAGGGTGAAGGACAAAACAATCTTGCAAAATATAAAACGGGCTTCCTAGGTGGCACTAGTGGTAAAGAACCCGCCTGCCAATGCAGGAGGCACAAGAGATGTGGGTTCAATCCCTGGGTGGGGAAGATCCCCTGAAGGAGGGCATGGCAACCCACTCCAGTATTCTTGCCTGGAGAATCCTGTGGACAGAGGAGCCTGGTGGGTTACAGTCCATGGGGTCACAAAGAGTCAAATACAACTGAGCGGCTGAGCACACACACACACAAAATACAAAATAATCAATTCTTTGGGAAATTGAGCTGGACTGCATTCTTCTTAATGTTATTATCTTGACTACCTATATATCAAGAATTTATTTTTTGTATTTGGTTGATTAAAAGTCAGCAAATTTACTTTTCTTTTTCATAGGTTTACTGGAGTATAATTGACACATAAAATTGTTAAAGAGTACCAAAGCAATAATTTGATATACATATACATTGTGAAAGGATTCCCCCATTAATTTGCACACCCATCATCTCATATATTTATCATCCCCCTCCTTTTGCGGGGAGAACGTCTAAGTTCTGCTCTCACAACACATTTCAATCACAGTGTAGTCAATTGTGGTCAGTACATCATACCCTACACCTCAGACTATTCGTCTTATAACTGCAACACTTACCCTTTCACACCTCTTCCTGTTTCCCCAACCTAAGCCCCTGGCATCCACTTTTTGACTCCTTGTTTCTATAAGTTTGACTTTTTCTTTTTTCGATTTCACATATACCACACAGTATTTGTCTTTCTCTGCCTGGCTTATTTCACTCAGCATAATGCTCTCCATTTTCATCTATGTTTTTGCACATGACAGGATTTCCTTCCTTTTTAAAAGGCTGAATAATCTACCATTGTATACATACACAACATTTGCTTGATCATTCATCGGTGGACAGACTCAGGTTGTTGTACATCTTGGCTATTGTGAATAATTCTGCAATGTGCAGGGGAGTGCAGCTGTCCCTTCAAGATGATGGTTTCATTTCCTTCAGATCTATATCCAGAAGTGGGACTGCTGAAGCGTATGGCAGTTCTATTTTTAATTTTTTTGAGGAGCCTCTATATTGTTTTCCTTAGTGGCTACACCAGTTTATGTTCCTACTCAACACTATTTAAGGGTTCCCCTTCCTCCACAGCTTCACCAGCATATCTACTTCTCATTCATTGTTAAAGTCATTGTAAATGAAGGCTTTTGCAATTGAAATGACATTTTGTTTCCATTTAAAAAAAAAAAAAAGTCCATAGTGTTTAGGAAACTAAAATGCAGCCGGTGGGCCCCCTTTAGTTGATTCTGCCCCTTGCTTTTCTTAGTGCTTTTACTTCTTCCCATCTTCCCTTACCATCCCTGGTAGCTCAGACAGTAAAGTATCTGCCGGATATGCAGGAGACCTGAGTTTGATCCCTGGATTGGAAGCAACCCCTGGAGCAGGGATGGCTACCCACTCCAGTATTCTTGCCTGGGAAATCCCAAGGGCAGAGGAGCCCAGTAGGCCACAGTCCATGCGGTCACAAGAGTTGGACACGACTGTGTGAGTAACACTTTCCCTTTGCCTTGTCTCCTGTCCTTAGCTTTCTCAGTAAAAGTCATCATCTTCACCATCGTCATCACCATTAACTACCATAAATGTATATTTAATAAACTAGCAATGCGAAGCAGGTCTCCTCCAATAGAGAAACAGGACCTCTGAACAAAATATGCACAGTAATTCAGGTTAGTATGAGCCAATAAGGGCTTCCCAGGTGATGCTAGTGGTAAAGAACTCACCTGCCAATGCAGGAGATGCAGAGATGTAGGTTCTATCCCTCAGTTGGGAAGACGCTCTGGAGGAAGAAATGGCATCCCACTCCAGAATTCTTGCCTGGAGAATCCCATGGACAGAGGAGCCTGATAGGCTATGGTCACGGGTCGCAGAGTCAGACACGACTGAAGCGACTTAGAACATATGCAGGAGCCAAGAAGTGGCACACAGGCATATTTTATTTTCTAAACTCCAGTCTCCCAGCCCTTTATGTTGCTGAAAAATACTCAGTAATCACTCTTGGAACATGGGTACAAACATTACTAGCTTTGTAGCCTGTGAGTTGCACTGGTGCATACAAAATCCACTTGCTTCAACTCTGTGAGCAGACGGGAGTCTTTCCAAAGTTAATTTAATTAGAAGACAGAGAACTGAAAGCATCCAAAACGATTTACCCATCCTCTTCAAGCAGGCTTGACTCATACATAATTTAAGCGTTTCTGGTCTGGAGTTAAAACATATTTAAGACATAAAATCTTAAAAGTCAAGATTTAAAATGTGTGGCTTTGCTAAACATAGATCAAATTTATAGGCATGGAAGGCCTGCCTGTCATCAATTTAATGGGTGACAAAACAGCTAGAGATGTTTTATCAATATCTGTTTGCTGTGAAGGGAAAATCTGTCTACTCAATTAGCACAGAGACAGAAAATGAAAGTGATGCTGTTAATGCATTTGTTGGAGTGATCCCCACAATCTGCGTTTTGTTTAAATCAAATGGTACAGCTGGAATCGATTTAGTCCATTTTAAAATGCATATATTAGGATCAATCAAAACCATTTTTAGTGTTATTGCATGAAAGAAAATAATATTGAATATAAAAGAAGCTTTTTGTATTTGCACCAGAAGCATCACCCCAAGCCCATGCAATGTAAGACTGAAAGCTCTTATAAACTTATATCATCTCCTGGGAGTTCTCTGTGGCCTAGTGATTAAGAGTCTGGCCTTTCAGTGCTGTGGCCCAGGTTAGTCCCTGGTTGGGGAATCTTGCGAGTCATAAGACCAAAAGAAAAAAAGCTTCTGTCGCCAATTAGGAAATCAAAAATAATAACATATAATAATGACACAACCACCAGCTTCCCTGGTGGTTCAGTGGTAAAGAAGCTGCCTGACGCTGCAGGAGAACAGGTTCAATCCCTGATCCAGGAAGATCCCACAAGCCGTAGAGCAACTGAGCCCATGCACCACAACTGCTGAGTCTGCGCTCTAGGGCCGGGAGCCCGGGAGCCGCAACTAGGGAGCCCTCGTGCTGCAGCTACTGGAGCCTGCACGCCCTCGAGCCTGTGCTCAGCAACAGGAGAAGCCGCTGCCATGGGAAGCCTTTGCACCACAACTAGAGAAAAGCCCACACAGCAATGAAGACCCAGAACAACCAAAAATTTAAGTAAGTGAGTACCTCTTGGTTATGAAACTTGTCTTTTTAAATTCACTTAGAAGCCTTGTATATCATGAGAATGCTAGTGATTTATTTGGTCAAAATGATCTGAAATCACCTCCTTCTCTAACACCACCTCACAGATTTAACTAGAAAAATGCCTAAAAATCACAATCACTAGCAATGGTCAGAATAGAGTTATTTGTGCTAGTAATTTACTGTTGGATTCCTCTGTTGGGTAGTTCAGGTTTTTTAAAATAATATTTAAAATAGTGTATGATTCCACTGACATGAGGTAGTAAACAATTTCGTAGAGACAGAAAGCAGGATGGTGGTTACCAAGGGCTGGGGGCAGGGTAAATGGAAACGTATTGCATTATAACTATAGCTAGCATTGCATTTTGGAATGGTAAACAGTTCTGGAAATAGATGGTGGTGATAGTTGGATGTGTACTCAGTCACTCAGTTGTATCTGACTCTTTGTGACCCCGTGGACTGGAGCCGGCAAGGCTCCTCTGTCCATGGGCTTCTCTGGGCAAAAATACTGGAGTGAGTTGCCATTTCCTCCTCCAGGGAATCTTCCCAACCCAGAGATGAATGCCTGACTCCTATGTCCCCTAATTGGCAGACAGATTCTTTACCACTACCCCACCTTGGAAGCTAGTTGTATATCCACGTGAATATATTTAACACTATAGAGCTGTAAGCTTAAAAATGGTTAAAATCATAAATATTGTTATGTATGTTTTACCACAGTGAGAAATAAAACTAAAAATATAACATTTGAGCTACCTTATTCTCAAAGCAATAATAAAAAATTGGTGTGAGAGGAAACTGATGTATTCTGTAAGTCAAAGATGTTATTAACACTTAGATTTTCAAAGTATGTATTTCTCTTCTGTTCAATAGGGTCTGTTTTTTATAGCAAGGTCAACTTTCAGAGTTCTTAAAAACTGATGAACATTTCAGTGGCAAGTCTTTCTGTTATTTTGGACAGACAGTCCACAAGGTGCTTCCCTGGAGATGCATTTGACCTCTACTCTGGCTCTGTTGACTTGCTTGAAAAGGTGTGTCTGAAACCAAACATCGTAGCATCCCATGCCTGAGAAAGACAAGTGGAGATCTATCTGCAGGGTGGAAATGGTTATCAAGAGAAGCTTATAAAGGAGCAGGAATAACAATGATCAAGACCTGAAATCGTATCATATTAAGGTGCTTAGTCGCTTCAGTCATGTCCAGCTCTTTGTGATGCTATGGACTCTAACCTGCCAGGCTTCTCTGTCCACGGGGATACTCCAGGCAAGAATACTGGAGTAGGCTGTCATGCACTCCTCTAGGGGATCTTGCCAACTTAGGGATCAAACCCAGGTCTCCCACACTGCAGGCGGCTTCTTTACCATCTGAGCCAGCAGGGAAGCCCATATGGTATTAATGCTGATGTTTGTTTTCTCTCACCTTCACTCCTGCACACACACAGAGAGAATTTGACTTCAGTAAGTACTGAGGTGTTCTCTGTAGTCTTCCCTACTCCCACCACCTTATGTGTTTCCTGGCACAAATTAACTGATTGATAAATATTTGCTGAAAGAATGAATACATGGAGAAACTTGATGAGAAGTCTGGTGATTTGAAGGTACCAGGATTCTGTCAAAAGATCAGATTTCTAGTATTTGCTTTGGCACGTTGTCGTCTCAGGCATGTCCATCAGCTCTCTTAGAGTCTGTATCTTTGTTTATGGAAGGAAATCCAAGTTTCTTCCAGCTGTATTTGTGATCCCATCCTATGTTCCCTAAGCCCTAGAAAGGCCAGCATCGTATCACAGAAGTGAATTCCCAGAATGGTACAATCCCTCCATTAAAAAAAAAAAAAATCTACAAAATCCCCCCCACAAAAACTAGTAGCAAATATTTGGACTCCAAAATCACTGCAGACAGTGCTGCAGCCACAAAATCAAAGGATGTTTGTTCCTTGGAAGAAAAGCTATGATAAACCTAGACAATGTATTAAAAAGCAGAGACATCACTTTGCCCACAAAGGCTGATATAGTCAAAGCTATGGTTTTTCCAGTAGTCATGTATGGATGTGAGAGTTGGACCAAAAAGAAGACTGAGTGCCAAAGAACTGATGCTTTCAAACTATGGTGCTGGAGAAGACTCTTGAGAGTCCCTTGAACTGCAAGCAAATCAAACCAGTCAATCCTGAAAGAAAACAACCTTGAATATTCATTGGAAGGACTGCTGCTGAAACTGAAGCTCCAATACTTTGGTCACCTAATGCAAAGAATTGACACTGGAAAAGACCCTGATGCTGGGAAAGGCTGAAGGCAGGAGGATAAGGGGACAACAGAGGATGAGACAGTTGGATGGCATCACCAATGGACATGAGTTTGAGCAAACTCTAGGAGATAGTGAAGGACAGGTAAGCCTGGCATGTTGCAGTCCATGGAGTCACAAAGAGTCAGATAGGACTTACCAACTGGACAGCAACAAATATATTAGGTAGTGTAAAATTCAAGATAAAAGTCTGATCAAAATACCAGTCCTATAAAAGTTAACCGATCATTTCACCACAGTCAGATGCTTACTACAAGAGCATCAGGATGGATGACAGAACCTGAGAACCAAAGAAGATCTGCTGTGAATCCCCTGGACCTCACCAGTCTCCGAGTCCATCTGCCTTTGGAGAGGGAAGGACATGGTTCTGCCATTTGTTCCGAGTGGGGCCGTCTCTAAGTGTTGAGCTCTTAGGTATGACTGCAGGTCCTGCTCCTCTGAGGGCCCTCCGTCAGCTTCTCAGTTTTCTGCAGGGTCCAATCAACCACTGCTCCCTGGAAGGGCTGCCCCACATGGTCTGTCTGAAGGCCCTAGAGTTTTGTCAAAGCTGGAGAGATGAGTCACCTTCTCTCTCTAGACCTCAGCACCCTCAGCTCTTAAATTACTAAGTGAACAAGTCTGAAAAAGTGACCCGATTCCATTTTTGTGTCCGGCTCGGTGTCATCAAGATTTTTAGAACAGAGGAGAACTTCTTTTTCCATAGACCACCTTGCTCTTTCATTTCCCCCTTTACAGGCATTCCCAAACAACCTCCTAAGAATGGACTTTATTGCTCTGGCCCGGGGATTCCTGCCTAGGTAAGTTCTGCTTCAAATAGGCATCATTCTCTGATTTGACTTTAATTTGATTGAATTCTCTTAGGTTTGGCACAGAGCCTAGGCTAATTAAAAAATATTCTCTTTTGCCTCACTGATCATTGTCCCATGGATTTATTTCTCTTAGGGACTTCATATAAAGAATTCATTGATCGAAGGCAGGATATAAGGGTTTCTAGGTCCTCTGGCCACCTTAATAACACTTTCTTATATTATGTTCATTAATTAATATCGCCCAGCAGCGCTGGAGAGGCCAGAGTGTGGAGAATGCAAGCGGTGGCTCCATTGACCTCTCCCAGGATGAGTAGGGGCTCATGCATCTGAACCATTCCCCAGCACGAGCTGTGTAACCTTGGGGAAGTAACTCAGCCTCTCTTAGCCACCATTTCCTCATTTGTAAAATGAGGTCAGTGAACTGGATGATATCTGCTGTCGTTTCTGTTTAGAAACCTGTAATCCTTCTCAGTTTTGTAAGTGCAGCCTAGCTGGATCCGGGCCCCAGGGAGCTATCAAAGAACAGAGCAGGTGCTGAACCCCAGGAGGAGAGATGGGATTTCACAAAAAGAAAAGGCCGTCCGCCAAGGACCAATGCCAGGGCTGCATTTGTGAAATTTTACTCTCGGCTCCAGAGCTCTGTGCTTGGTCAGATTTCTGGGTCCCTGAGACAGGGGTGTGTCTGAGCAAGTGGCGACTAGGAGGGGACGTTTCGCCCTCCACCAGCTGCATTGCAGAACTACGGCTGGAAATAAATCTACCTGCCCTCCACCCAGACCCGTAGTGCTCGGTCGGAACACATCCATGCCGAATTGCTTTCTGTCACCGCATCACTGCCTGCCGCTGTGTAAACAGTCCCCACACAGCCTTCCCGGTTCTCTCGCCTTTTCTCCAGTTTGAGGACTGTCCTGCCCCCTTCCCATGCCCTTGGCTGACATGCTGTTCTTTCCTTGCCCTTGGCCCAGGTGGCACATGGCCTCACGTCAGCATCAGGTCAGCAGAGCCAAGATGAATGGAAGGGAGCTTGGCTCAGATGCCGGGGGATTTATGGCACAGCCAACTCAGTACCCACTGCTCTTGCTTCCTCACCAACCATGGAAAGCAGTCCAGCAGCCTCACAAAAGATCCTGACATCGACAGCACATCTCAGCAGATTGGACCCCAGCCTCTGACTTCATCCCTCAGAAAGCTGACTGCTGGGGGTGCCAGCCCAGCTGGCCATGCGCCAGAGGGCACATTGCTTTGTAGATGGGGCTACTGGCTTGGAGGTGGGACTGTAAACAAAGAAGGAAAGTCACAAGGATCTTGGCCCTGACGGTCTTTATTCCCAGCAATGAGAAGTGGCTCAGACATTCTGTTTCAGCTTCAGGACTCAGAATGTGCCAGGAAACAGGGCATCCATATATTAACCTTCAAGTCAGTTCATCTGATATTTGATATTTGTGGTTTCCAATGTCTTTACAAATGCAGGCTGTCTCTGAACACTGCTGAATATCAGCTTCAGTAGAGTAACTGTGGTAAAGAATCCAGCTGCCAGTGCAGGAGATGCAGGAGACTTGGGTTCGATCCCTGGGTGGGGAAGATCCTCTGGAGAACGAAATGGCAACTCACTCCAGTATTCTTGCCTGGAGAATCCCATGGACAGAGGAGCCTGGTGGTCTGCAGTCCATAGGGGCTCAAAGAATCGCACACGACTAAAAAACTGAGCACACACATAACACACAGAAAACTCTTCTTTCCCTCGCCCCTGCCTCCTCTCTACTCTCTAGAAAATCTTGCCCTCAAGATGTATAATAGCTTCTTTTCATTGAAAGACATGTTCAGAACCTTTGAGAAAATTAAGTGATAAGTTGGGCTAAATTTAAGTAAAACAAAACAAAAACTACATGTATCCAATCAAGCTCCATTTTCTTGAGCTTTAATCATAGTTACTGATAATGACCCAGAACTAGGTAAATGCAACTGTAATCTGAAATTCTTGCCTCGTGAGAACATTAAAAAACAAGGGCAGAGGGCATTTCAATGCAGCACCCCTGGCCTTGCATTGGAATCTTCTGCTGGTCTGCAGCAGTGGGTCATTTCTCTGTTCATATCGGGGGCACTCACAGATCCACTGGCAACCAGAGCAATTTTTGTGTTCTGCTCACATGCTTGCATTTTAACCTTTGAAACCTTTACCCCACAAACTAAACAGTAATTGCTTGAGAACAGCTGAGCCACTGAAATGCTCTTTCCACGATTTCTTTCCATACCCCTCTCTAGTCGGCTTCCTAGACTTTCTATTTAACTGGTCACCAGGTCCACCTAAGAGCTGCAATTAGCCTGGTCGTTTTAAAGACAGCATTCACTTTGCTCCATTTAGAGCAACAGTGATCATTCTGAAGTGACCTAGAATTGTGCGTCCCATGCAGAGAAGACAGCCGGCTCCTTAGAGATCTAGGGTGGAAGTGAGCTACCGCAGCTGTGTTCAGCCAGCTCTGATTTAAAAAAAAAAAAAATCTAACTATAAAAACTAGCAAAAACTGCACCATTTATGCTGAGGTCTGGGAGCTCCAGGCACCTCTATTTGCCTGCTGAGACCCATGCCTGCCCAGCTGGTAAAGGTTCTGCCAGTGTCACAAGGGTTAATGATTTCTGTTCAGTGTCAGAGAGCAGGCTTGTCCTTGTATACCTGTGCAATTTGGGGCAAGTTATATTTACCTCTGGGCTTCCCAGGTGGCGCTAATGATAAGGACCCTGCTGCCAATGAAGGAGACAAAACAGACACGAATTCCATCTGTGGGTCAGGAAGATGCCCGGAAGAAAAAAATGACAACCCACTCCAGTATTCTTACCTGGAACACCCCCACGGACAGAGAAGCCTGGTGCACTACAGTTCATGGGGTCACAAAACAGGTGGACATGACTGAGCGGCTGAACACAGGCGCACACACACAGCCCTCCTAACTCCGATCGGAGGCAGGCCCTCCCTCCTGCCGAGCAGCTGAATGAGAGCAGACCTCGGATGTGCCTCAGGCCCCTGCCTGTCTGGACGCGGATAAAAGGCCTGAACAGGCTCTATCGATGCAGATGGGCCCAGCAGGGATAATTCACCTCTTCCTTTGGACTAATTATCTGCAGTTACTTCTGCACAGATGCAGGGATTCTGAGCCAAGCTGACTCTCCAGCAGGAAGGACAGAACAAAGGATGCTGGCGCTCGACAGACGAGGCCCTGTCCCTCCAGCCAGGATGCCCACACTGGCCAGCCAACCAGGGACAGGGTCCAGCCACCCTCGTTCCCCACTCTCTGGATTAGGCGAGACTTCTGCGCGGCGGTCGGTGATGCCCAGAGACGTGAGATCCTGGACTGAGGCCACCAGGGGGAGCTAGTGCGGCTCAATTGGGGCTGAATGGGCTTTTTCCTGTTGCCCCTGATGAACGTCTGAAAGCAAAGTGGTGTGGCCCCCATTTCAAGCAAGTTATACATAATTACTCGCCAGGCATCCTTCCCTGGCTTACTAAGAAGCAACCCACCAGCTCTGCTATTCATCCAACTGCTGCCCCAGCTCCTTCTCTCAAGCCTTCCCAAGTTGAGTATGGAGAGAAGAAAAGAATACCCCTTACCCCCCAGGGGCAAACCTCACCCTTCCAATCATTTCCTGTTTCTCTCTGAGGTCCTTGTTGTTTAGTTACTAAGTTGTGCCTGACTCTTTGTGACCCCATGGACTGTAGCCCACCAGGCTCCTCTGTCCATGGGATTCTCCAGGCAAGAAAACTGGGGGGGTCGCCATGCCCTCCTCCAGGGGATCTTCCTGACCCAGGGATCGAACCGGCCGCTCCTGCCTAGGCAGGCGGATTCATTCAGTTCAGTTCACTTTAGTTCAGACGCTCAGTCGTATCCGACTCTTTGTGACACCATGAATCGCAGCACACCAGGCCTCCCTGTCCATCACCAACTCCCGGAGTTCACTCGGACTCACGTCCATCGAGTCAGTGACGCCATCCAGCCATCTCATCGTTGGTCATCCCCTTCTCCTCCTGCCCCCAATCCCTCCCAGCATCAGAGTCTTTTCCAATGAGTTGACTCTTCGCATCAGGTGGCCAAAGTACTGGAGCTTCAGCTTTAGCATCATTCCTTCCAAAGAAATCCCAGGGTTGATTTCCTTCAGAATGGACTGGTTGGATCTCCTTGCAGTCCAAGGGACTCTCAAGAGTCTTCTCCAACACCACAGTTCAAAAGCATCAATTCTTTGGCGCTCAGCCTTCTTCACAGTCCAACTCTCACATCCGTACATGACCACAGGAAAAACCATAGCCTTGACTAGATGGACCTTAGTCAGCAAAGTAATGTCTCTGCTTTTGAATATGCTGTCTAGGTTGGTCATAACTTTTCTTCCAAGGAGTAAGCGTCTTTTAATTTCATGGCTGCAGTGGATTCATTACTGCTGCACTAACTGTGAAGTTGCTCTCTTTAGGGGCATCTTCTCAGCAAGAAAGAATGAGAAAGTCTCCAAGAAAACCAAACCATGTGCTGGGTATGCAGAAAAAGGGACAGGCATCTCATTCTGGGGGTGGATGTTGCCACGTGTAGCCCTGGGCAGCTCCCCACCCTAGCCCGGCAAATCGCAAGAGGGAGGGCCGGCTCAGGATGGAGGGGGTTTGGGCATATGTTCCTGAGGTCAAATGAAAGCTGTGGATGAAGTCAGCCGGTTCTCAGCCAAGGTGAAGGGCTGTAAGGAGAGGAGACCCTGGTCATGAGAGCTTGGGGATCCTCAGGTGGGTGACAGAGTGCTGCAGGCAGGCTGGACTAGGTCTGTTTCTGGGGGAAGAGAAGGAGGTCAGAATTAACTCAGAAACCAGTGGGAAGTTATAGACTAGACTATACCAGCCTAGATGTTTAAATAACTGAAAGTTGTTATAGAAAAAGAAGCAATGGGGGCGGTGGGGGGGTGGTGACTGTTACTTCCTGAAACTTCATGAAGGAATGAGAAATGGTTGGTGGAGAATAGCCAACAACAATGATGAAGAAAAATAAAATAATAAGTCCATTACATGTTTGTGCCCCACAAAATCTCATACATGTAAATGACAGAGATCTGGGAAAGATTGAAGTAGGAGAAGAAGAGGGTGACAGAGGATGAGATGGTTGGATAACATCACCGACTCAATGGACATGAGTTTGAGCAAACTCTGGGAGATAGTGAAGGACAGGGCGACCTGGCATGCTAGGGTTCATGGGGTCAAAAAGAGTCGGACACAACTGAGAAACTAAACAACAGAAGCATCCCGAGTACTTCATGATGTGAATCAATTCAGAATATGCAGAATATGTTGACACTGTAAATTCTCGTTTTGCCTTTAGAAATATAAAATGACCAACTAGCATAATTTATCTGGTAGATACACTAATGTCACCTATTTCCTAGTTTTTTTTTTTCCACTTAGTACAAAGAGAGAATATGCACAATTCCCCCTTAAGTGATTTCCTTACAAAGGTTCAAACATTTAAATGTTCAAATGCCTGCTAAAGAGCTATTTGATTCATTATTATTTGATTAATAAGTGGTGGTTTGAGGGAAGATATTAGAATAATTACTGTCTTCTTCAGACATGCTAGAAAATAACCACAGTATTTTACCCTCTGTTAGTTTTATGAGGTTATATAATTTTTATTATGTTATTTTACCTTACAAAGATTCTAGGAAAACCAAAAACGAAAAAAAAAAAAAATCCCAACCATTAAGCAAAGAGCTAAAGAGATGATCAAATGTGGTTTATTATGAATAATGTAATTAATGCTGTCATGCTTTGCTTAAGAGGAGAAGAAATGGCAACCCACTCCAGTGTTCTTGCCTGGAGAATCCCAGGGACAGCGGAGCCTGGTGGGCTGCCGTCTATGAGGTCGCACAGAGTCGGACACGACTAAAGTGACTTAGCAGCAGCAGCTTTGCTTAAGAGGCCCCACTTATCATAGGGGGGATGTAAAAATATTGCCAGATAGTTGCCATAGTAACTGCTATGTTTTTGATGTTGGGTCAGAAAGTCCAAGGCTAAGGATAGTTGAAGATTGATTGACTTTGAGGAGGTTCTCACTAAGAAAGTTTCTAGATCTGGGGATATTTCCTCAGTCATTTAGTCTTGTCTAACTTTTTGCAACCCTATGGACTGTAAGCCACCAGGCTTCCCTGTCCTTTACCATCTCCTGGAGTTTGGTCAGACTCATGTCTGTTGAGTCAGTGATGCCATCCAACCATCTCATCCTCTGTCATCCCCTTCTCCTCCTGCCCTCAATCTTTTCCAGTATCGGGGTCTTTTCCAATGAGTCAGCTCTTCCCATCAGGTGGTCAAAGTACTGGAACTTCAGCTTCAGCATCAGTCCTTCCACGAATATCTAGGGTTGGTTCCCTTTAGGACTGACTGGTTTGATCTTCTTGAGTCCAAGAGACTCTCAAGAGTCTTCTCCAGCATCACAGTTCAAAAGCATCAGTTCTTCAGCACTCAGCCTTCTTTAGGTCCTTATATGACTGCTGGAAAAACAATAGCTTTGATTATATGGACCTTTATTGGCAAAGTGATGTCTCTGCTTTTTAAAATGCTGTCTAGATTTGTCATAGCTTTTCTTCCAAGATTTCTCCTAATAACCTCTAAAGAGGACACTGTTTTCCTCATGATCATTTTCTAGATGAGATTATTGAAGTTCAGAGAGGTTAGTCACAGGTCCAAGGCCACACAGGCCCAAGGCCACACAGCCAGGGAGTGGAGACTTGGGATCTAGACCTAACTGGTCTTTGTGATCAGCCCCTGTGCTCCATGCTGCCTTTCTGCTAATATTGACAGTTGGAATCCTAACATTTTCACTCAAAAAAGCAAAGCAGAAACAGGCTATGTGGTAGTCTCTGTCTGGGGTTATTAAAAAGTCTTTGAGAACTGACACCACCCCCTACTTTATTCCTACTAATTGATTTTATAATTGATTGATGCTTTCAAATCATGGTGCTGGAGAAGACTTTGAGAGTCTCTTGAACCGCAAGATCAAACCAGTCAATCCTAAAGGAAATCAACCCTGAATATTCACTGGAAGGACGGATGCTGCAACTGAAGTTCTAATACTTTGGCCACCTGATGAGACAAGCCAGCTCATTGGAAAAGACCCTGATGCTGGGAAAGATTGAAGGCAAAAGGAAAAGGGGATGGCAGAGGATGAGATGCTTAGACAGCATCACCAGCTCAGTGAACATGAATCTGAGCAAACCCTGGGAGACAGTGAAGGATGGGGAGCCTGATGTGCTGCAGTGCATAGGGTCACAAATAGCCGGACATGACTTAGCGACTGAACATCAACAACGAACCAGATCTTAGAGAAGAATGCCCTCATCAGATGGCTCAGCGCTTCCTCCTTGCTGATGTCAACATTAAGTAGGAGGACCTATGTGAAGGCTGTTAGAAATGTGCCTGACACCACTGGAATGCTTCATCACTTAACTGTCCACTAAATCCAGCATTTTGCTTCAAGGATCAGAATTCCGCCACCCACTGGTAGAGCATGGCATCACGAGGGTTTTAAATTCAGACTCCTTCCGCTTAAGTCCCAACTTTCTGCCTTTCTTTCTTTCCTTCGTCTCTGAGCCTCTGTTTCTCTACCTAGAAAGTGAACTCACAATGGGATATGGTAATGAGAGTTATTACAGGGAATAAACGAGAACACATGGGTGCTCAGCATGAGGAGAGGGCCAGTCTCAGCAGCTGAGTGTAAACCTCACCAGAGAAGGAATGCCATTCCTTCTCTGATATACAGTTGACCTTGAACATCACAGGCTTGAACCGTGCAGGTCATCTTATGTGTGGGTTTTCTTCAATAGTAAATACTATTTATACCATCCTGTTGTTCAGTTGCTAAGTCATGTCTGACTCTTTGTGATCCCATGGACTGCAACACACCAGGCTTCCCTGCCCTTCTCTATCTCCCAGAGTTTGCTCAAACTCATGTCCATTAAGTGGGTGATGTTATCTAACCATCTCATCCTCCGCCGCCCCCTTCTCCTTTTGCCTTCAATCTTCCCCAGCATCAGGATTTTTTCCTCCAATGTGTTGGCTCTTCACACCATCCTAGGTCAGTGGAATTTGAGGATGCAGAACGGTGGTTGCTGGGACCGACTCTGGGACTTAAGCATCCACAGATTTTGGTTTCCATGATGAGTCCTAGAACCAATCCCCTGCAGATACCAAGGGACAACTGTTTTCCTATTGACAATGTCTTCCCTAGGAAAAAAACAATAAATAGTTTTGAATAAATTAATGAGTGAGTGAATAAATTAATGAGTCACTTTCATTTGGAACTAAACGCAGAATCCCACAGACCTTGATTTGTCAGAGTCACAGTTTTTTTTTGTCTTCCCACCACTTCTGGTATTCTATGTCTATGTGTTTTCTTTCCAAACAGAAAGCACCTCTTCTTCAAATAGGATTTCCCTGTCTTTATCCTTGCTGCCTCCTTCGTCTAATCACTGTCTTAGCACAGGTTAGACAAGAGTCTTGATTGGCCCAGTGTTTCACAGTTTTAGGACTGATAGTCCTCCATTCAGGATAAACTTCTCTTACCCTCCTTGGCACCCAGACATTCGTGAACTGTGAAACCTTAACATTTGGGTACCAGTCACTGCAATATAAAATATCTCAAAATAATTTACTCCTTTGCACCCAACCTTTGTCAAAGAACAACAGACACCTTCTCTTTCAGCGTCTTGTTTTGGATGCAATCACAATGGCAAAAAGGTAAACATGAGAATGAATGTGTCACATTTGTGGAAAATAAATACTAATTTTTTGGCAACAGCCAAAACAGGAATTAATATAAAAAGAATGACTCACATCCCCTCAAGGTATTTTTCTTTAGTTGGATTATTTAAACAGAAGGAAATGTGACAAAATGCTTATAAATGAAGCAAAGAGCAGCAAGTTCTCATGAAAATGTAATGGTGTGGTTTCAGCTCAGGGTACATCAAAGGTTTGCTGGAAATGTGATTATAGAGTTTGCCAGAATCAGATATTACAGCTGTGGGCCTGATCAGAAAGATTATAAAATTACTTACATAAAAAGGGAATTGCATTTCTCTTTGAATCCTTGAAGGGCTAGTTACTCTCGTCCAAGTGGACTTCACTGGGGGTTTTTGTTTTGTTTTTTCACTGCGCCACATGACGTGTAGAATCTTAGTTCCCAGACCCGGGATGGAACCCAAATTCCCTGCAGCGGAAGGTCGGGCAGCCATTGGACCACCAAGGAGGTCCCGGACTTCACTGTCAGTGAGAACTCTGATCTGGCACTGGTTGTCTATGGCAGAGTCTTGTCTTGTGAGGCAGTCTGCCTCGGTGTCTGCCCATTCGTGCTTGTCTGTCCAGGACGGATGGACGCTGTGGGCCTGTCGATGCACGCCTGTGTGCATGCTCAATCACTTCAGTCGTGGCCGACTCTTTGCAACCCCATGGACTATAGCCCTCCAGGCTCCTCTGTCCATGGGATTCTCCAGGCAAGAATACTGGAGAGGGTTGCCATGCCCTCCTCCAGGGAAGCTTTCTGACCCAGGGATCACACCCTTGTGTGCTACATCTCCTATATTGCAGGTGGATTCATTACCACTGAGCCACCCTGGACCTATCGGTAACACTTCTTTTGTAGTGTCCTTTCAACTATTATCAGAACTTACCTGTTTGAACGAGGTGTTGATTGAATATTGAACTGCTTCTGAAAAGCTAAATTTAACATGGAAGCTGAGCAAGGAAAAACAGGTTTTCCCATTATGACAAATGTTCTTCATATAGAGTAGTCCCCACTTACCCACAGGGAGTATGTTCCAAGACCTTCAGAAGGATGCCTGAAACCATGTATGGTACCAAACCCTGAACATACTATGTTTTTCCTATAGATAATACCTATGATACAGTTTCGTTTATAAATTGGGCCGAGTAATAGAATATCTGAATTGTCAGCATCACTACTTGTGCACTATAGAGCTAATATTAAGTAAAATAAGGTTTATAAGAACATAAACACTGCCATGCAGTATCAGTCGATTCTACCAACTACTAAGTGACTAAGAGGCAGGATACGCTGGACAAAGGGATGATTCATGTCCTGGGTGGAAATGAGTAAGATTTCATCACACTACTAAAAGAGCGCACAGTTTAAAACTTACAAATTATTTATTTCTGGAATTTTTCATACAATATTTTTAGGCCATGGAGGACCTAAAGTAACTGAAACTGAAAAGCAAAACCACAGATAAGGGCAAGACTCAGTTCATTTCAGTCACTCAGTCCTGTCCAGCTCTTTGTGACCCCATGGACTGCAGCACGCCAAGCTTCCCTGTCCATCACCAACTCCTGGAGCTTGCTCAAACTCATGTTCATCAAATCGGTGATGCTATCCAACCATCTCATCCTCTGTCGTCCCCTTCTCCTCCTGCCCTCAATCTTTCCCAGCATCAGGGTCTTTTCCAGTGAGTCAGTTCTTTGCATCTGGTGGCCAAAGTATTGGAGTTTCAGCTTCAGTATCAGTCCTTCCAATGAACATTCAGGGCTGATTTCCTTCAGAATTGACTGATTGGATCTCCTTGCAGTCCAAGAGACTCTCAAGAGTCTTCTCCAAAACCACAGTTCAAAAGCATAAATTATTTGGCACTCAGCTTTCTTTATAGTCCAACTCTCACATCCATACATGACTACTGGAAAAACCATAGCATTGATTAAATGGACCTTTGTTGGCAAAGTAATGTCTCTGCTTTTTAATATGCTGTCTAAGTTGGTCATAGCTTTTCTTCCAAGGAGCAAGTGTCTTTTAATTTCATGGCTGCAGTCACCAGCTGCAGTGATTTTGGAGCCCAAGAAAATAAAGCCTCTCACTGTTTCCATTGCTTATCCATCTATTTGTCATGAAGTGATAGACTGGATGCCATGATCTTCGTTTTTTGAATGTTGACGTTTAAGCTGATGAGACTGGATGCCATGATCTTCGTTTTTTGAATGTTGACGTTTAAGCCAACTTTTTCACACTCTTCTTTCACTTTCATCAAGAGGCTCTTTAGTTCTTTGCTTTCTGCCATAGGGTGGTATCATCTGCATATCTGAGGTTATTGATATTTCTCCCAGCAATCTTGATTCCAGCTTGTGCTTCATCCAGCCCAGTGTTTCTCATGATGTACTCTGTATATAAGTTAAATAAGCAGAGTGACAATTTACAGCCTTGACATATTCCTTTCCGATTTGGAACCAGTCTGTTGTTCCACGTCCAGTTCTAACTGTTGCTTTTTGACCTGCACACAGATTTCTCAGGAAGCGGGTCAGGTGGTCTGGTATTCCCATCTCTTTAAGAATTTTCTTCTGTTGTGAGCCACACAGTCAAAGGCTTTGGCATAGTCAATAAAGCAGATATAGATGTTTTTCTGGAACTCTTGTGCTTTTTCAATGATCTGTCGGTTCAGTTCAGTTCATTTCAGCCTCTGAGTCATGTCCAACTCCTTGTGACCCATGAACCGCAGCACACCAGGCCTCCCTGTCCGTCACCAACTCCCAGAGTTTACTCAAACTCATGTCCATTGAGTCGGTGATGCCATCCAACCATCTCATCCTCTGTCATCCCCTTCTCCTCCTGCCCTCAACCTTTCCCAGCATTAGGGTCTTTTCAAATGAGTCAGCTCTTCATATCAGGTGGCCAAAGTACTGGAGTTTCAGCTTCAACATCGGTCCTACCAATGAACACCCAGGACTGATCTCCTTTAGGATGGACTGAATGGTTGGATCTCCTTGCTGTCCAAGGGACTCTCAAGAGTCTTCTCCAACACCACAGTTCAAAAGCATCAATTCTTCAGTGCTCAGCTTTCTTTATAGTCCAACTCTCACATCCATACATGACCACTGGAAAAACCATAGACTTTGTTGACAAAGTAATGTCTCTGCTTTTCAATTGCTGTCTAGGTTGGTCATATCTTTCCTTCCAAGGAGTAAGCATCTTTTAATTTCATGGCTGCAATCACTGTCTGCAGTGATTTTAGAGCCCAGAAAAATAAAGTCCAAGGTAAGAGAAACCCAAGTCCAAGGTAAGAGAAACCACAATCACAGACAACTAGCCAATCTGATCACATGGACCACAGCCTTGCCTAACTCAATGAAACTTAGCCATGCCATGTGGGGCCACCCAAGACGGATGGGTCATGGTGGAGAGGTCTGACAGAATATGGTCCACTGGAGAAGGGAATGGCAAACCATGTCAATATTCTTGCCTTGAGAACCCCATGAACAATATGAAAAGGCAAAAAGATAGGACACTGAAAGATGAACTCCATCAGATGTTGGCAATTTGATCTCTGGAAAAGCTTGAAGTCAGATTAAGTTCACATCTAGCCAATTTTGAATATAATGCAGGTATAAGCAAGTGGTTACAAACAAGATGAAGCACACTTTACATTTGAAATATAAACTTCAACTTCTTTTGGGAGTACAATTTTTAATCCCACTACTTCCGTAGGTGAATGGGGCTGGGAAGCGGGGATGGGGGCACACAGTTTTTTCAGTTCAGTTCTCTAAGGCTCATGGATTTTTTTTACTCCAGATCATAGTGTTTTTTGTTTTTTGTTTTTTTTTTTTTTGAAAGTATCGTTCTCTGAATACTTTAGAGGTACATTTTCTGGCTCAATCAGTTTCATATTCTAGCATGCACAGAACTGATGTCTTTGAACTGTGGTGCTGGAGAAGACTCTGAAGAGTCTTCTGAAGGTAAGAGGAGACTACTGTAACTCTAAAACTCCAGATGTGTGTAACTCTAAAACTCCACTGTGCGAACAGTGTGAAGTTTCCTTAAGAAATTAAAAGTAGAACTACCATTTGCCCCAGCAATCCCAAGCCTAAGCATATACCTGGAGAAAACCTTAGTTTGAAAGGATACAAGCACCCCAGTGTTCACTGCAGCACTATTTACAAAAGCCAGGACTGGACACAATCTAAATGTCTGTTAACAGAGGAATAGCGAAAGAAGATGTGGTACATATATACACAATGGAATATTACTCAGCCATAAAAAGTAATGAAATAATGTGATTTGCATTATTCCACATGGGTGAACCTAGAGACTGTTATACAGGGTGAAGTAAGTCAGAAAGAGAAAAACACATATCATATAACAGGGTTTATACATGGAATCTAGAAAAATGGCACAGATGCACTTATTTGCAGAACAGAAATAGAGTCACAGGTATAAGCATCAACATTGTAAATCAACTATACTCCAGTAAAATGGAAAGGAAATCTAAATGAGAGAGGATGTATGTATAACTAACTCACTATGCTATACAGCAGAAACTAACTCAACATTGTAAAGCAACCATACTCCAATAAAAATTAATAAAAAGAAGAAAGTAATTCACATTCATTCTAATTATTTTCCAAAGGGAAACTCGTTGCCTCAGCTGTGCCATCTTTAGACTTCATTACCTTCAGATGTCCTCACTGGATGAACATGAATTCTCATTTGCTGACACCACACTAACTGTCACAAACAGAACCAGTCACTTGCCCCACACCCATGCAACATGAGCCTCCTCCTTCCCGAGGCCCAGCATGTATGTATTTATTTATCTTTGGCTGTGCTGCATCTTTGTTGTTGCACATGGACTTTCTCCAGCTGCAGCGAGCAGGGGCTGCTGTCTGGTTGCAGGGCGTGGGCTTCTCATTGTGGTGGCTTCTCTTGTGGAGCACAGGCTCCAGGCATGAGGGCTTCAGTAATTGCAGCATGCATGCTCAGTAGTGGTGGCAGGTGCATGGGTTTAGTCGCTTCTCAGCAGGTTGGATCTTCCCAGACCAGGGATGGAACCCGCGTCCCCTGCACTGGCGAGCAGATTCTTATTTACGGCACCACCGGGAAAGTCCCCAGGCCCAGTATTTAAATGAAATGTTGACACCACAGGATGGCCTGCCTGGTTGTCAATGAACAGGCACCGGTTTTGATGCAGAAAGCCACCTTCAGAATAACCCAAGATTATGTTTCACTCTTAAATTTTATTGATTTTAAGGGCAAATGGAGTTTTGCCTCAAATCCTCTTTCAAGAAGACATCAAGATGCGAAAGTGGAAACATTGATATTTCTTCACCCATTTACTGTGATCAGGTTAAAGCAATACCAATATGTACAAAAATACAGAGCTGCACGTGAAAAATATCTTCCAGTTTCAAGGGCCAAGGCTCAATTTGAAAAACTTTAGTGATAAAGTTCTGGATATTTTGCTTGAATTTTAAAAATAAATCATTTAGAGTGTTTTAGGTGTTCCAAGCTAAGAATGCAGTCACTCCTCAGAAACACAACTTCTACAAATGCCACTGAACAATAAACTGTGGGATGATTTTCTTTTTAAAAGTAACACTTATTCTTTATAATTGATTTAACTATCTTGAAAAGAACCAGTAGGTTTTTTAAAAATGACTTGACTAGCTTTTTCTTTTTCATTTCTGGAGTGTATCTTACTTCAGTAAGCATCTCTGCTCCACAGCAACACTTCTAAAGCCAGAACAAAAGCCTAGAGATTATGTTCCCGTAGACAAAGTTAGTACTTATCACCCATGTATTTCAAATTGGAAATTCAGAATCTTTTTTTCTCCTTATTCAAAAGCTTACAGGAAATGTCTTGAAAACTAAGCAAAGATGGATTTTTAGGGCTAATATTAGAAACCCAATGGTTACACCATCCCTCAGGGTATAATTGGAGATAGTGGACATGACTTTTTCCTGTGCATCACATTTAGTGATTCCTACCCGGTGGGAAGCACCACCAGGACAGATGAATGCATCCTGGGATTAATGATAGCCCAGGGGTCACCAAGGCATTGAGTGGATGACAAAATCCCATTAATTCCAACCAATCATTTTGCCTTAGGATGTGCTGCCCAGCTAAGTGGCTCCAACTATTGTAGCTCGTGCAGATAGCCTGAAATATACACATTGACTTACAAAATGCACTCTCTCCAGCCGAAGTAGGATTTTTTTTTTTTTTTTTTTTTGCAGCTGGTTTACGCTTCACAGGGGTTTATTTCCTGTGAAACCATAAAGGGAACTGTGATATGAATTTAGGAGTATCGCTTCAGAGTCGAAACTGCCTTACCAGAATTTGAGAATCCAGTGGAAAAATCTCACTTTCAAATCCCAACGTGTTCGGAGCATTGGGACAAGACTGCCAAAGATTTCACTTAACAATAACAATGGGTGATTTCTTTTTAAACTAGCTCCTCAGGATTTGATAAGTATAAATTATTGTCGATCACAGTTAATAACCACTAGGCATGAAGATTTTATGTTATTTTTTTTAAAAGCTTCTGTTTTCAAAACTGTAAAATTACTCTGGTAAAACATAAACATGTTATGCATTTCTATTGCTCCCAAAGTTATAGATGAGAATTCATGGTGTGTTTACACAGGATTAGAAAGCAGTGTCCTGCAGATGGGAGCTAAGGACAACCTCCTTAGTTTTGGGCTGTGTGTTCAAATCCTTGTTATGTCTACAATATTTGTCTAAGTTCTTTGGGAAAAATACTATTTCTAAACCTCCATCTTATAATCTTGCTTTGAGGGATGATAAGCTCAATCTGGTTTTCCCCATGTTCATCCCCACAAATCAGACTCTCTTCTGTATTTAAGTACATTAATGGTAGCATGTCTGTGGTCCACCTCCTGAGGTAGCATCTCTGTCTTTGTGGAGAAGCTATAAGATGGATGTTACTAAGTCTGCTAAACCCCTTCCTCCAAACGGACCAGAGGGTGGAAGAGCCGAGCAGGTGATGGCTTCCAGAGCATGTTTTGGCCAGCAAGACAAAAAGTCTTTGCGGGGAGCTCCCAAGCTAGTCTTAAGGATTCCAGAAGCTCAGTCATATTCCCTCAACACATGGTTTTTGTCATGTGACAATGAGATCCTAACGGGTTTGAAGAGTAGGGAGCCTGTGCTAACATTTAATCTATTGCCCTGTGAGACAAGCCAGTATACCTTCCTGTTGGGGTGCTCTCCATTGAGAAAAGAAAGTATTAGTTGCTCAGTTGTGTTTGATTGTTTGCAATCCCATGGACTGTAAGCCACCAAGCTCCTCTGTCCATGGAGTTCTCCAAGTAAGAATATTGGAGTAGGTTGCCATCCTCTTCTCCAGGGGATCTTCTTGACCCAGAAATCAAAGCCAGGTCTCCCAAATTGTGGGCAGATTCTTTACCTTCTGAGCCACCAGCAAAGCTCTCCATTAGCAGGACTAAATTCAAGATGATGGTAAAGGCATGTCAAGTCCCAGGGCCGGCCTTCAGAAGAAAAGATAAAGGCGAAGAGGTGATTTTTGTGTCTCCCAAATCCTCCTGTGTTGAAGGACTGACTCACAAATGAAAACTGAGCATCCACTGCCCAGTTTCCATATCTACACACCTGGGGAAGGACCCAAGTGGAGTGAACAAGGGATGGAGTGGCTCAGGAGCAGGAGGAAAGAGGGATCTGTTGACCACCAGGTCAGACGAAACGGTACCCACGTTCGTCTCCCCACTGACACAGCCCCGGAAGCCAGTTCCTTCCCCAGGTCAGCCTTGCTCTCCCTTGATAAAGTCATAACTGTTGTTCTAAAGGCATGCATGATTTTAAAAATTAAGAGGACACCTGAGCTCTCTCATGGTCAGTTAAATTTCTCCTCTCTTAGCAGTGACTCAGAATATGTGAATATGTGAATAGGAAGGCACTCAGAAACACACATACACACTTACACTTTCTATTTCAGGGCTGTGTGTTCAACATCCTTGACATGAAGAGGGAGAAAGATGGTGTTTTAATACCTCTTCTGGCTAGGAGGATCCTGTCTGTAGGTAAATGAAAAGTCAGATGATTTTTCTTCATAATTTAAAAAAAAAAAAGACCTTGGCTAAACTTTACCTTTGATCACTGGAAACAAGCTAGATCGTGAGGCTGGCCCCTTAGAATGAGTTTTAATTCATAGGCTGTCAATTTCAGGTACACAGTGTGACTCTGGTACAATTATTCACCTCTTCAGCTGTTTTTAATGTCTGTTTCACTGATTTGTGTGTCACATAGCCTTGCCAAGGCAAAAATTTTGATGCTACTATTTTTATACAGTCTATTTGAATTGACTGATAGGATATTTCAGTTCAGTTCAGTTCAGTTGCTCAGTTGTGTCTCACTCTTTGCAAGCCCATGAATTGCAGCACGCCAGGCCTCCCTATCCATCACCAACTCCCACAGTTCACTCAAACTCATGTGCATCGAGTCGGTGATGCCATCCAGCCATCTCAACCTCGGTCGTCCCTTTCTCCTCCTGCCCCCAATCCCTCCCAGCATCAGAGTCTTTTCCAATGAGTCAACTCTTCACATGAGGTGGCCAAAGTACTGGAGTTTCAGCTTCAGCATCAGTCCTTCCAATGAACACCCAGGACTGATCTCCTTCAGAATGGACTGGTTGGATTTTCTTGCAGTCCAAGAGACTCTCAAGAGTCTTCTCAAACACCAAAGTTCAAAAGCATCAGTTCTTTGGCACTCAGCTTTCTTCACAGTCCAACTGTCACATCCATACATGACCACAGGAAAAACCACAGTTTTAACTATACAGACCTTTGTTGGCAAAGTAATGTCTCTGCTTTTCAATATGCTATCTAGGTTGGTCATAACTTTTCTTCCAAGGAGTAAGCATCTTTTTATTTCATGGCTGCAGTCACCATCTGCAGTGATTTTGGAGCCCAAAAAAATAAAGTCTGACACTGTTTCCACTGTTTCCCCATCTATTTCCCATGACGTGATGGGACCAGATGCCATGATCTTCGTTTTCTGAATGTTGAGCTTTAAGCCAGCTTTTTCACTCTCCTCTTTCACTTTCATCAAGAGGCTCTTTAGTTCCTCTTCACTTTCTGCCATAAGGGTAGTGTCATCTGCATATCTGAGGTTATTGAGATTTCTCCCAGCAATCTTGATTCCAGCTTGTGCTTCACCCAGCCCAGTGTTTCTCATGATATACCCTGCATATAAGTTAAATAAGCAGGGTGACAATATACAGCCTTAATGTACTCCTTTTCCTATTTGAACCAGTCTGTTGTTCCACGTCCAGTTCTAACTGTTGCTTCCTGACCTGCATACAGGTTTCTCATGAAGCAGGTCAGATGGTCTGGTATTCCCATCTCTTTCAGAATTTTCCACAGTTTATTGTGATCCACACAGTCAAAGGCTTTGGCAGTCAATAAAGCAGGAATAGATGATTTTCTGGAACTGTCTTGCTTTTTGGATGATCCAGCAGATGATGGCAATTTGATCTCTGGTTCCTCTGCCTTTTCTAAAACCAGCTTGAACATCTGGAAGTTCATGGTTCACGTATTGCTAAAGCCTGGCTTGGAGAATTTTGAGCATTACTTGGCTGGTATGTGAGATGAGTGTAATTGTGAGGTCGTTTGAGCATTCTTTGGCATTGCCTTTCTTTGGGATTGAAATGAAAACTGACCTTTTATGGTCCTGTGGCCACTGCTGAGTGTTCCAAATTTGCTGGCATGTTGAGTGTAGCACTTTCACAGCATCATCTTTCAGGATTTGAAATAGCTCAACTGAAATTCCATCACCTCCACTAGCTTTGTTCACAGTGATGCTTTCTAAGGCCCACTTGACTTCACATTCCAGGATGTCTGGCTCTATATGAGTGATCACACCATCGTGATTATCCGGGTCATGAAGATCTTTTTGGTACAGTTTTTCTGTGTATTCTTGCCACCTCTTCTTAATATCTTCTGCTTCTGTTAGGTCCATACCATTTCTGTCCTTTATTGAGCCCATCTTTGCATGAAATGTTCCCTTGGTATTTCTAATTTTCTTGAAGAGATCTCTAGTCTTTCCCATTCTGTTGTTTTCCTCTATTTCTTTGCATTGATCACTGAGGAAGGCTTTCTTATCTCTCCTTGCTGTTCTTTGGAACTCTGCATTCAGATGCTTATATCTTTCCTTTTCTCATTTGCTTATCACTTCTCTTTTCACAGCTATTTGTAAGGCCTCCTCAGACAGCCATTTTGCTTTTTTGCATTTCTTTTCCATGCGGATGGTCTTGATCCCTGTCTCCTGTAAATGTCACTAACCTCTGTCCATAGTTCATCAGGCACTCTATCTATCAGATCTAGTCCCTTAAATCTATTTCTCACTTCCACTGTATAATCATAAGGGATTTGATTTAGGTCATACCTGAATGGTCTAGTGGTTTTCCCTACTTTCTTCAATTTAAGTCTGAATTTGGCAATAAGGAGGATATTTAATGCAGTCTAAAAACAAACCACTAAAGATTATTTTTAAAAACTATGTCCTTTGAATACCTGACCTTCTGTACCCAAATCTTATCCAGTTTCTCCATCTCAGCTTGGACCACAAAGGAGGTAAGGAATAGGGTCATCTGTGATGCACATATCTTAGGGGGAAAAACGTGTAATATTTACTTAATGTCACACAGTAGGAAACATGATACAAACATTCTAGTGTGAAAATGGCTCTGTGAGCTCACAAACTCAATTTTACAGTGTGCATGCATATGTGCTCAGTTGCTTCAGTCGTGTCTAATTCTTTGAAACCCCATGGGCTATAGACTGCCAGGCTACTGCTCATGGGATTCTCCAGGCAAGAATAGTGAGTGGGTTGCCATGCCCTCCTCTAGGGGCTCTTCCTGACACTGGGATCAAACCCACATCTCCTGCATTGGAGGTGGATTCTTTACTGCTGAGCCCCCAGGGAAGCCCCATGGATTCCTCAGCGTTCACAAGTAAAAGAAGGATTTCAAGACTGACCCATCGTAAACATGCTTGTCAGACTGCTACATTAACCAGTGCATGCAGAAAGCCAGTCACCTAATTCACAGTGGGAAATAAATCCCTCATGAGGGCCAGAATCCTCATGAGCTCTGGCTAGTGAATTCCTTCCACATAGTAATAGCTGCATGGGAGGTCAGGTTATAACCAGAAAGTTACCCCAGGAATAGGAAATCGGGGTGCAAAGAGTTGGATGGATATATTGGTTTTCTGACTCTGCTCAACACAGTGCCACTGGCTTCAATAACAGGAATTTATTTTCTCACGGTTCTGGAGGCTAGACGTCCATAATCAGCTGTCAGCTGAATGTTTTCTTCTGAGGTGTCTCTCCGTAGGCTGTGGACGGTCATCTTCTCCATGCATCCCCACAGGGTCTTCCCTCTGTATGTCTGTGTCCAAGCCTCCTCTTTTTACCAAGACACCAGTTAGACTGGAGTAGGGTCCACCCATCTGACCTCATTTTACCTTAACTGCTCTTGGAAGACCCTGTCTCCAAACCCAGTTTAATTCTGAGGTCCTGGGAGTGAGGGCTTCACCATGTGAATTCTGGAGAGACACAATTCAGCCCCTAACACCGATGAACTATAAGGCTAGTTCACCAAAAGTTTCATAACTCGGCGGCCCATCCACATTGCAAGCTGAGCCCACCAAGCTGATGTGCAATTGTATGGTCTCTTCAGGGCCGTCTGCCCCACAGCACTAGAAACACCACTTCTTAGTCCACGGAATCCCCACTCAAGTGCAGTAATGACAGTCCCACAAGTGTTGCAATTTTCCTTCCACGTATCCTTCAAGAGATTAGATCTAAGCTTCCGGGGTAGTACTTTTATTTCAACCTTGCCTCTCTCAGCTGGCATCTTCCTTGGATTTGGGGTGTCATCTGACTTCTGAGTCCCACATTTCATCCCTCCCTTATTCTGTTCCACAAATGGCCAAGCCCATCCACACAGTGGGTTTCAATATTTACAGAAGGCAACCACACCTCAAAATTCTTCTTTATGTGTTTTGGTTGCCCCTAAACCATTGATTCAGAGAAGGCAATAGCACCCCACTCCAGTACTCTTGCCTGAAAAAATCCCATGGACAGAGGGGCCTGGAAGGCTGCAGTCCATGGGATCGCTGAGGGTCAGACACGACTGAGTACCTTCACTTTCATGCATTGGAGAAGGAAATGGCACCCCACTCCAGTGTTCTTGCCTGGAGAACCCCAGGGACGGGGAGCCTGGTGGGCTGCCATCTATGGGGTCACACAGAGTCAGAAACAACTGAAGTGACTTAGCAGCAGCAAACCATTGATTAAAGAATCAGGAAATACATATAGCCATAAAGCCTTCTCATAAAGATGTTGCTGATTTAACACTGTAAGCTTCCTTCTGTTTTAAACACATCGGTGATCACACACACACACACACACACACACCCCAATATGAATAACTTGAGTGCAGTTAAAAACAAAAGGAACAATACATAGACCAGAAATGGGCACAGCTATAAATGAGACAAAAATCACACACTCTGGGTCAAAGGGCCCTGAAGACTCCCTTGTCCTTCACTATCTCTCAGAGTTTCCTCAGATTCATGTTCATTGAGTCGGTGATGTCATCCAACCATCTCATCCTCTGTCATCCCCTTCTCCTCCTGCCCTCAATCTTTCCCAGCATCAGGATCTTTTCCAATGAACCAGCTCTTCACATTAGGTGGCCGAAGTATTGGAGCATCAGTTTCAGCATTAGCCCTTCCAATGAATATTCAGGTTTGATTTCCTTTAGGATTGACTGGTTTGATCTCCTTGTAGTTCAAGGGACTCTCAAGAGTCTTCTCCAGCACCCCAATAATGATAAAAACTTCCAAAGTTATGAGAGAAAAAAACAAGTGCCACAAAGAGACAATCAACAATGGTGGACATCTCCTTGGGGCCAGATGTGCAGGGAGGGTAGGGTGAGACATTGAAATAGGACCAAAACTGCTCTGAAAAATCTGCAGAGGTTTTGGAATCACCTGAGAGTTTGATGGAATCTAGTCATGGAAGTGATAGCCCATTTATTACCTTGGTCACAGAAGCAAGTTATAAGTCACCCCATATACACACATTCCAAAGAAGAAGATTATTCAAGGTTGTGAGTCATCAAGAGTTCTCTTGGAATTCTGTCCATCACCTTCAGCTTCAAATTATCTATCCAGTTGTCTGCTAGATGTCTGTATCTGGAATATCACAAATTACGTCCAAAAGTAAATTGATTATCTCTGCCTCAACTCCTACCCCCCTCTTTGACAAAGTTCACTTAATGTTTACCCAATCATTCAAGTCCAAAAGCACAGCAGTCATCTTTCGCTCATCTTTCTCACCACTCCCACCCAGACAACAGAAATTGAATTAATCCCCTTCTTCCATCTCTACTGCCCCTGCCTTAGGCAGTTGTCCTGTTGTACTTGAAACCAGTCTTTAAACCTTTAAGAAAGATAGTGAAGTCACTCAGTCGTGTTCAACGCTTTGTGACCCCGTGGGCTGTAGTCCTCCAGGATCCTCTGTCCATGGGATTTTCCAGGCAAGAATACTGGAGTGGGTTGCCATTTCCTTCTCCAGGGGATCTTCCCAACCCAGGGATCGAACACAGGTCTTCCACATTGCAGGCAGACGCTTTATCCTCCGAGCCACCAGGGAAGCTAAACCTTTAAGCAGCTTCTCATATTTACAGGCTTGCCCACTCAAAGTCACACAATGTTCTATCATAGTTGAATCTCTCTTGCAGCTTTTTCAAAGACCTACAGAAATGTGATAGTAAGCATTTTCTATGAGGATGGGGTAAAACTTTCTAAACTTGATGAGTTAGGCTGGGCAGTCAAGAGAGCAACCTCCACACTCTGAGAACAAACTGAGCCTCACAGCTGGATGATGGGCTCAGAGGTCAGCCCTGAATAAGGACTGGCTCTTCCAGGCTGATCTACACACCTGCCTTTCGTTCTACTCATTGTATACCTCCCTTAAAGTCACTAGGTTGAAAATATATCAGTGTCTGTAGAAATGGATGCTGTTATTTTAGCAGTGGGGTTTATTAAACTAACCTCCACCTTTACGAGAATTAACCTAGGTTCTTACACAGCCATACCAGTTGGGTAATCTTGCAAGAATCACTCTGCTTGTCCACTCTGTTTTCAACGGGAGTGACCACACACCCGCCCTTAGTTGTCTCTTAGAAATGGAAGAGGATTTGTGAGAAAATTTCTCCAGTCCTTTTAGAAAAAGTGTGCCATCAGTTCACTAAATTAATTTTTGTATCTGGTAGATATGTTCTGATGACTTTTACATTTTGTTGATTTTCCTGTTCAAGCACTACTAAAATACTTTAGTCATTGAAGTCAAAATTCACCCCAGCTTTGCAATTTCCGTGGGCTAATTTCTGGAACTACTGCAGCTCTTGCCAAGAAAGAGTAAGAATGTAATATTGTTCTGATTTATCTCATATTTTGTCAGAACCCTTTTTTCAGAATTAATGATCTGGATACCTTGCTCCAAAGTATATGAAAGATAGGCTTTTTACAGAATTCTGCCATATAGTTGAAATGAAATCAGCATGTGTGTCTGGAAAAAATCCGTCATTTTATAAAGCTAGTAAATATCCTTTCTTACCAAATGTCCTGGTGATGGATCACAGAGAGAAGTCACTTGATCTATCTACATGCAATTAAAAAAAAGTCCAGCTCTTTGCAATCCCATGAACTGTAGCCCACCAGGGTCCTCAGTCCATGGGATTCTCCAGGCAAGAATACTGGAGTGGATTGCCATTTCCTTCTCCAAGGGATCTTCCTGACCCAGGGATCAAACTCAGGTCTCCTGCACTGCAGGCAGATTCTTTACCGTCTAAGCCAGCAGGGAAGCCAAAAATATTTGAAGGCATTACTAACTCCTGGTTTCTCACTTTTAGGTTCATTGAAGGATCAAGAACCCAGGAGAATGGTTACAAGGATGGAGTTGAGTTTCTTGAAGACCTGAGCCCACTGCTCTCCTCTGGCTTCCTTCTACCTGCAATAACCAGGGGGCATCTGCCTCCAGCCTACCTACTCCCCTAGCTCCCTGAGCAATCTGTCAGCCAGCATGTTTCCAGGGACCCCCAGAGGCAGAAAGCTGGAACTTCAAGACCCAGGTGACAGGCTGCCTGGAAAGCCACGGGGCTCAGTGATTTCTCTGTCTAGGGCAATACCTGCCTTCTCACTGAACAAACTGAGTTAGAACTGAGAAACAGAAGCCACCTTTTCTGTTACATATTCTACATGGATAAAAATGGTGTCAAATTATGAGTCAAATCCTCATCCTCCTCACCAAAACCCAATATACAGATGGGAAGCTGAGGCTGAGAGCCAGCAAGTGAATCACCAAGTCACAATCTGGCCAGTGACAGAGCCCAGCTATGACTCGGGCCTCTCTGTCCTCGTCAGTAGCTTTCAAAGCTGAGTGCACATGAGAATCCCTGAGCGACATTTGGAGCCTGGTCCCAGAGCCCTGGCAGCCCCACAATACATTTTAACGCTCTCTCCTGGCAATTGTGATGTGCACGCAGCTTGGGGAGCCCAGCTCTGCATCACACCACCTCCCTACATTATTCAGGAGAGCAAAGCAGGACTCCTCCACCTGCGCTTTTGGCAGTTCTTGGGATTAAGCCTGAGACAGCATGGGTCTCACAACTCCTAGAAGTTGCTCAACAAATACTATATATATATAACCAAATCACGGTGCTATACACCTGAAACTAACACAACATTGTAAGTCAACTATACTTCAATTAAAAAAACTATAACCAAATTCATAGAGGCAGAAAGCAGAATAAAGGTTATGATTATGTACATGGAATATTACTCAGCCATAAAAAGGAATGAAATCATGTCATGTGCAGCAACATAGATGGAACTAAAGATTGTCAGACAGAGAAAGTAAGTCAGACAGAGAAAAACAACTGTCATATGACATCACTTATATGTGAAATCTGAAAGAAGGTACAAATAGACCTATTTATAGAGCAAAGGGGGCTTCCCTTATGGCTCAGCTGGTAAAGAATCTGCCTGCAATGCGGGAGACCTGGGTTTGATCCCTGGGTTGAGAAGATCCCCTGGAGAAGGGAAAGGCTCCCCATTCCAGTGTTCTGGCCTGGAGAATTCCATGGACTGTACAGCCCATGAGGTTGCAAAGGAATGGAAACAACTGAGCAACTCACTTTCACTTTTTTTTTTTTTCCACAAAACAGAAGTAAGAGTCACAGTTGTGAGAAACAAATAGTTAGCAAGGGGGGAAAGGGAGGAGGGATTAATTGAGAAATTGAGAATGACTGTATAGCACAAGAAACTCTAGTCATTACTCTGTGATGACCTGTGTGGGAATAGAATCTTAGAAAGAGTGGATACATGTGTTTGGTGACTGATTCACTTTGCTGTACAGCAGAAGCTAGCACAGAATCGTAAATAAACTCTACTCCAATAAAAATTATTTTTAAAAATGAATGTTTTGATAACCAGGGGCTGGGAGAGAGAATGCAGAATTATCGCTTAATGAGTAGAGAGTTTCAGTTGGAAATGATGAAAAAGTTCTGAATTTGTGTAGCAATGACAGTTGCACAATGATGCGTATGTACTTAATGCCACAGAACTGAACACTTAAAAATTGTTTCAAATGGCAAATTTTATGTTATGTATATTTAATCACAATTTCTAAATGTTGAATATTTTTTTAAAGCACCATCCTCTAGCTGGTGGAAATTTTTTTTATGAGGCAGGGAATCCAAAGCTGGTGCTCTTTGACAACCTACAGGTGTTGGATGGGAGGTAAGTTTAGGAGAGGGGAGGATGTACATATGCCTATGGCTGATTCATGTTGATAAATGGTAGAAACCATAACAATATTGTAATTCTTCTCTGATCAAAATAAAATTTAAAAAACATGAAAAGCACTATCCTCACTGGTGGTTTAGTCGCTAAGTCATGTCCAACTCTTTTGCAAGCCTAGTATCCTCACTAAGCTTAAGCAGTTTCCTTGTGATGTATGAATTCATGAAACTTGGCAGATTTTCTAGTTTTTTTTTTTTTTCAGCCAAATAATTCTACCCATCTCCAGAATTTCTTTCCTCAGTAGTTATTCTTTATGGATTTCCTCTGGCTTGGCAAATTCTGAAAGAGATACATCTTTAAATTTTAGCTTACAAACTTGACATCCATAAGCCACTCCCTTTTTGCTTTTGTTTGGTTTGGTTTTGGATGTTTCAGTGGTGAAGAATTTGGAAAAATATAGAATAAGTCCTATAGGTCATCTAATCATGAAATAACTTAGCCTTAAGGAAGTTTAATGAAGCTGGAGTCCCACGTACAATGAAAATTGCTTTAACAGACAAGTAGCTAAACAAAGTGACATGTGGGACTTCCCATTTATTTTGTTATATAAATTAATTCTTTCCTTTTTTAATGAAGCAATAATGCACCTAATGTCATCCACAGAATGTTTAGGGAGCCTCATTATATACGTCCCACATTTAACATTTTCCTATAGAAATGATCCACTTCTGTAGACAGGCTAAGAAGTCCTCGATGCATTAAGAACTACATTTTTTAATAAACATTTTTGTGCTGATAGCCCCTGAAAATTCCACTTGGATGTTTTGCCAACAAAAGATAATCAGAAGTCCATTAGTTTTCTTCCTGAAAACCCATCAATTTTGGCTTTCATGGAAAGGCAACATCTCTATATTTTTATAGTTTGCTTTTTAAAACCAGTCCTTGCCCAAGAACATAGGTACCATGGATTTTGGTCAGCAAGACCTGTCAAAATAATGATGCCTTTCTTTTCTCAGTGTCCTTCAATAAGCTTGTCAGCAATGATGGTTCTCTGTGAAAAGCTCTTCCACCCACAGCCAGGTTGTGTTGATCAAACCTGGAAGGAGTGTCTGTGTAAAAAGCATGAGCTTTGAAGCTGGGAAGCAGGAATTCAAATACAAACCCAACTCACAGAGGTATCCTGAGAAATTATTTAACTCTTCTTGACTTCAGTTTTCTCCTCGAAAAAAAAAGGGGGGGGAGAAAAAAGAAATAGACCTCTATCTCCTACTTGGCAAAATGATTTTAAGAATTAAATAAGACAGCTTATGTAGAAACACCTAGATAGTAGCAGTTGCTTAATAAATATTAGCTGAATGCTTCTGTTAAGCTGTCTTAAGGCATCCTTGTTGTTTAGTTGCTAAACAAAAGAGTTGTCCAGCTCTTTTGTGACCCCCATGGTCTGTAGCCTGCCAGGCTCCTCTGTTCATAAAATTTACCATGCAAGAATAGTGCAATGAGTTACCATTTCCTTCTCTAAGGAGTCTCCCTGACCCAGGGATCGAACCCACAACTCCTGTATGGCAGGCAAATTGTTTACCATTGAGCCACCGGGGAAGACCCATTTAACCATTAGATCAATCAATTTGCATAATGATAAACTCTATGATGTGCATGGTTTTGTACAGAGGTTAAACTTTTAATCTAGTGAAGCTAACACTTTATTATAAAAGGTAACTCAGAATAATATCCACAGATGCTAAGAAAGAAAGAGAAGATGCAGGGTGATCAGTGCTGAGTTGGGTGGGACAGGCTCTGAAGGCTGAAGCTGTTCTCTCTGATCTTGCCTGCCTAGGAGACTTCTTGGAGGAAGAGATGGCAGCAGCCTTCCAGGATGACAAGAATCTGGATTGTCAGAGAAAAGAATATAGGGCAGTAAATGTAGCAGCCGAAGCACAGAACCCTTAAAAACACAATCTCTTTGTCCCACCACAGCAATGCCGTAAACGTAACTATTCTCATTGTGACCAAATCAGCCTTTTATATTGTATTCTTTTGCTTTGGGGGTGGATGGGTTGGTTTGGGGTTTTTTGCTTATTTCTTGGGGATTTTGCTTGCTTTTTTGGCAGCGCCATGTAGCTTGTGGGACCTTAGTTCCTTGACCTGGGATTGAATCTGGGTCCCTGCAGTGGGAGTGCAGAATCCTAAATACTGGAGGGCCAGGGAATTTCCTAGTCTTTTATTTTTTGCTAGAAAGAAAGATTTAAGCACTTCCTGCCACCTCTATCAAGCATAGCCGTCTGACAAGAGAGATAGTTATTCCCACACTCTCCTCTTTGCTTTTTAGATTTTGTTTTCTTTTGTTTTTTCTTTGTTTTCTGTGGTGAGGGCACTGGATTTGTAGTCAGATCTAAATTTGAGTCCTGACACTGCTGTTCCTCTGGGGCTGTGGGAAGTATATCTACCCTCCTCACACTAACCTTCCTTACGTGCCACTGCACAGGTCCTGGTGGGAGCATGCCCAGTCACTTCAGTCCTGTCTGACCCTGTGACCCCATGAACTGGAGCCCACCAGCCTCCTCGGTCCATGGGATTCTCCAGGCAAGAATACTGGAATGGCTTATCCTGGTGCTACTATTTGGGGCTGATCTGTTTGGGGCTCCAGAGCCCCCCATTTGCAGGTGAGCTACCTCATTCCCTAATGACAATAGGCCCCTTACCTTTGGGGCCAATATGTTGAGAAAATATGGTCTCATTACAAGCCCAAAGGAGGAGGTTTGATTTATCAAAATCAAAATTTGATTTATCAAAATTTCATTCTGCTAGTATATATTTTTTTTCTTTGTGAGGTACAGAGGCAAATAATTGAAAATGAAGTCAAGGAAAAATTGCAGTCTAGGACATTTCACCATGACTGGTTGCGGCAATACTTTCTCAAAAGCATTTCCAAACTCTAAAACCTTACTGTGCATTGCCAAATGCTAAATTACAATTCTGCTGCGATCAAAGATAAATATACAATTCCCAAAATCAGACCTACAGTGGTCAATAATGATAAAAAAAAATCAACCTCACTAATGATTAACTAAATGAAATAATAACAAATTTGCCCATTGAATTGACAAACTTAAAAAGAATGATAGTTACTAGTATAGACACAGTTACAGGGTCAGTAATATCTTATATATTATTAATGAAAGACCAATCATCAAACCTTTCTCAAAGGGCATTAAGGCAACATTTTCATTAATTTTATATCTTTGGACTCGGCAGTATTATTTCATGGAACTTGTTCTAAATAAATAATTGGAAAAATAGTCAAAGACATATGTGCAGGGATGTTTATAGTAAAGCTTTTCCCATTAATGAAAAATGGTGAAACAAATTAAATATTCAAAAATAGGAAATAGAATACATTTATGGATAACATCTATACATGGAGTGTTGCACCATGTCGCCATTTAAAATGACACTATGAGGGCTTCCCTGGTGGAGAGTAGTGGAGAGTCTGCCTGCCAGTGCAGGAGACAGGAGTTTGATTCCTGGTGGATCCCACATGTCTCGGAGCAGCTAAGCATGTGCACTATTGCTATTGAGCCTGTGCTCTAGAGCCCAGGAACTGAAATTACTGAGCCCACACACCGCAGCTGCTGAAACCTTCACACCCTAGAGCCCTCACTCTGCAACAAGAGAAGCCACGCAATGAGAAGCCCAGGCACTGCAACCAGAGAGTAACCCTAGTCCCTGCAGTAGAGAAGAACCCGCATAGCAACGAGCCCCAAGCACAGCCTGAATAAAGAAATAAAATTATTTTTAAAATTACTATATGAGTGTGCATTTATTATTTGTCTTGGAAAACTTTGACATTAATGCTGCAGTGATAATTTTATTAACTCCCAAACGTTCACGTTTTCTCCTTTATGACCCATCATCCCCACTCACTAAAGAAAAGGTTGATCTTGCCCGCTCAGCTCCTCCTTCCTTCAGCAGACTTTCTCAGCAAGGAAGGTCCCTTACCTTTGCTAATGCAGACTCTGGAGAGTGGAAAATTGACAAGGGGACCAGACTATTGGGACAGAGCATGAGGGGCAGGCTGGACTGAACTGAGAAAACAAGCCACTCCACATAAGAAGGTGGAAAGAGGTGGGGAGCAATGTTGTTCTGGGAATGGAAGCGACCTGGAGGTGTCTGGCATGGAAGATGCCTTAAGTAACACTGGGTGCAAATAAAATAAACCAGAATAACTTGAGGAAAAGAGGAATCGGCTTCCAAGAGTACAACTGTGTGCTGTGTGTTAGATCGCCCTTAATATCTACAAGAAACACAAGGACAGGACGGGACTGCACTTTGGGTTCATGGATTCTGCGTCTTTGCTGCTCTGCAGTCACTAGTCGTGTCTGATTCTTTGTGATCCCATGAACTGCAGCGCGCCAGGCTTCCCTGTCCTTCACTAACGCTCCGAGTTGGCTCACACCCATATCCATTGAGTCAGTGATGCCATGCCATCCAACCATCTCATCCTCTGTTGCCCCTTTCTCCTCTTGCCCTCAGTCTTTTCCAGCTTCAGGGTCTTTTCCAAAGAGTTGGCTCTTCATGTCAGGTGGCCAAAGTTGAGGCACCTCTAAATAAGCAGCAAGGAACTCTTGAATATACTAGAGTTATCTTAGAGTTAAGGGCTTCCGCTCAGAGGATAAAGCGTCTGCCTGCAATGTAGGAGACCGGGTTCGATCTCTGGGTTGGGAAGATCCCCTGGAGAAGGAAATGGCAACCCACTCCAGTATTCTTGCCTGGAGAATTCCATGGATAGAGAAGCCTCGCGGGCTACAGTCCACGCGGTCGCAAAGAGTCGGACACGACTGAGCTACTTCACTCACTCACTCAGGCAGTGCTAGTGGTAAAGAATCAGCCTGCCATGCAAGAGACTCAGGTTCAATCCCTGCCTATGCTGGGAAGATTCCTTGGAGAAGGAAATGACAACCTGCTCCAGTATCTTGCTTGAAAAATGTCATGGACAGTGGAGCCTGGTGGGCTGCAGGCCACTGGGGTTGCGAAGAGTTGGTCATGACTGAGCATGCACACACACACACACACACACACACACACACACAGGTATATTGTGCTTAGTCGCTCAGTTGTGTCCGACTCTTTGCCCACCAGGTGGACTATAGCCCACCAGGCTCCTTTGTCCATGGAGATTCTCCAGGCAAGAATACTGGAGTGGGTCGCCATGCCCTCTTCCAGGGGATCTTCCCAACCCAGAGACTGAACCCAGATTTCCCTCACTGCAGGCAGATTCTTTACCATCTGAGCCACCAGGGAAGCAGTTATATTATTTGAGAGGGAGTCCAGAAAGCAGGTTCAAATCAGGAGATTATTTTTATACATTCCTTTGTTTATATTTGCATAAGTAAATTTCTAAAAGACCATCAAGTTAAAATTTTATACAGTGGTCATTTTTTTCTGTTGTTTATCTAAGTTTTCTCTTTTTTTCTATAATGAACACTTTTTTAATGGAACAGAAAGGAAGAGGAAAATAAAAGAATTCAGCCTAGAAGCTCAGGTACAAACACTCTGTGCTATACTGTATTATGGATTTTATTCCAATCTCTCCCTAAAAACAGTTGCTTAAAGAAAATTTTTGCTTCCCCTAGCCCACATGTGTGTCCCAAGCCATTGTTTGCTTCTCATGTGTGAGGCTGCCGGCTCCCCTCATGCACTTAGAATTCAAGGCAGCCCCATGTCGCTGTCTCTGGGCAGACTCCACTTTCTGCATAAAAACTAGACTGAGTTACAGACTTCCCACAGCACAGGTGCTGGAGCCACCAGCATGAGTCTCCAGAGAAGCATTGAACTCGAGCATGAGATCAATGAGGAGCAGCAAGAAAGCCACTGAACCAAATGCATTGTTCACCATGCGAAGAGCTATTCAAGACACAGCAATTTACATCAGAGTTAAGGGAGAGGAAAACCTAAGACACTCGAAAATCACATCAGAACCTTTAACTCAAACTATAGGAAAAAAAATTGAGAAAAACAGTGTCGTATTACAGCTGTGTTGCCCGTGTGTGCTCAGTCATGTGATCCTAGGGACTGTAATCTGCCAGGCTCCTCTGGCCACGGGACTCTCCAGACAAGAATTCTGGAGTGGGTTGCCATTTCCTTATCCAGAGAATCTTCCCAGGGATCAAACATTTGTCTCCCACGTTTTAGGCAGATTCTTTACCACTAGCACCACTGGGGAAGCCCTTATATTACATATATAATGTATCTATCTATATTTGAGTTCATGTTTATACATGCAAACTGCCATCTAAGGAGAGATGGAGAAAATGTGAGTTCATATCTTTGCATGCTGCTGCTGCTAAGTCACTTCAGTTGTGTCTGACTCTGTGTGACCCCATAGACGGCAGCTCACCAGGCTCCCCCGTCCCTGGGAAGAACACTGACCTCATGGACTGCAGCATGCCAGGCTTCCCTGTCCATCATCAATTCCCAGAGTTTACTCAAACTCTTGTCCATGGAGTCAGTGATGCTCTCCAACCATCTCATCCTCTGTCATCCCCTTTTCCTCCCACCTTCTATCTTTGCCAGCATCAGGGTCTTTTCAAATGAGTCAGTTCTTCGCATCAGGTGGCCAAAGTATTGGAGTTTCAGCTTCAGCACCAGTCCTTCCAAAGAATATTCAGGATTGATTTCCTTTAGCATGGACTGTTTGTATCTCCTTGCAGTTCAAGGGACTCTCAAGAGTATTCTCCAACACCACATTCAAAAGCATCAATTCTTCGGCGCTCAGCTTTCTTTATAGTCCAATTCTCACATCCATATATGACTACTGGAAAAACCAAAGCTTTGACTAGACGAACATTTGTTGGCAAAGTAATGTTTCTGCTTTTTAATATGCTGTCTAGGTTGGTCGAAACTTTTCTTCCAAGAAGTAAGTCTCTTTTAATTTTATGGCTGCAGTCACCATCTGCAGTGATTTTGGAGCTCCCAAAAATAAAGTCTGCCACTGTTTCCACTGTTTCCCCCATCTATTTGCCATGAAGTGATGGAACCAGATTCCATGATCTTAATTTTCTGAATGTTGAGCTTTAAGCCAACTTTTTTACTTTCATCAGGAGGCGCTTTAGTTCTTCTTCACTTTCTGCCATAAGGGTAGTGTCATCTGCTTATCTGAGGTTATTGATATTTCTCCCGGTAACCTTCCTTCCAACTTGTACTTTATCCAGCCCAGCATTTCTCATGATGTACTCTGCATATAAGTTAAATAAGCAGGGTGACAATATACAGCCTTGATATACTCCTTTCCCAATTTGGAACCAGTCTGTTGTTCCATGTCCAGTTCTAACTGTTGCTTCCTGACTTGCATACAGGTTTCTCAAGAGGCAGGTCAGGTGGTCCGGTATTTCCATCTCTTTCAGAATTTTCCAAAGTTTGTTATCATCCACACAGTCAAAGGCTTTGGCATAGTCAATAAAGCAGGAATAGATGTTTTTCTGGAACTCTCTTGCTTTTTTGATAATCAAGGGGATGTTGGCAATTTATCTCTGGTTCCTCTACCTTTTCTAAAACCAGCTTGAACATCTAAAAGTTCACGGTTCATGTACTGTTGAAGCGTGGCTTGGAGAATTTTGAGCATTACTTTACTAGAGTGTGAGATGAGTGCAATTATGTGGTAGTTTGAACATTCTTTGGCATTGCCTTTCTTTGGGATTGGAATGAAAACTGACCTTTTCCAGTTCTGTGGCCACTGCTGAGTTTTCCAAATTTGCTGGCATATTGAGTGAGCACTTTCACAGCACCATCTTTTAGGATTTGAAATGTATACAAAATCATATTATTTTCATTGACTAAAAAGGGATGTTTATATTTAATGAAAAATTCATAATCAAGTGAAAAAAGAATCTAATATGCTCCATGACTCCTGACCTGGAAAGATAATGCTCAGAGAAAATATGATGACTGTTATTCCAATTATAGAATTTTGAAATTGGCAAAACTAGCAATTTTAGCTCTGCAACTTGATGAGTGCTTGTAGCAAGTATTATTTTGCCTGTCAAGCATCACACTCCAGTTTATCTGTGAGCACCAGACTGCTGCATTCCCAGTCAATGTTTCTCACCAAGAGCTCATCTCAGCCCTAGTTACAGAGTTTAGCATTTATTAGCTAAGCCTCTGAAACAATGAAGCCCAAGCATGCTATAGTCAGGTGACAAAGCTTAGAAGTGGCAGGAGATCCCAGACAGACAGGCTCTCTGATCCACAAGCTGATCCAAGCACTCAGATTGTTATCACTTTGGTCAATCCTCACAGCCTTTCTCAATTCTCCCCAGTACAATATACAACGAGTACCTTTCTAGATGTTCAAAAGAGAACTCAACACATCGTATACAATATACACACTTGGGTTATGATGTCTTCAAAGGAGTGGCCCATTTCTGATTCACAATTACACTAAGAGTATAGCCCTGTGAGGTCCCAGCCATTTGGGAAAGGTCTCCTATTAGACTCCAAACTTACACAGATTTGATTTTACTTTCTGTTCCCATATCTCATAAAGCCATTAAAACACAAGTGAAGATTTGTCCCTCTCAGCGAATTATCTCAGGACAAAATGACTTCCCTCATGATTATGCTGTTTTCCTTTCATTTGGTATTCTCCTGCAATGTTGTTCCATTTTCTTAGCAATCCAATACTTTTTGAAATGATATATTTTTATTAACACATAATATATATGCTACATATAATAGCATAATATTATAATTTATACTATATAATAGTATCATATAAGATGTGTATAAGAGACA
>SJXQ01009275.1:397357-634483 GCA_006408695.1 Aepyceros melampus | reverse complement strand
GCTTCGCTGGTGGCTCAGATGATAAAGAATCTGCCTGCAGTGCAGGAGCCCTGATTCAGTCCCTGGGTCAGGAAATCCTCTGGAGAAGAAAATGGCAGTCCACTCCAGTACTCTTGCCTGGGAAATCCCATGGACAGAGGAGCCTGGTGAGCTACAGTCCAAAGAGTTGGACATGATTCAGCGCATGCACACACACACACACACACACACACAGAATATATATATTACATGAACTCATTTTAGCTGTTTTCCGTAAGATGGTTGGTCCAACCAGCCTAGCCTGATGTTAGTGAAAATAGAACACATCCAGAAAAGTGTAAAGGAAGAGGCAGGAGCTGGATTCAAAATCCTGGCTCTTTGGTAAAAATGTCAAACCTGTCTGAGCTTCAGTGGCTAAATAAGTTTGCTGTGAAGATTGAATAAGTTGGGTACCATATATTGATGCATTACCATTCCTAGCACAAAAGAGCTGCCTTTCTCCTTTTATTATTACATGACATGATTCAATGTGAAGGCTTTTTCACAAGGGAAGTCGAGCATACCTTGGGTGACAGCAGATGTTGGAGGGAAGCAAGGTAGTCTCAAGTAGGGGCTATGTAATAAACAAATCAGTGAGAAAATGAGGTTTCTGGGACTTCACCAGTGATCAAGACTCTGAGCTACCACTTCAGGAATACAGGGGGTGTGGGTTTGATCCCTGGTCAAGGAACTAAGATACCATGAGGCATGAAGCCAAATAAATAAATAGAAAAAAAGACACTTAAAAATTAGTAATATTTTAAAATGAAGTTTCTGAGAACAGACCTTCTGTTACTCTGAGCTGGAATGAAGATGGCATCATATGAATAGCTTATATAAATGGTCATTTTGCTCTCTTTTGTCTGCCTGTATAATTAATTTCTGTCTTTTATGACCTATTTCAAATGTCACCTCAGAGTTAAACTCTTTATTATATGAATGAATGGTTCAGACCAACCAAATCTGACTGGTTATCCAGATTTCCATGGGAAAACAATTTCAATGCCTTGATGAATGTTAGGAAATATCACAATACAGTTATTCTCAGTTTTATACTCTAGGCCTTTCATTTCAAACTCCCATTACATAGGAAAGTAGTTCAGCTGTGTAGCCCAGAATGATGGGATCTGAATAAACCCACCATGATACTGAACTTGACACACCCATTTTCAGCATTCTAATGAACTCTATCTTTAAAGATCTCAGAGAAGATGCTACAATTTTTCTCAGCTCAACAGCCCTTTCTGTCCAAACTCCTTCCTCACATCTGTTAAATTCCTTCTGAAACTACAGAGCTAGTTGAAACATGTTTGGGATTTTACACTTTGTAAAGTCCAATTGCCAGCATCTCACACTTCTTTTGGGCTTCCCTGATAACTCAGTTGGTAAGGAATCTGCCTGCAATACAGGAGACCCTGGTTCAGTTCCTGGGTCAGGAAGATCCCCTGGAGAAGGGATTGGCTACCCACTCCAGTATTCTTGGGCTTCCCTTGTGTTTCAGCTGGTAAAGAATCCACCGGCAATGCAGGAAACCTGGGTTTGATCCTTGGGTTGGGAAGATCCCCTGGAGAAGGGAAAGGCTCCCCACTCCAGTATTCTCGCCTGGAGAATTCCATGGACTATATCGTCCATGGGATAGCAAAGAGTCAGACACAACTGAGCGACTTCACTTCACTTCACCTTCTTTGAAGGCATCTGTTGTAACCAGCTTGTGACTCCCTCCTTCTCTCCTCTCCCTCCCTTCCTCCTTTCTCTCTCCTTCCTTCCTCCCTCTCTTCCTCCCTTCCCCTTGCCTGTCTTTTTCTCTTTCCACGGTTGTTGTTCCCATCCTCCAGTGTTCTGGTGAATACTCTCCACCCAGCAAAGCCCCAAGGGCGGCACATCTGACTAACACTGCTAGGACTGATCGACTTCATGAAGGCGATTTGTCTCCTTCCCTTCCCTATCCCTCCAGATCTGCCCGTCCCCCCAGCGCAGCCTCAGATGCTGGTCCTCGTTGCTTTCCTCTCAGTGTTTACAGCTCTTTGACTATGCCGAGAAGGAACAGACACTGCAGTTTCTCTTAGGGGAGTTTGTGTTTGCATCTCATTTTCATTTCATATGTGTCCTGCAGATCTACAGAGATGGGGCATCAATTCATGCAGCTGAATGTTTTAGTCTCACAGAAGGTCAGTGCCAACTGCAGACTTGCTCTCCTACCATTTGCCCCTACTTGGTTCTCTTGTCCAAGTCCAAGCACATTTATGGTGATGAGGTAGCCTGGCCCTGCACTTCCCTGTGGCCCTTTTCCTCCCAGGCCATGCGATGTTGGCATGAGATGTCAGAGAGACATATATTCCCATTAGGGAGATTTCAGTGAAAGGCACAGTGACTCTCCCCATCCCATCAGCTGTGCACAACAGCTTCACTCACACAGTCCTTAGCCGCAGGGCTGACCCCACACGGGAACAGGCCATGGCCATAATATTTCAGGTGGTAACCAGGGAGGAGAAAAGACTTGGAATCACGGCTGTCATACTAACAACTACCATCTGTACAGCTTCCAAACCTTGCAAAGGGCTTCCATATTAGCTTCTGTATGTGCTAAGTTGCTTCAGTCATGTCCAACCCTTTGCAACCCCATGGACTGTGTAGCCTGTCAGGCTCCTCTGTCCATGGGATTCTCCAGGCAAGAATACTGAAGTGGGTTACCATTTCCTTCTCTAGGGGATCTTCCCCACCCAGGGATCAAACCCACATCTCTTATGTCTCCTGCATTGGCAAGCCATGTTCTTTTACCTCTAGCAACACCTGGGAAAGCCCAATTAGCTTTCATATCAGCCACTAAATCATCACAGTCTTTTTCAAAGCTGTATGTTTACATTAATATTCCCATGTTACTGATAAAGAAATTGAGCCCTGGAAAGACAATGGAAATAGTATAAGATTACTTTGCTACTCAGTTACTGAGTCTAGTAGCCCAATCCAGGGCTTCTGATTCCAGAACCCACATTCTTAGTATTTACCTAACCAAACCACTGAAGAATTGACAGTTATGATTTCAATTATTGTCAAGCAACTCCGAAAATCCATGTTACACAGTAACTTATAATGGTCAGGAAATCATTTTGAATCCCAGCAAGAGCCTGGTTATGGGATGAATCACTCAGCTACAGTCCTCCCAGCTCATCATACAGTGTATTTTTCACTTCACACATTACAGTTTGATCCTAGACATTGAGTTTGGGTCTGTTTTTGGTTTTCATGTCTCTCTAAATAAATTTTAACATATAGGATATAGTTAAAGCTGTTTTAGGCTAATTCTAACATCTAACATTCTAACATTTAGATAATTTTTGATTGATTTAAACTTATTACAGCTTGTATTTTCCTGTTTTTGTGTATGCCTGGGAATTTCATTTTCACTGGATGCTAGACATTGTGAATTTTGTCTTGCTTCATGCTAGAAATTTTTGTCTTCCACTAAATATTTCTGAACTTTGTTCTGGGATGGAATTAAGTTCTTGAAAGCCATTCCATAGTTTCAGATCTTGTTTTTAGTATTTGTCAGACAGGACTAGAGCTGAAGAGTCTGAACAGAAGTGGTCTGTGTCTCTTTCAGGCCTGCTGCAGATAAATATCTCATGGAGAATTCTCCATGCTCTTTATTCTTCTGTCAGCTGATGTAGACAAGCATGGACTCCTTAGAAGACACACACTGAAGGTGGTAGAAGCACAGGATGAAAGGTGTCAGGGCCCCTGAATCACCCATGGAGGAAATGCCCACTAATTTGGAGCGCTGTTCTGTACTTTATATGAGCAGGGAACAAATTTTTACTGTGTTTGAGCTGATGGAGAGGAAATACTTTTATCCTTCTTGGTTCTTTGGCTGGTCTAATAATCAAATTAACATGGGATAGGTTAACAGGAGAAAAACAAATTTAATTATGTAAGTACAGGCATCTCCTAAGAAAATGAGACCCAAGGGCAAGTCAGGAAGTTGAGGCCTATCTGCCATCCTGGCCTAAGAAATGGGATGAGGTCAGGACTTCAAGGGAGAGGAGGGTAATTCAATAAGAAGAGCAGATGTTTGTTACAATAATGAGATGCTTGCCCTGCCCTACAGATAGGTCATTCAGATAGAGGTTCTTCCTGATAATAGCTCCTCTTGGATCCAGGCCCCCTACCTAAATTCTTTTAGATAGAGAGAGAAAGTGAGCTTTTCTTCAATCTGCTGGGTCTTGCTTGCCTTCAGCTCATAATAGCCCACATGTCAAAGCAGCATATTTCAGAGTCATGTATTCTCCTCCCCTTTGGAACCATCACACTTTTTGCAGACTTTTGTTGCAGGAGTTGAAGACATCTTCTGTAATGAAGCCTCAGAATGTGGTGCTTTGCTGTTTACATTTCTATAAACTAATCAGATCAAGATAAAATATAATCTCACAATGAATATTACTAATTTTTAAAACTCTTTAATTTTTCATGTTTTATTATCTTATGACTTTTTCCACTTTTAAAGTAATGCCTGCTCATTATGTATTTTGTAAAAATTTGCTGCTCTTGCAAATAGAGAGAAAAATGAAAAAGAGATAATAGCTGTCCTCTGTAATAAAACACCTAAAGATAACTCCAGTTAACTCTACCCACTGTCTCAAAGCCAATTCAAACTCAATTTACTCAGCACTGAACTCAGGATCTTCCACCCAAGTAATGTCTTCTTCCAATGTTCCCTCCTTCACAGAATAGCAACACCAGACCTCCAAATGCATGAGCCAAAAGCCAGAGTCATTCTTAACACCCACCTCTTTACATGCCCTTTCTGAAACCTGCAAGATATAGCTAATATAGACAAAAGACACAACGACTGATGAAACCTAAGAACAGATTGACAGGTTAGATCGATGGGTGAAATGTATTAACCCTGTTCCAAGATAGCTGTGGGTTTGGAGGAGTTGTGGTACAGGCGGACTGGGCAGAGAAAACGATGGATCAGCATGACTTTGAATGTGAAGGGGGCTTTCCGTCCTCTTACTATTTGGATCCCATTTTTCCTGATGAACTACAACCCTCGGTCCAGCTTGAAATCTACCTCTTGCATACAGCTTTTCTTGACTCCCACCCCATCGTAGCCCAGCTCTAGCTCAGAGTGATTTCTTCCTTACAAAAGGATTTCATATCCATTCTTTCATCCAGTACAGTGTGTGTGTGCTTAGTTGTGTCCAACCCTTTGCGACCCCATGGACTGTGGCCTGCCAGACTCCTCTGTCTATGGAGTTTTCCAGGCAAGAAATACTGGGATGGGTTGCCATTTCTTCCTCCAGCGAATCTTTCCAACCTAGGGATCGAACCCTCGTCTCCTGCATCTCCTGCACTGGCAGGGGGATTCTTTACCACTTGCACCACCTGGGAAGGCATTCCATTCTTATGGTGCTTATTTTTGGCCATACACTATTATTTATTTTTTAGAGTGGGTAAACTTAGTTGTTCCAGTTAAAATTAAAATCATAGCTCTTGATGGATAAGGACTGTGGCTTTACTCCTTTGTACATTCAGACTCTAGTATGCTGCCTGCTCTCTAACATGCTTATTTTAAAAGGAATACTGAACAAGCGCCTGCTGACTTATTTCAGTCTCATGATACCCTGGGCTTGAGTGTCAATGCAGCCACATGAGGAGCAAGGTGTGAACGAAGCTTAGCTTGGTGAGCCATCCCATCTCCCTACTAAACAGAAGGCAAAGGACCAGTTTTCAGAAGCAAGCAACTTGTACCCTGACCTCTGCCTGAAGCACATCTAGAAGACCAAGATTTCCAAGATGAGGTTTCAGTAACATCAAAACAGAGATGAATGGCCCTGGCTTAGATTATTCTCATTTGCTAATATTAAAAAAATCCATTTAAATTGGCCCTCTTCCACCACACTTTTTATACTGATTAATTTCTCTCCTGTCTTGACCTGCTGATCTCTTCAACATTCAAACTCACTGTTTATTTCAATAATAATTGATTAACTTGATTTTTGCATTGACCACAAGACCCAGAAAATGTTTTTCAAATTCCTTACTGATCTGTTCAGTGATGATTGTTTTTATGTGTGGAAATGGAGCCCTGGCATTTAAAGCCAATGAAATGGGGACTAATAGGAGCTTGTGGAACTCACTCTTGGCCTGACAGCCAGGTGGTTAGATGGAGATGTCGTTTTTCTTTTTTTTTTATTATTGTCTAAGACAGTCATATCTTTTGCTCAAGAGGCTTTTAGTAAAAAATAAACTTATAAAGAGGGGAATTAAGCAGATGTTGACCATTTCTGATTTTCTCTAGCCCTTTTTGACAACATCGTATTTCTGGTGTTCCATGAAGTACTCAGTGAATTTTGGAAAATTAACATGTGCTCTTTTATGTAATCTATCTCCCTGTACAGAAACAACTGTAGTTTTGTTTTTTGTAATTGGAGGATAATTGCTTTACAAAGCTGTCTTGTCTTCTGCTGTACACCAGTGTGAATCAGCCATGAGTATGCATACGCCCCCTTCGTCTTCAGCCTCCCTCCTACCACTGCCGTCATTCCACCCCTCCAGGTTGTCACAGAGCACCGAGCTGAGTTCCCTGTGCTATGTAGCAGCTTCCTGCTAGCCATCTATTTTACATGGTAGTGCATATATGTCAGTGCTACTGTCTCTATGCATCCAGCCTCTCTTTCCCCCGCTCTGTCCACAAGTCTTCTCTATGTCTGCAAATCTATTCCTGTCCTCCAAATGGGCCCATTTGTACCAGTTTTCTAGATTCCATATATATGCATTAAAAACAATTGTGGTCTTGAAAGAGAAAAATTATTGCTTAAAATTTGAGGAGATGCGCCTTTTTACTAACTTGTTATGATGCTTTTCATCATCACAGTGACCTCTGGGAAGAATTTGCTTTCCCCAGCAAATTAAGCTCTGTGCTATGCAATTCTGCCATGAGATTTTCACACCAGCTCTGAGATGGGCATCACGATTCTCCTTATGCCATTGGTAGGCTGGGGCTCAACAAGGTTGCTAAAATCATCCAGGACAGCTCAGTAGATGTGGAGGCTGGAGTTCAAAGCCAGATCAACCTGATTGCAAAGCCGAGAGCTTAAGAGTTACATTGCATGAAATATGGCACCATATTTAAAGAGCTTGTTGGAATGACTTGTCATCTATGTTAGTTGTCTTTGTCATTGCTGCTTACCACTGCTGTTGGTTTAGCTGACACTGTTGAGCCTCTAAATATAGAGCTATTAACAAATAGTGGGTGATCAGTAATACCTGAGAGAGACAGACAGACAGAAAGAGAGACAGAAAGAGAGAGAAACAGGGGGCTGGGGAGAGGGAAGAGAGACACGTGTTAGTGTTGTGGGACGAGTCATGGTTCTGCAATCCTGCAGACAAGGCTGCTGTCTCCCCAACCAGCTGCTGTGCAGCCTCATACAAATGAAATCAATTGTCTCATCTGTAAAATGGTGTGAGTGATAAGAGCTTCTTTGGGGGAAATGGTGTTCTCATTACCTTGATGGTAGGAATGATTTCACAGCTATATACATAGGTCAATATTTACAAACTGTATACTTACATGTGTGCAGTTTATTGTATGTTAAATTAAACCTCAATAAAGCTATTAAAACAACAATAATAATAGCTCCTGTATGGGCTTCCCAGGCAGCTCAAATGGCAAAGAATCTGCCTGCAAAGCAGGAAACCTAGGTTAGATCCCTGGGTCAAGAAGATCCCCTGGAGAAGGGAATGGCAACCCACTCCAGTATTCTTGCCTGGAGAATCCCATGGCCAGAGGAGCCTGGCCGGCTACAGTCCATGGGGTCACAAAGAGTCGGACATGACTGAGCAACTAAAACTTTGCCTTTTTCAATCAAAGCCAGCTGCTACAGCAACATATTTCTCTGTATTTCCCACCCTCATCTTCCAGCTTTTCAGAACTCATTTCAGACAGGCAAATGAGGCCTTTCTCTTGATCCTCTTTCTTTCCTACCCTTGCCCACCCTCTGATCTCAACTCACATTGCTGCTGCCCCTTTAGGTTAATCTAGCGAAGGGGACTCTGTCCTGTAGCTCAAGTCACCCAGCCCCTCATCACGTGTTGTTCGGTCCTCTGCAGGGAGCACTTGCCAGAGAAAGAAAGCTCTCTTTTGCAACCCATGATCCATTGGCTGTCGCTTTAATTTAATGTTTTTAGTTCTATTGAAATAAAGTTGATAGACATCACTGTGTAGATTTAGGCATACAGTGTAATGGTTTGACTTACATATATTATGAAATGTTTAGCACAAGAAATTTAGTTTGCCTCTATCATCTCTTAGGGATACAATGAAAAGAAAAAGCAAAGTAAGAAAAAAAAAGTCTTTCTTCATTGTGATGAGAACTCGTAGGATCTAGTCTTTTATCAACTTTCCTATGTTATCACCCAGCAGAGTTAATTTACAGCCATCCCTAGTTGTACAGCACATCCCTAGTGCTTATTTATTTTTTTATTGAATGTTTGGGCCTTTGGACCACCTTGCCCTGATAACTTCTGTTTTTAAACTGAGGGTTAATCCATGCACAGTGAAATGCCCAGATCTTGAGTGTATTGTCACTCAGTCTTAATGAACATGCATCAAAACACAGAACAATAATAATACCCCTCAAAACCTGCCTGCCCCTCCCCACTCAATTCTTGCTCCCCCAAAGTAATCACTGATGAGATTTCTATCACCACAACACAGTTTGCTTCACCCAGAATGCTGCATAAGTAGAAACATACAAGGTAGGTTTTAGCTTATGGAGAGATCTGGCTTCTTTCACTAGGAAAGTGTTTTTGAGATGCACCTATCTTGCTGCATATATTATTAGTTTGTTCCTTTTGCATTGCTGAGTAATATTTCACTGTAGAGGCGTATCACAGTTTGCTTATCCCCTCTGTTGAGGAGCATGCAGGATGCTTCCTGTTGCGGGGTAGTATACAGAAAGCTACTCTAAACATGCTTGCTCATGTTGTTTCCATTGCTCTTCAGTAAATACTTAAGTCATAGGGTAGGTGTAAGTTTAATTTTAAAAACACTGCCACACAGGATGCACCACTTTACATCCCTGCTAGCAATGTATGAGAGTTCCAATCACCCCACATTATTGATCATTTTTTCCATTATAGTGGGTGTGCAGCAGTAGCTCATTTTAATTTTCATTTGCATTTCCTGAAAGATGCTGTGTGCTTTTTCATGTGCTCGCTGCCATTTCATTATCATCTTTTGTTTAGTGCTTAGTCTTTTGTCCATTTTTTATTTGGTTGTCTCTTTTATTATTGAGTTGCAAGAGTTCTTGATATACTAGATACAAGTCATTTGTCATATGCATGTGTTGTGAATTATTTTTCCCAGTCTGCAAATGGCCCATCAATTTTCTTGATGGTGTTTTCTTTAATGCACAGGAGTTTTTAATTTTGATAGTCTAATTTATTAATGTTTATTCTTTTATGGTCTGTGGTTTTTATGTCCTCTCTAGGAAATATATACCCCCTCATGGTTGTAAAGATATCTCTGTTTTATGCTAGTAGTTTTATCATTTTTCTTTCTTGCTTAGGTCTGTGATCCATCTTCAGTTGATTTTTGTGTGTGTGTGTGTTGTGAGATAGAACATGATTCTTTATATTTCCAAACAGAGACACTATTATCCCAGCACTGCCAGCTAAATAGATTTCTTTTTCCTCCATTAAATGACTTTGGTGCCCAGGCTAAAATTTTGAATGCTGATGTGTGGACTTAACAGGAATTTGACATGTTTACACAAAAAAGAGCCTCTTCCCACCAGGAGGAAAGGAAAAGCACAGAGAAATCAATTCTCATACGAGGACTGCACTGGGTCTGCTGTGCATCCAGAGAAGTAGTAACTGACCTGCCCTCAAGCAGAAGAAACCAGGGACTTCCTTGGTGGTCCAGCAGTTGCAACTCCGAGCTTCCATTGCAAGGGGTGCAGGTTCGATCCCTGGTAGGGGAACTAAGATCCCACATGCTGCATGGCACAGCAAGGAAAAAAGAAAGAAAGAAATCAACAGTGAAAGAAGCCCAAGAGCATTCAAGCTTGGGATGTGACCGGCATAAACCAGAAGGCATTTCTCCCTGAGGTCTAATTTTCACTTTAGTTTCTCAAGCTCTCTGGTAAGAGAGAGGAAGTTAAGGAAAGTAAGTTTTAAAAGCTGCTGGCATTTTCGAAGTACATAGTCCTCGTCTGTTGTCTTCCATCCCCACTGAAAGAAAAATAGTCCCGGGCTCTTCCTGAAACTCTGAGCTTCTTGATCCAGAACACAGGCCTTTATTCTCATTTCTAGAGAACTGCATAGAAACCTCTTCAGTGCTAGGGCACTGAGCGAGTATATTTTGAGTTTTATGGCTGCTCTAAATCAGAATTAAGGAGTAAGTAGCCTGACCGATTTTCAATTTCCTATTTCTCCTTCATAAATTCTAAAGTGATTTTTATCATAAGGAAGCTGACATTTTAAGAATAGTATTTTTTTTTTAATCCGTGGCAGATAGGTCTCTTTGAAGTCTTGGTGAAAAATCTTCCTGGCAGTTATCATTGTCAAAATCATCATGTAGGGGTCTTATGAATATATTGAGTGCTTGGAAAACCACAAGGAGGGAATTTGCTGGGCCTTAACTCTGTGCTAAGACCCTCATGGTCAGCATTCCCTTGAATGTTCACAACCACAGTATGAGAGAGGTTTCATCTTTATTATCTTCTAGATTAAAGAAGCAGAGACCCAGATAGATTCAACCACATGCTCATGGACACAGAGTTAATTAACCCTGAATTTGAACAGAGGGCTATCTGCAGGCTTCTTGCCTTGTTCCTAACCATGATATAACCTAGATTTCTTGGTATTACTTTGGGTTTAATTGTTTGGTGTTTTGTTTTTTGTGTTTTGTTTGTTTTTTTTTTTGCAGGATCAAACCATGTGTTAAAACAATCCCCTCTCTTCCCCTGAAGGATATAGCACCCTTATGCACTTAGGCAGCTTTAGTTTTTAAGGCTGGAATGATGACACAGTTGCTTCTGATTTTTGAGTTGGAATGCTTGGCAGAAAAAAGATACTTCTTGCATTGAATTTGATGGTGCTGTTGAATACAGCCTCTTTCATTTCAGCTTCATTCAGAGTAAACAGAAATCAATTTCTGCTTACCTAAAAAATAAAGTAACATGCTCCACCAGGGGAAAAAAAAAGATCTCAGGTTCCTTATTAATATTGTGAATAATGGCAAACACCCAAGGGGAAGAAAGACCAGACACTGAAGAAGAAGCAATAAAGGCAGGAAGATACTGAGCCTCTTGTTATTGCTCTTTGAGGTTTCCTTTTTGGCTTTCTTTTCTTTGTGGAGAAGGAAAATATTCATTTCTGATTTGTAGATTGTTTTTTCCAGTTCCCCAGATAGTCAGTCTTAAAAATCTTGGGATCTAGCTTAAAATGGCTTATAAACCATCTTGAAAGGACTAGTTGCTTTTTGTGTGTATTTTATTTTTGTACCTTTGAACTCCATCTAACTCCATCTGTGCAGTTTTACCTGGAAATGCCGTCAGGACTCCAGGTTCAGAAGCCCACCAGGCAGCAGAAATTCGTCCTTTCCCTCAGAATCCCGGAGACAACTGGAAACCCAGGACAAGCACTGATCCACAGTGTTGCAGGACAGCTGCATGCAGGCATGAGGCAGCAGTCTCACTGGCAGCCCCAGCCCCCTCCCTGAACCCCGAAACCACCACCTTCCTCCTGGGGAGACTCGGAGCCTAGATCAGGGACCAGTTCAGGTCCCTGCCGCTCCTCCCCTTCCCCCAGGCTCCCCCTCTGAGGCACCAGCCGGCTCTCCTGTTACTTTATTCTCACTACCAGAGGACTCTATTCTTCTGTCTACCTTGACAGCTGCCGAAAGCAAACCACAACAGCACTTCCGATGGTCTCCTCACCTTCTGCCGCTGGAGCAACCCCCTCCTGCAGCTGCCAGCTGGGAGCGCCCGCCTTTCATCCACGTGTAAACGTTTCCAACAGCCTCGGAAGCAGCCACTTGGCTCGGCCATGTGACTGCTTTCCGCCAACACTGCAATTTCAGATCTTAATTACATCCCCTTGATTAGGCATCAAAAATCCATATGTGAGCATTTGAAATGGCATTTCTAAAAGGCAAATCTGCCCATTTCAAGTGCTTCCTCGGGGTGGTCCAAGTACTAATTACACTTTTGCTGGTTTGGAAAATACTCTGGTGGGTAGCACTAGTTACTCTTTGCTTTAGTCGTCACCTTTTCCAGAGATCTACAGAGAATCTCAGTCCTGTACCAACCAAGAGAAGAAATAGGGGAAAAAAAAGACAGTGTAGGGGGGCAATATTTTCCTTCCCCCACAGTGTGGGCCTGCGAGGCAGAGTGAGGGGCAGAGGGTGGGCACCTGAAACCTCCCCCTCCTCTGCAAGCACTGGCCCTCATCCCTCCAACCTGAATAAATCAGGACTTTAAGGATTTCAGATCTGAAAACGTACAAGGAAAGGGTCAAGAGGATCCCCTTCCTGAGGGAAAAACACCAGGATTGGAAGCTCCTCCTTCCAGGAGGTATTTGTGAACCACTTGCTACATGCTGGGCCCTGTGACAGGTCATGTGACAGGACCCCCTTATGCTGCTCCCCGCCACCCACCCTTCACAATTTCCATAGGAACCACAGCTCTCCTGAAGGTCCAAGTCTCTCACTTTCAGAAGCCCCCTTGGTCCTTGAAAGGGCAACAACTTCAAAATCAGGCTGATCTCCACTGTAGTAAAAGTTCTGCCTCCATGGCTGCGGGTGCTTGAGAGAGTCACAACTCCACTAAGCCTCAGTTTTCTCATCAGTAAAATGGGGAGAATATCTACTTCATGGGGCTTCCCTGGTGACTCAGTGGTAAAGGATCTACCTGTCAATGCTGGAGACACAGGTTTGATCCCTGGGTCGGGAAGATACCCTGGAGAAGGAAATGGCAACTCACTCCAGTATTCTTGGAGAATCCCATGGATAGAGGGGCCTGGCGGGAAGAATCACACACAACTGAGTGAGCTTACACACACACACACACATACATATCTACTTCCTAAGATTGTCCTAAAGATTAACAAGATAATATAGTAAAGAATATAAGCTAGGGTTCAAAGCCAGTAAATGTTCAAGGAATATTAGTTTAATCATTCTGGCCTCTTTCCTTGTCCTGGTTTATTCCAGCATCCTCTGACCAGCACCAGACTTGAGAACTGGCCCTCCCCATTCACCTGGATTGCAGCACTAACAAGTCAGAACACCAGCAGTTGTTTCTCTCCACCTCGACACTGACTTCCTGTTACGTGCCGTGCCTACAACAGTCTGTGATCCTCTAACCCTGGAAGCCAGTGCAGTAGTCTGGATTTTATTCATTGCAAGAAACAGAAATCTGATTTGCTCAAACATGGTCTGGAATTGCATGGATTCCCATCACCCAGAAGTCACTTCCTGGTGTATCCAGGGCTCTGTAACATCACCCAGCTCTCTCTCTGGCTCCACTTCATATTCTGCTGCCCTTGGTGGGTCAGCCCTTTCTCCAGCTTCAGGAGGCTTGTCACTCATGGCCAGGAAAGATGACTTTCAACTGCCCCAGAATTTCACTCTCCCAGTGCGCTGTGCTAAGTCACCTCAGTGACCGACTCTGTGTGACCCCATGCCAGCCACCTCTGTCCATGGGATTCTCCAGGCAAGAATACTGAAATGGATTGCCGTGCCCTCACCCAAGGGTCTTTCCAACCCAGGGATCAAATCTACCTCTCTTATGTGTCCTGCAGTGGCAGGAGAGTTCTTTACCACTAGCATCACCTGGGAAGCTCCTAAAGTATCAATCTCCATAAAAAGAGGAAGCATCACTCTCGGTGTCTATACAGCAGCTCCAGGGTCTGGCCCCAGCTGGCCCTGGGAGAGCCAAATCTCTGTAAGACTGAGGGGACAAGCAGATCACAGTGGTTGGGGATTCTGGTGGGACCTCAGGGCAAGAAAGGGTGATCATGACATCCCAGAGAGCAGAAACTGCATAACCCAGCACAGCACATGTCCCCTCCAGCCAGGGGCCCTGGCCCAGCCACCCAGGACCTCATCACTGCAGTGTTAGAGGAAGCCCAACTCAACAGGGGTCTGTAATGGGAGGGAGGGCAGGCTCCCTGGCTGATTCTTCCTGGGGGCCTGAGTAGAATCCTAACTGGGCTTCCCAGTAACCCAGAGAAGCTTGGGGATCACAGAATAGGAAAAGGCAGGTTTCCCCAGCATCTGGCCTCAGAAGACCAAGCTTAGAAAAGTGTGGAAAGGAACAGCAGGAAGCACCATGACCTTGACCCTGTATACCACTCGGTCTTGCTGGACCAGAAATAAATAAGACTGAAACTGGAGCATGACAGCTAAGCCAAGTCTTTCAGGGGATCCCATCACAATGATAAAGCTCTTCTGGCCTTCCACTCATCTGTTCCAAGGACACACAGACAGACACACACACACACACACACGGTCAGGTGCTGCAGTGAGGATGGTTACAGGGAAATGTCTGCAGAGAGAACAAGAAGGTTGTTTAGGCTTTACTCAGTGTCTTTTATCTGGGGATCACAGAAATACTTTTGAAATATTTAATTAGGCCACAACATGTCCGTAAAGAAGGTATCATTATTCACCTTCCTCAACTGAAACAAAAGTTAAGAGTGACTTTCCTCGAGCTCCTAGGGATGGGGGATTTTGAGCAGTGTGACGGTCACAGATTCTGAGCACGGCCACAGTCTCACCTCTTTGCTTCTCCTGTGGCAGCCAGAGGTTTAAATCCACATGGTTTAAGCTAATAAGTCTGGTCAGCGTCACAGAATGCTGGATTCCTAAAAAGGAGGAGAAATTTTAAATTAGAAAAAGTATTTTTAGCTTAATCTCAAGGTCAAAATAAATTGTAGAAGTCATTGAATCCATTTCTCACTCTAGTCCTGGCCTGCAGCATTCCCTTTGAACACATCGAGGCACAGGGAGCCGTCCCAGAAAACGCTGGCTCCAACCCCAGACACTGCCAGCTACTAGGTCATCCTGTGTCCCGTTAAGTTAGAATTAGTCTCTGCCGAACTCTACGCACTGCTTCTGCTTTTTCCTCTTGGAATTCATTCATGTTTTCTGCCTTGCTTGCTTTCTTCTGGCTACTAGTAATTAGGACCTACTCTGTGCTGTGTATTGGCTTGGGCCCTGCAACCAAGCACTGAACAAGAGAGAAATGAGCTAGCAGGGGCCGGGGGAAGGGCTGCTTTCTACGGGGCTTACAGAAGTCTCCTGTGAGCCCCTAAGAAGGCGGTATTTAGACTGCAATGGGAATGTTCCTGTAACCACACAGCATGTTTCCAGCCTTTTTCCTCAGCTTCTGCTCATATTCGAAGCCAGACACCAGGATGCTCACGCATGCCTGTGTAGGCAAGTGTGGGCATGTAGACACAGCTGGCTTCTATCCTTTTAGTTAAACATCTCTATTCCTCTATCATTTCAAATATACACATCTTTTCATCAGTGTATCTTAAAATATAGTGTTCATCTTAAAAATATAGTGTTCAAAACTGGATTGTTGTTGTTAGTTACTAAGTCTTGTCCGACTCTTTGAGATCCCATGGACTGTAGCCCGCCAGTCTCCTCTTTCCATGAGATCTCCCAGGCCAGAATACTGGAGTGGGTCTAAATTCGGTCTGACCAATACAGGTTCGTGTACTCACTCTCTAGTTCTGGACTCCACCCTTCCGCTAACTAGACTTCTGTGCTTCCAGACACGGGAGTGCCAAAGTCACTAGCAGTCTTGAAAACCTGTATCTCAGTAGTTCTCCCAGGAAGCGCTCAGCCAACTAAGTGTATTTAGTAAGTCTGTCACATGTGCTGTTGCTAAGTGTGATCACTAGTATCCTGTGATTTTGTCATTTTGAGTGGAGAGGGGTAGGCAAGTGGAAAACCTGGGTAGGTTTCACCTCTTTTCTGTTAAAGCCATCTTGCCACCTGCTTAATATTCTCTTTCTTTCTTAGTGCAGATATTGTCCTTAGGATTTAACTGGCCTTCTACAGTTCACTCTTAGATTTGATGAGCATGACACCAATAGTCAGATCTGACTTGTGATAAAAATATCTCCCAAGAGGAGACAGAAAAGGACTATGGACAGGCAGTTATCAATCCATTTAAAATATAAACCAGTCCACGTAAAAGAGAAATATGCAAGACACTTGCTGAAATCCAAATACATCTACGCATTCATTCAAGACTCGATGAACAGGCTTCCTTCGTGGCTCAAGGGTGAAGAATCCGCCTGCCAATGCAGGAGACAGGGGTTCCATCCCTGGTCCCGGAGGATCACACATGCTGCTGAGCAACCAAGCCCACAGGCCACAGCTACTAGGCCCACTCGCCGCAGAGCCCATCCTCTGCAACAAGAGGAGCCATCACATTGAGAAGCCCATACACCTTCTGTAGAAGTGTCGTCCCTGCTCACCACAACTAGAGAAAAACCTGCATAGCAACAAAGACCCAGTACAGCTCAAAAAATAAATAAATGAATAAATAAAAATTTTAAAAAACTCTGCTGCTGCTAAGTCACTTCAGTCGTGTCCAACTCTGTGCAATCCCATAGACAGCAGCCCATCAGGCTCTGCCGTTCTCCAGGCAAGAACACTGGAGTGGGTTGCCATTTCCTTCTCCAATGCACGAAAGTGAAAAGTGAAAATGAAGTCGCTCAGTCGTGTCCGACTCCCAGAGACCCCAGGGCTGCAGGCCACCAGGCTCCTCCATCCATGGGATTTTCCAGGCAAGAGTACTGGAGTGGGGTGCCATTGCTTAGCACAAATCTGTGCAAAAGTGAAGCCATGGTTATAATAAATAAATAAATTCATCTGGCTATTTAATACGAAAAAGACCCAGTGAACAAAGAAAGAAGGTCTTTGTGGCATTAAACTGATGCTGAGTCATGAATTTGAATACTTAAAAGCTCTCCTTTTGCAACTCTGTTCTAAATATGTGTTCTAGAATCTTTCCTATTCTATACATAGGCTCACCAGTTTAGAGAACATATATTTTTATTTTCCCCTTAAAAATTCCAACTTTAATCCCCGGATCGTGTTCCAGGATCCCCTAGAGGTTGCTGACAGTGCTGCTGCAGTTGAAAGTGAAAGTTTTTTCTCAGTGTCCTAAGACACAATCCATCTGGGACCAAAGGTTTAGAAAGTTATAAACCATAACAGCCTTACTTTTACAATCACTGATCTAATGTTGGGTCCCTTTTACGGTCGTCAGTCTGCCATTTCCAGTACAATTCTCATCCCTAAAAAAAAAAAAGGTAGAAAAGAGGAATTGAGCACTTCTCCATTTATTGCTTTTTGTATATCCTTTTTGTTGCTCATACCTTTTATTTGAGAATGTAGAGAGTTCCCCAAGGGTAAAGCAGTAAGTGATAGAAAGGAAACCTATATTAGAAATAAATGAAAGACAACTACAATGTCACTCACATGCGGAATATTAAAAAACGTGAACAAACCAAATGAAACAAAAACAAACACACAGACCCAAAGAGCACAGTGGTGGTGACCAGAGGGGAGGGGCAGGGGGTGGGCGAAGTGGGTAAAGGGGGTGATAACGGTGATAGGTGGAAATGAAACTTTTGGTGATAAGCTCTAGGGTACACAGAAACAGATATATAATGTTGTACACATGAAACTTATGTTATAAGCCAATGCTACTTCAATTAAAAAATAATTTTTAATGAGATTTTTACACTGATCTTTTTTAAGATATTTTGAAAATTAAATTTCTAAATTTATATGTGCCTGATCTAACCACTATGCTGAGGAATTTCTTTAAGCCTCAGATGACATTCTCTTTCACACTCAAGGTTTTTATCATCACAAAGCACTCCCTCTTTGATCTGGAACAACTCCACAGTAGCAATAACCATTGTTGCTTCTTTTAACTTCCTAGAAATAGAACCGTCACTGAGAGCAAGTGGAAAAACCTTTCGGCAACTCTGTTTTCACTGAATGAGGCATCCAGCGAGGTGTCAGTATCTCCTGCCCTCACTTGTGACTTGCTCCCTCCTCTAAGCCAGCCTTGGGGTTTGTGTGGGAAACATGTGCCTCCCACCCTCCCTGGGGCCAGGGAGTTCCTCATGGACAGACAACACCCCTCTGTTTCTCTCTCTTAACCTTGACCAAGAGACTGTCCATCTTATATAGGAGGCATTCTCAAAAGAAGAAAGTCCTGTTTCAGTCACCCTTTTGCAAGGGTTTCTGCTGACCTATTGATCAATCTGGTCAACAGGAAAAGAATTCAAATGTGAGTTGCACCTAACTAATTAGGTATGTTCCCAAAACAATACATAAAGTATGCTTTTAACCCAGCGCTGTATAAAGGCTCCACAGTCATGTTAATGATATACATACTGGTCAAAATCTGGTTTAGTGTGTCAATATTCAACATATAAACACAGAAATAAAATATAAAAATATATACTATATATTTTCTGAATGCTGTGGTTCTTAAGTGAGTTGATATACAACGGAAGTCACAGAGTGAAGCTGCTCTTGTCTCCATGTTTACCTATGCTTTTTTGAACAAGGAAACTTGAAACAAAGAAGGAGAGGGAAAAGAAGAAACGAAGGAGGAAGGGGAGGGCTGATGCTTCAGAGGATCTACCATGCTGCAGGTGTTCTATATGCCTCGTTGTGCATACATGATAAAACAACTGTTATTATTACCCCATCTTACAGCTGAGCAAACAGGAGCTCAGATGAGCCCAAGAAAGTGAAAAAATTAGCAAAAGGCAGAGGTAGGTTTCTAACCCATTTTCTTCTGATCCCAAATCTCCGCTCTTTCTGCTACCCCCATTCTTTTAGGAACACGGACAGAGGAGCCTGACTTCCTGGACATCCCACTATTCTCATGACCCAGCACTAACACATTTTCAAATGCCTTCAAGATATTTAACTCAAAGGGGGAAAAAAAATGACATGCATATTCCAAGCCATGCTTTGGGTTTTCTTTGGCCAGTTACAAACCTTTCCCTTACCTGTTCCATGTAGGCATTTGATTCAACCAGCCAAATATATCAATCACTTCTATAAGAGCAGGAGAAGGACTTCACTCCACAGCCAGATGACTCAGCAGTAGAGTTTTTATGGTCTTCATGATTATCAAACTAGAGAGATTTCATTTATGCCAACACCAGGAATGTAGGTAAAACTCAGGATTTGAGAGTAATCATCCAAAGGAAAGAATCAATACTATCTATAAAGAAATACAACGATGTGAGGAACAGCAAAGATTCCAATTTTTTTCTTTGTGGCAGCAAGGAAGCTTTACCCAATGAAATCATTATTATTTAAATGATATTATTTAATGATAATATTATTTAAATGATAAGGATATTATTTAATGATATTTTTAAATCCTGATAAAACTTAATCAGGATAGGGAGAGGACTTCTCTGGGTTTCACCTGACTGCTTCAACTGTCCTTACTCTTCTCCTCTTTGTCTCTATAAATGTGCCCTTTTAAGTTGCTTTAACTTTTTTTAAAATTTTTATTAGCCTCTAGGTGCTTTACACTGTTGTGTTAGCTTCTGCAGTACAGCAAAGTGAGTCAGCTATATAGATGCTCAGTTGTGTCTGGCTCTTTGCAACACTTTGGACTGTCTCCCATCAGGCTCCTCTGTTCATGGGATTTTTCAGGCAAGAATACTGGAGTAGGTTGCCATTTCCTCCTCCAGGGGATCCTCCCAAGCGGGGAATCGAAATCGTGTCTCCTCCACTGGCTGTGGATTCTTTACCGCTGAGCCATCGGGAAAGCCACCTATACATATATCCTCTCCCTTTTGGGTTTCCTTCCCATTTAGATCGCCACAGAGCACTGAGTAGAGCTCCCTCTGCTGTATAGTGGGTTCTCATTAGTAATCTGTTCTACACACAGTAGTGTTATATGCCAACCTCCATGTCTCAATTCATCCCATCCCTCCCTTTCCCCTGGTGGTGTCCACACATTTGTTCTCTATTTCTGTCTCTGTTTCTGCTTTGCAAATAGATTCATCTGCACCACTTTTTTCTAGATTCCACATATATGCATTAATATACAATATTTGTTTTCCTCTTCCTGACTTAATTTGGACAGCCTGTGGACCATGGTGGAAACATCTCAGCACGCTGTCTGCAAGAGCTGTGCTGAAGACTAGCTCAGGGTCTGGAACACTGACTCAGCATCTACAGAATGGAAAGACAGAAAATGCAGACAGTCTCGCCCTTCTGGCCAAACAGGGAAGGATTCAAGGTCACTTGCAGCCTCCAGGGTGTGCCCAGGAGTCCGCTGCAGTGCAACGGGGATGCGAGGTGAGGAATGGCAGGTCAATGGAGATGATGAAGGACAAAGAAAATGCTAAACATTCCTCCCTGCTCATCGACAGAATCAATATGGAAGGAGACACCTGTCGCCAACGGGAAGAGCAGGTGCCTGCCTCCCCTCACTCTGCTGTCTCGGCTTGCCTCATCAGGCTGTGATGCTCTGCCGCCTTGTAGATCACAGCTTCGCTTAAAACGTGCCTGCATCCTTAGCGTCCTTAATGCCTCCTCCTGCCTTCCCTCACTCCTGCCCGGGTCCCAGATCCGCAGCCCTTTGTCCCTGCTGGCTTCAGCCTTCTTCCCTCCCGTGCCGCTCCCGCTGCTGGTGGCTTCCCCACAGAGGGTTCTCGGTGCTGGGGAGGGAGGGGTGCGGTGGGGACGCCCGGCCTCCGCGTTCACCGGCTCCTGCACCGTCTTTAAGCGGGAAGAAGGTGTCATCAACTGATAAAATGCTAAATGACAACTCATTTGCATTCTGCGGAACAGAAATTGTTAAATATTTCATTCATATCACCTGCTTCTTTTCTGGGCAACCACCACACGGCAGGAAAGTCTCCCCCGAGAAATGCTTGAAGGGTCGGCGCCCACAGAGCGCGCGGGTCCCGCAGCTCTGCGTCGAGGCTGGGCCCCCGGGCCTCCCGCTCCGTCGTCGATGTCTCAATGCTGCCCTCTGCTGGGCTGTGGCGGCGCTGGCAACGCCCCGAGCGGAGAGGCTCGGCCACCCTGCTATTAACCGAGAGGATTCACCTCTGTTAACCAGACGTGGAGATCACAGATGACCCCTCGTTGGAGAGTAAACCAGCCCATCCTAAAGGAAATCAGTCCTGAATATTCACTGGAAGGACTGATGCTGAAGCTGAAGCTCCAGTACTTTGGCCGCCTGATATGTAGTGCCGACTCACTGGAAAAGACCTTGATGCTAGGAAAGATTGAAGGCTGGAGAAGGGGGCGACAGAGGAAGAGATGGTTGGATAGCATCACTGACTCGATGGACATGAGTTTGAGCAAGCTCAGGGACATGGTGAAGCCTGGCCTGCTGCAGTCCATAGGGTTGCAAAGAGTGGGACACGACTGAGCGACTGAACAATACCTGTGCAGGAGGGGACACGGTGCCGAGGAGCATATGGTTTATAAAAGGGGCAGAGCAGAAATTCACCGCCTTCGAGGGCATCCTATCTCACCCTACGGATGCTCAGCTGCTCTCTTTGCAGCACGGCCCCTGCTACCTGTCATTGCACAGATGAAGAAAGTCACTGTGGCCAGGACTTTCCTCCCTGAAAGAGATCTGCTTGTGGAACAAAGGCATGTGTGTGTTGTGGGGGTGGAGGGAGGTTCCTACTAGGAAAGAGTGAAACATTCAGATTTGGGGTCCAGGGATAAACCACACAATTCACTCCAGTTGGGGACCATCATCCCCGCCAGAGCACTCCCGGAGGGACCAAGCCCCACCTGCCCTACCATGCCCCACCTCAGGCTGGGCTCCAGGCACTGCTCTCCCAGCAGTCACCCCAACTTGTCCCTCTCCCTTCCACAACCCATCTATTGGGCTTCTGACCAGTCTTTTCACATTAGCCTTCCTTCCCAAGTCCATCCTTCACTCCACCCAAGGAAAGCTACATCACATGATGCAATTAACGTAAAGCTCTTCATACAATGCTTGATACAGGGGTAGGTATGCAAAAAATTTTAGCTAGAAATGTAGTTACATCTGACCATCCACACCCTGCCCAGTAAATGCTTTTAGGGTATCTCCTGCTGCTGCTGCTGAGTCACTTCAATCATGTCCGACTCTGTGCAACCCCATAGACAGCAGCCCACCAGGCTCCCCCGTCCCTGGGATCCTCCAGGCAAGAACACTGGAGTGGGTTGCCATTTCCTTCTCCGATGCATGAAAGTGAGAAGTGAAAGTGAAGTTGCTTAGTCGTGTCCGACTTCTAGAGACCCCGTGGACTGCAGCCTACCAGGCTCCCCCGTCCATGGGATTTGCCAGGCAAGAGGACCGGAGTGGGGTGCCATTGCCTTCTCGGAGAGTATCTCCTACACCTCAGATAAAAATCAGTGGGCATCTGCCTGACTCTCCGCTTCCTCTTCAAACATTTTCTGAAGCTTTATAGACCAGCCATGGCACGCCGGGGCCCCCCATGCACACCAGGGTCTGATATCTGCCAGTGGAACGCTAATGCCTTCATCTGATAGACCCTCTCCTGGCCTCTTCATCTGTTTGTTTATCCAAGACTCAAGCCTCCCTGAGGGCCTCATCGCCCTCAAGAGTCTCCTGAGTGTCTGAGTTTCCTTAGTCTCTGTTCCCGAGCTTCTTGAATTCCAGGCCTGTCTGAGCCATCTTCCTCTCCCCTACCTGGCACAGTTTCAGAATCACCACATGTTCACTGCATGGGTGAATGAATCGAGGCAGGAAAGAATGCGTGCACCAGAGGAGTCCCAGAGGCACCTCCCTGCCCCAGTCATCTCCTTGTACTTCCAACTCAGTCTCATGACTTAATCTGCTCCCGTGAGGGCTGGGAAGGATTGAGCATCACCACCCACAGGGCTTTGTCCAGACAAGTTCACCTGGACCCTCAACTCCTTTGCTTAGATGATGATGGCAACGCCAAGCTACCTTGGCAAAGGGAAGTGATTTTTGGAGGAGGAGAGGAAAGAGAGGTTCTGAAGACTTGAACTTGGCAGAAATCGGTCTGGTGGGAGCACAAGACATTGAGACCCAGGAGAGAGCTATTCAGACACCAGGCGCAAGGAAAGAAGAGAGTGTGGGAGCTTCGCAGGGGAGCTTAGAGGACAGAAAAACGGGCTGAGTCCCGTGTATGTGCCAAATACTCCTCAAACTCCTTCTGAACCTCGCGCCAACCAGAGAAGGTTGTGATCCTCATTTTCTCAACGGGAAACTCAGGCTCAAATGGATTTGGTTGCAGACCTGAGGTCACTCACAGCTAAGTGACAGCCCTAAGATTCAAACCCAGGCTCCCTGACTTCTAAGCCCATATTTTCCCGTTACATTAACGTTTGCTCTGCTCTGAGAAGAAAAGCTGAAGTGAGATGGAGCAGAAGCCTCTGTCCTTGGCCCCTCACCCGCGCTGTGTCCTCTGCCTCTGTTTCGTCTGTGGACACCTTTAGTCGAAGAATAAGTTGAATCAGAAAAGTAAGAAATGCAAAAAAGAAGGGAAAACAGTCAAAGGGGACGAAATAATAATACTGTAGGCATTAAGCTTAGTCAAGGACCTTTAGTTCTTTCTCAAGGGTTGTGGATAATATTCTGAGCCATAGCCTGTGAGCTGTCTTGCAGATACTAAAGCACCAGGGGGAGAAGTTGACCAGACGGCGTGATGACCAGACTATACTCAGGACATGAACTGCCACAATTTCAAGAACTGGTGGCAAAGAAATGGAAACAAATGGACCCTGGAACTGAAGATTAACTGTACCTAAAACAACCAAGATGAAGCTGGTCAGATCATCGATGACAGTTTAAAAATGACTGTTAGAGATGACTTTGCTGTTCCTGCATGTAGCACCCGACTCTGTCTATAAAAGCTCGCCCCCTCTAGTCGCCAGCATCTGAAATAAAGCAAACTTTCCCTTCCACCAACCTGGCCTGTTTATTGGCTTTTGAGTGGTGAGCAGCCAGATCCCACACAAACTCTCTGTAACCAAAGCACCCAGCACAAGCAGGAGCTAACCTCCCTCTAAAGGCCATCATCCTCTCCATTGTGGAAGTCTGCTGGATTTCTCCATCTCTCCATTTCTCCATTGAATACTAAGGGTCTCCTGTAATTCAGACCCCTTCCTAGCTGCCAGCCTGCACATGTCCTAGGTACGATGAGGATCAATAATTGAAGAGTCTCATTTCCCATCTTACAGAGATGACATCCACTTTCTTATACCCATTCACGAGGAGATATGAAATGCTGCCCTCATCCGTCACTTTCCGTCTCTGGCTCACGCTTCATTAGGCATCACTAGAATTAAATGGCAGTAGCTAAAGAGATCTAATCGACTGTTACAATCTTCAGGGAAGAAACCTGAACTCGCAGATTGGTGTTTCAGGAAAGCTCAGACTTGTGTCTGAACTTAGATCATGAAATGGCGTTGCCATGAGCCAGGTGCTGAGAGCTAAGAACCTGAGTGCGCCGTGTCCGTAGGGGGTCTCCAACGTGCAAGTCATCCTCGCCATCAACAGCCATGAGTTCCACGTGAGGTTCATATGACCCTCTGGGCAACAGTCAGAAACAGCAGCCTGAGAACAGCTCTTTGGTGTCCATCGCCGTCTCCGGGAGAGTTATGACAATACAGGTATCGCCGCCTCACAATTCCTACAGTTTCTAATTCAGTGGGTCTGGGGAAATTCAAGAATTTTGGTTTCCTAAAAAGTGGAAGCAGTGGCAGATTTTATTTTCTTCGGCTCCAAAATCACTGTGGACAGTGACTGCAGTCATAAAACTAGAAGATGCTTGCTTCTTGGAAGAAAAGCTATAACAAACCTAGACAGCATTTTAAAAAGAAGATACATCACTTTGCTGACAAAGGTCCTTATAGTCAAAGCTATGGGTTTTCCAATAGTTATGTACAGATGTGAGAGTTAGACCATAAAGAAGGTTGAGCGCCAAAGAACTGATGCTTTTGAACTGTGGTGCTAGAGAAGTCTCTTGAGAGTCCCTTGAACAACAAGGAAATCAAACCTGTCAGTCCTAAAGTAAATCAACCCTGAATATTCATTGGAAGGACTGATGCTGAAGCTGAGGCTCCAATACTTTGGCCACCTGATGCAAACAGCCGACCCTTTGGAAAAAACCGTGATGCTGGGAAAGATTGAAGGCAAAAGGAGAAGAGGGTGGCAGGGGATGAGATGGTTGGATGGCATCCCCGACTCAACAGACATGAGTTTGAGCAAACTCTGGGAGATAACGAGGGACAGGGAAGCCGGGCATGCTACAGTCCCTGGGGTTGCAGAGTCAGACACAACTTAGTGACTGAACAACAACAGTGATTCCCAGTGATACTGATGCTATTGGTCTGGGGCTCATTCTTGAGCACTGCAGCCCCAGATCAGTTGTAGCCAGAGTGAGGGGAAGAACCCAGGAGAGGGAGCACAGGCTTGGAGTGCTCCTTGAGCATCCCCAGTGGCTTCATCCTTAACTCACAGTGGTCATCAAGGCATGTCTACTAGAGTTTCTTTCCTGTTGCTAAGTGCATTCTTAGCACAAGTAGGACCCAGTGAGAGCTTCCCAGGTGGCTCAGTGGTAAAGAATCTGCCTGCCAATGCAGGAGATGTGGGTTCGATCCCTGGGTCAGGAAGATCCCCTGGAGGAGGAAATGGCAACCCACTCCAACATTCTTGCCTGGAGAATCCCATGGACAGAGGAGCCTGGTGGGCTAAAGTCCATGGGGTCACGAAGAATCAGACTTGACTAAGCAACTGAGCATGTATACAAGCTCCACTGAACTCATTATCTCTACCCTTTTCTCTCTCTATCCCCCAACACTCACCCACCTCACCAGAAATAGACAACTTTTAGACAGCTTTCCCTGCTTGTTAGCACCACAATGCACCTGGTCACCCTCCAGAGCATCAATTCAGACCTCCAAAGCATCATTCTCCGCTTCTCTCCCTCATATTCTGCAACTGGCTGTGAGACCCTGTGGCGTCCAGCACTTGAGTACACTACAGCTGTGCCCTTGAACTATCCGCCTAGCCAGTAGGACTATCCTTCATCCCTAGGACTCCCCGTTGCAGAGGTTCCCTAAACCTGACCTAGCAAACTCCAATCTTTCCCCTTCCCATCCTTCCAACATATTTCAGCAGAGTAACCTCCAAACTCTTTGGTAGGGTCACTCCATGACTCCTGGACCCAAAGCCCTACAAGATGTCATTTCATGGTGGGGTGATATCCAGTCTCCTGAGGTTGCAGGAAAGGTCCCCGAGACCTTGCCCCTGCCTGCCTGTCCATGTGCTAATCCCACCTCATCCTCATTACCTGTCACCAGAAACTACTTTGCAATGTCAAAAAGCATGCAGTTCTGTGCAGTCACACCTTTGCATGCACCAGGTTCTTCCTGTAACTTGCGCCCCTGTGTCCTGCCCTGGGCCCACGTGGCTGATCTAGACTCAGTCTTTAAGTCCCTACTCAGCTCTCACATCTACGGGGGAGACTTCCTTGGTGCCGCCTCCTGGGGAGAGCTGATGAGTCCTCCTTTATTCCACCTCTGCATCTTTCTATGTCTGTCTCCTTGGCATGTATTTCACTCCACCAAAATTGATTGCTTTCCTGTCTGCCTTCCCTATAGGCAGCAGCGTCCTTGAGGGTGACCTCTGTTGGTGTCCCTGGGACCAAACATCTCTTATTCTTCTTTTCTTAAACTTATTTATTTTTGGCCATGCTAGATCCTTGTTCCTGCATGCAGGCTTTCTCTGGTTGCAGAGAGAAGGGGCTACTTTGTCACGGTGCATAGGTTTCTCATTGTAGTGGCTTCTCTTGTTGCAGAGCACAGGCTCTAGGAGCGTGGGCTTCAGCAGTTGTGGGCACGAGCTTAGTTGCTCTGCAGCAGGTAGAATCTTCCCAAACCAGGGGCAGGTGGATTCTTAACCACAGGACCACCGTGGAGGTCCTAAGCACAGCTTCTGGCCCTGGTAGAGGCTTTATATGTGTAAAAACGCTAACCACTAAGCTGACACGAGGCCTTCACAGTGCAGCTGGAGGACGCTGGTTCTTGCAGTTATTACTGATATTACGGATATTGGCAGTTATTACTCTTCCAATTCAGAATCTCGCAGATTTCCGTGAAAAGAGCAATGCTGCTCAGGGCTTTCCATAAGGGAAGCCTGTCCTGAGTGAGGCCCACCCCGCAAAAGCTGCCTCTCAGCCCTGGGTAAAGGGCAGCAGGAGGACCGTGCATCACCCCTGCGTCTGCAGGCTCATCTCTGATCACTGTGTCTCAGCTGCGTTATGAACCAGTGCCCAAGCCATGCCCGACCCACTTGACGCCTGGATTATTGCAGCCACCTCCTCGCGGGGGTTGCTGTCACTCATCTTCTCTTTGTCTTGCATCACTCTCCCTTCTGCTACCGGAGGGAATGTCTTAAACATGCTCCGGTCAAAAAGCTCTGATGTGTAATGGTGTTATGCACGGTTATGACGATATCTCAGCCCAAGGTCACAGATGGAAGTGACCTCCCCGGTTATGACGATATCTCAGCCCAAGGTCACAGATGGAAGTGACCTCCCCAGGGAACAACACTGGCCCTTTGGAGGGGATGTGGAGTTGAGGGCGGTCGTTGTGGGGTCTCCGGCTTGGGATTCAAGCACAGATCCTTGTGTAGAATGATCCCTGGGAATACCCACCTGATAATCTGGAAGTCAAAAGGGTTTGCTTAGGACATTCGGGCCTGAAATGGGCCCTGAGCCAAAACTCCATCTAACCTGATGAATAGTGCAATTATTATGATTTAATTTATCTGGAATTTTGGAGATGCCTTAGACCCCTGCCCTGGCAGCAATTTGCAGACAAAGAGGCCAAGGGTGACCACCAAGGAGCCCCATGGTAACCACCTTCCAGAATTCTGAGAGAATTCCAATGATTCTTCCAACAGCAGTGATGGATGTTGGGGAGCCTGTGGTCTGGACATTTCAAACACTTGACCCGGAGCCTCTTGAAGCTCCTCAGGGACTTCCCTGGTGGTCCAGTGGCTAAGACTCCATGTTCCTAATGCAGTGGGCCTAGGTTCAATCCCTGGTGGGGGAACTAGATCCCACATGCTGCAACTAAGACCTGATGCAGGCAAATTTTAAATAAAATATGAAAAAAGGTTCTTCAGAAAATGTTCTCTCCTTTGCCTTCCTTCACCCCATCAGACAGTCCTGTGAATACATGTAACTGTCTTACAGGTACAGACCAAAAAAAATCAAAACCAGTGCTATATTAATTATATTTTAGAAACTTATTTCCTCACCCAAGATGCTAAATTATTATTCATTCTGTTGGCTTTTAATCTATTTGGCTTAAGAGCTTTTTTGATTGATGACAGATATGTGAACTAATTCATTATCTATTCATCCATTCACTCTGGTAGTCTTTATTCACTGTCCACAGAATGCTCGTCATGAATTGGGGCGATTTGATGCACACAAAGGCTCCATGTTGTTCCTGATATTTTATGGAATATACTGTTCTACAGTGGAACTTTGCAATCCATATGTGTTTTTTAACTCTTTAAATCAATTGTTCAGTCAGGATCATTTAAAAAGGAAAAAGCATGTATTTAGATTTAAACCAAGGATATATTAGCACTGTGTTAGAGAGGTGTGGTGCTTTGAAAATATGTCTTCAAATTGTTAAGCCCTTCCATGGAGAGGTAGCAGTGTGTATACCTTGCCTTTGAACCTGGCCCAACCTCAGTGACTAGCTGACCCACTGAATTTGGCAGAAATGGTACTACAAGACTTCTGAGACTGTGTCAAAAAAGCGAGGTGGTTTTTACCTGGTTCTCTGGAACAGTCAGGACCTCCCAGGTGGCTCAGCGGTAAAGAATCCACCTGTAATGCAGGAGACGTGGATTCAGTCCCTGGGTTGGGAAAATCCCCTGGAGAAGGGAATGGCAACCCGCTCCACTATTCTTGCCTAGGAAATCCCATGGACAGAGGAGCCTGGCGGGCTATAGCCCATGGGGTCCCAAAGAGTCGGACATGATTTAGCAACTAAACAACAATAGATGAAACAGTCAAAGTGAAGTTCCGAGTCTCTGCGTAGTCTCTGCAAAGGAAGAGAGGTTCTACCACCGAGAGGCTGCCAATCTGTGAGGAAGCCCAAGTTAGCCTGCGTGGGAAGACCACATGAGAGGCCCTGAGACAACAAGGACAGAGAGAGAAGGGGAGGGTGTGCACACATGCCTGCACAGCCCCATCCTCCAGCCCCACACTGCTCCAGCTCCAGTTACTGGCTAACGAAACCATTCAGCAGACATTATGGCATGTCAACCCCGAGAAGCCTTCCTGACCCTCAGAAACAGTGACTGATTATAAAATGATCATTGTTAATAGACACCATTAAGTTTGGGACTGGCTTATTACACAACAATAGACCAGTGATATGGAAGGAAATGCAAGATTTTCAATATTCATTTCTACTGCTCTCACGAGGAATAGTCCAGCCGACTTCCCTGGTGGCTCAGTGGTAAAGAATCTAGTTGACAAAGCAAAGGATGACCAGGGGTTTGATCCCTGGTTCTGGAAGATTCCACATGCTGAAGAACAACTAAGGCTGTTTGCTACAACTACTGAGCCTGTGCACTGGAGTCTCCTCCACAGCAGGAGAAGCCGCTGCAGCGAGAAGCCTGTGCACCACAAGTAGAGCAGCCCCTGCTTGCAGCAACCAAGAGACAGCCTGTGTGCAACAGCAAAGACCCAGTGCCGCCAAAATAAATGAATAAAATTTTTTTAATTAAAAAAAAATGCTCCAGAAGGTATTTATTAACTACAACATAACAAACCACCTTTTTCCTCTTACATTTGAACAATTATTTCTCTGAATAGTTAATGTTTTGTGTGCCCTTAAGTAGTATAGGGCTTCTCTATCATGCTTGACTCTCGGAGGATTATTCATAAGTAGAGACTCCAACTTGCTTATGTTTAAAAAGAATACATTTGAATCAGTTCTAATGAGGTGGATGAAACTGGAGCCTATTATACAGAGTAAAGTAAGCCAGAAAGAAAAATACCAATATAGTATAATAATGCATATATATGGAATTTAGAAAGATGGTAACGATAACCCTGTATGCGAGATAGCAAGACTCTGTGGGAGAGGGAGAGGGTGGGATGGTTTGGAAGAATGGCATTGAAATATGTATATTATCATATGTGAAACGAATCTCCAGTCCAGGTTCGATGCATGAGACAAGGTGCTCAGGGCTGGTGCACTGGGATGACCCAGAGAGATGGGATGGGGAGAGAGGTGGAGGGGGGTTCGGGATGGGGAACACATGTACACCCGTGGCAGATTTATGTCAATGTATGGCAAAACCAATGCAATATTGTAATTAGCCTCCAATTAAAATAAATAAATTTATATTTTTAAAAAAGATCCGAAAGGAAACCTTAATGGGTCCTTTCAAGGATGCATACTTTTCCAAAAAAAAAAATAAAATAAAAGAGTTAAAGGAAGAAGCAGTAACCACAGGTTTAGCCAACGTGTAAACATCAGAATCCCTTTTGCTTATTTTTTTTTAATAAATCATCAAAGAAACTGTAGGATGCTGAGCTTATTATCTATTCCTCCAGCAAACTGGGACCAGGTCAACCCTTGATGGTAAGAAAACAGTTTCCTAAGTGGGTTAATGTGGCAGATAACATTCAGCAACATGCTCTTCAGGAGTTTGGGCTGGAGGGTGAGAAGGAAGATACAGATAGCAAAGAAAAAAGAAAAAAGCAAACTCTATTTATGTATCACTGAAGCTATTGAAAGTCAAGGCTGATGGAAACACCGGGACAGGTTGAGAAGCTCCAGGGTACAGACGGAAGAGCACAGATGGAGACCACGCTTGGCGGCTTGGTGCCCTGGCACGGACCCTCTACCTTTCTCCTCTGGATCCTGGATTTCATACCATGTTACATACCTCACCAAATCAGAGCTTTGTATTGCAGGAGCCTGCAATAGTTAAGAAGACAGAGCAATTGTTAGAGAAAAAGAATATGGAGAAAGGAGCCCTACATAGGGAGGAAAAGATTCCAGAAAAAAGGCATAGATGGTAAAGGCAATGAAACAGACCCAACTCTGTGGCGAGTTCTGACTGTACAGGACTATGAAGGAATTCCCTGAAATACTTCTTGATGGAAATGAGGCATAAAATGGAGAGTGAAGTGATCTAGCCACATGGAATATAGAGTTTCATAAGAAAGTAAAATTTGTGTATAGAATAATAGCTGCAGATACTCAAACAATAAAGTCTGTGGGTAAAGGGGGAAAAGCATCTAAAAGATCATAGAGAGTAAAATCGAACCCACACGCCTGTGGAGTAATTCAGGCTTACCCCTCAATGACTAAATGACATCCAAGAAGAAGTTAGGTCACAGTAATTCTTTCAGGACTGCATGTATCTATGCACAAGCCAGGTATCATTTCTAGGAAACAGCTTTGGATCTACGTGATCATATTCAGCATGAACTCAAAAAAATCAAATGTTTGGTTATGTTGTTGTTGTTTAGTCACTGAGTCATGTCCAACTCTTTTGCAACCCCATGGACTGTAGTCCACCAGGTTTTTCTGTCCTTGGGACTTTCCAGGCATGAATACTAGAGTGGGTTGCCACTTCCTTCTCCAGGGGATCATTCCAATCCAGGAGTCAAGCCATGTCTTCTATGTCTCCTGAATTGGCAGGTGGATTCTTTAGCACTGAGCCACCAAGGAAACCACATATTTGGTTATCAGTTCAGTTCAGTCACTCAGTTGTGTCCGATTCCCTGTGACCCCATGAATCACAGCACGCCAGGCCTCCCTGTCCATCACCATCTCCCGGAGTTCACTCAGACTCACGTCCATTGAGCCAGTGATGCCATCCAGCCATCTCATCCTCTGTCGTCCCCTTCTTCTCCTGCCCCCAATCCCTCCCAGCATCAAAGTCTTTTGCAATGAGTCAACTCTTCGCATGAGGTGGCCAAAGTACTGGTGTTTCAGCTTTAGCATCATTCCTTCCAAAGAAAGCCCAGGGCTGATCTCCTTCAGAATGGACTGGTTGGATCTCCTTGCAGTCCAAGGGACTCTCAAGAGTCTCCTCCAACACCACAGTTCAAAAGCATTAATTCTTCAGCGCTCAGCCTTCTTCACAGTCCGACTCTCACATCCATACATGACCACAGGAAAAACCATAGCCTTGACTAGACGGACCTTAGTCAGCAAAGTAATGTTATGCTGCTGCTGCTGAGTCGCTTCAGTCATGTCTGACTCTGTGCGACCCCATAGATGGCAGCCCACCAGGCTCCCCCACCCCTGGGATTCTCCAGGCAAGAACACTGGAGTGGGTTGCCATTTCCTTCTCCAATGCATGAAAGTGAAAAGTCAAAGTGAAGATGCTCAGTCGTGTCTGATTCTTAGTGATCCCATGGACTGCAGCCTACCAGGCTCCTCCGTCCATGAGATTTTCCAGGCAAGAATACTGGAGTGGGTTGCCATTGCCTTCTCCAAGTAATGTTATACTGATCCCAAAAATCTTCTTGAAAAAATAGAATAAAATTAATCAACACCCCACAGCAGCTGGTTAATGAGCTTTCAAAATAACTAATTTTTTTCCCACTCTTGTTGTGTCCTAGATCTTTGGAGTGTATTTAAATGTGTGTGTGTATAAACACAGCCTTTTGGGCACCAGGGACGGTATTGTGGAAGACAACTTTTCTCTGGATCAGGGGTGGGCGCGATGTTTCCGGGATGATTCAAGCACATTACATTTATTATGCACTTTATTTCTATTATTATTGCATCAGCTCCACCTCAGATCATCAGGCATCGGATCTTGGAGGTTGGGGACCCCTGATATACAGGGAAAGAGAGAAGCGAGACCATAACACAGAGCTGGTCATGATACTAGCCTGGCGGGGCAGACCTCCACAAAGTTCACGGTGGGGCTCTGAGGAAGCTTCGAGAACTTAGTGATCTCTGTGTCTCTGTACACTTATCATTCATTTCCAAACCTTTCTCCATAAACTATATTAACTTTGGAATCAGACCAGTAGGAAAAAAAATGTCCTTGAAAAAGACTCTGCTCCATTTATCAAACCAGCAAGGCTATTTCTCATTAATTGTTGTTTTAATATTAATTAAGAACATTTATATAACTTTGAAAAATCAAACTAAAATATATTATCTGTCATAGTATTTCACTGCCTGTGTCTCAGAGGTGTGTCTTCCTATTAATCTCCCCAGTGTATTTGCATATCTCTGTTTTAAATTCTCTCATAGAAAACCTTCCTGTGTACTAAGTAGGACATTGTCCTGACCCTGAAAAAAAAAAAAAAACTCTTTAGATTCAAAAATCCCTTCGGACAGAATTTAAACAATAGCTGAAAGTTTGTTGCCTGTTTGTTTTAACTCTCCCAAGAATAAGTCCTTGTGCCTCGGTCAAGTGACCCAGTGTTCTTTTAATCATGTGTTTTAAAGGGGAAAAAAAAAAATCACTCATGTCTGTTTCAGTCAGTTTGAACTAAGTGAGAAAAGAAATATGATCTGGAAGAGACAAACCAAAATGAGGAACTGAATATACGTCCTTTTTTTTTTTTTTTTTTTTTAGTTTTGAGTAACCCCTTATGGGTAAAACCTGACTCTTGTATAGGCTGGCTGTGCTGTGGTGTAAACTTTCTGCCACCTAGCCCTTACCCCTTCCCTGGGCACTGTCGCACCGTGGGCATAGCTGCCAGCATGGGGGGCGGGGGGAGTGGAGGCACACCGATGTGGAGTAGGCAAGAGCTCCAGGGTTAGTAAAAGCAAAGTCTCCGGTTCATTGCTGGGGAGAATCTTCACTTTGTCCTTCTGCGTGCATGACCTTGGGCAGGTTGCTAATCTCTGTGGGCCGTCATTTCCTCTTTACAGATAATAATAGTAACCACTGCAGAGGTGTGTGGAGAGAGATGAAAACTGCCTCCAACGCCCAGCCCAGGTCCAGCACATAGTAAGCGCTACGCGATCCTCTGCTGTTACTATTAGCCAAGGACTTTCCCAACAGTCCCCCTCCTCTGTCCTCTGACGTCCTCTGCTCCTCTTGTCCCCAGGGAGAACCTGTCATCCACCTCCAACCCTCTCCTGGTGTAGGAGACACTTCCAAAAAGTTTAGGGCGCACATGTTATGAACATGTGCGGCTCTCCACCGCAGCGTAACTCACGAAGGTTAATACTAGTAAGGCTGTGTCTTATTTGTCCTTACGCCCAGCTTCTAGTGGCCACTCCCTACACTTTCAAGGAATGACTGGAGGAATTCTAACATGAAGAATTTGAGGCTCAGCCACCCTAAGCGCCTACCTCACGATCGCAGGCCAGTGAGTGCCAGACTGGGGTTTTCGTGAAAGGGTCTGCAAGGAACCACAGTGACACGCTCCGATTTCAAGTCCTAGAAAAACAGACAAGCCTGACTAGAAAGGGAGTGAGATAAAGGGGCTGTTACAAATAACGAGTTTGGGTCAAACATACAAGAGCATGTCGCCTTTATAAGAAAGGAAGACCTTGTCCAGACACACACATACCAGCTTTAAAACAAAGTGACTCACTCTGGTCCCGTTAAACAAGCAATGACTTTGGGAGCAATTCATCTCTTTCCAGGGATCAGTTACTAGCCGTGGAATCTCCTATGAAGTGCTTTGCCTGTTTTGTTTTGTTTTAAGACCTCCTAAATCTTGTCATTTGGGTGTTTTCGTTTGCTGCTCTCATCACATCGTTTTAAAATGCACTCAGTGCTGGTGAATTTTGGAGGGCTATTCCTGTGCAAAGATTTGAACCTGAAAAGCAAAGCCACCGAGGAACACGATCCTCCAAAACACAAGGTTATTTTACTAAACTGACTTTTTGCAACAACTGATTCTCATCCATTTCTTTTTTTTTTAGCAAGGAGAAGCTTGTGTTTTGAAAGTAAGAGATGTTCTGTCTCTGAGCCTTGGTTGTGCAGAAACAAAACATTTTTAAATTCCTCTTTAAGACTCAAGCCAAAGTCCATTGTTTTGTTTGTTTTTGGGGGGTTTTTAGGGTTTTCTTTTCTTTTTTTTTAATATGCTTGGAGCTGAAGAAAGGAGAAGCAGTCACCTCTTCCTCTGGTATGCTTGTGCTAGCTATCTTTTTGTCTAGGTTGATGATCAGTCTGTTTCAGAATGAATCCAGAGCTGCAATGTAAACAAGGCTCACTTGAATGTAAATCAAGGGCCTCTTGAAGTCTGCGGGGGACCAGCTGTGGTCACTCACCCCCAGTGAGGTCCTGCCTTCATGGGGTTTAGTCCATGGACACTGGCAGGCCTGAAATTTATAAAACTCCAAGCAAATGACCCAAATCAACACAGCCTGCTCTTCCCCAATTTTGGAAAACCAAGTTTACTGTTAAACTATTAATGAAGAAAAGAATAAATATTTCCAGTGATTTTGAAACCATTAGAAATTTTTAATATTTAAAAGTTAATATTTTAAAATATTTAATATTAGTTTTTTTCTCTAAATCATTCCTGGTGAAAAATGGAAATTTGGAGGAACAGTTTGTAATCTATTTACTACATATAGTTTTTAGCTTAATAGCACAAAAGGGCATTTGTTGTAATTTTTTATTTTGGCCATAAAAAATTCATTATTTTTACTCTGCATCAGGAAAGAAGGCAGCTTCTAAGGGGCTTTCATTGTAGCTCAGTTGGTAAACAATCTGCCTGCAATGCAGGAGACCTAGGTTCAATTCCTGGGTCAGGAAGGTCCCTGGAGAAGGAAATGGCAAGAAGGTATTCTTGCCTGGAGAATCCCATAGACAGAGGAGCCTGGCAGGCTATAGTCAATGGAGTCATAAGAGTCAGACACAATTTAGCAACTAAACCTCCTCCTCCTAGTAATTCTAAAGGTACAAGTTGAATTTATTTTCAAAGATTTTAATGTTTTCAGGAAAGGGTGGTTACAAACTATGAAACTCTTTAAAGCACTTGGTATCTTTTGAGCAGTTTATGAAAAGCAAACAAAAACCAAGGAAACCAGAAACATTAGTGTTGAACACAGAAGGTGACTTTTTTTTAAAAATATTTATTTATTTATTTACTTGGCTGCACCGGGTCTTAGTTGCCACACGCGGAATCTCTTATAGTTCCCTGACCAGGGATGGAAACCGAGCCCGCTGCATTGAAGTGCAGTCTTAGCCACTGGACTACCAAGGAAGTCCCAGAAAGTGACATTTCCATGCTTAAAGCCACTACAGAATCAAGCATCCTTTTTCAGCAAAGGAGCCAGGAACTGAAGCTGGTCCAAAACATCTTGGGTCTTAGGAAGTGTGTTTTAGTCTTTATCCCTTTCACTGCCTTCTGAACCTTCAAGAGATCAGCCTCACACTTTTACATCTCCTTTCACTTCTTGGCTTATTGTTTTTTTGGTTTTCTTAATATAGGCCATTAGCTTTTGCATGTTGGAGGAAATGGATCAATAGGATTCTGTAAGAAGTACAGAAAGCCAAAAGCCAAAGTTTGCAAAGACCAGCCACTAGGTTGTCAGGAAAATGTCAGGTTCTAACAATCATATTGGAGAAGGCAGTGGCACCCCACTCCAGTACTCTTGCCTGGAAAATCCCATGGACGGAGGAGCCTGGTAGGCTGCAGTCCATGGGGTCGCTAAGAGTTGGACACGACTGAGCGACTTCACTTTCACTTTTCCCTTTCATGCATTGGAGAAGGAAATGGCAACCCACTCCAGTGTTCTTGCCTGGAGAATCCCAGGGACGGGGGAGCCTGGTAGGCTGCCGCTATGGGGTCGCACAGAGTCGGACATCACTGAAGCGACTTAACAGCAGTAACAGCAGCAACAATCATATTTGTGGCCTGAGAACTGGGAAAACTCTAGATTTTGCATCAGTTGTGAGCATCTTGTGTGTGGTTCTTCCCCTGCTCCCGTGTAATGACGAGGTGGTGATGGTGTCATCCACTACATCGTCCAAGAGATTTGTAGTGAGAAAGCTCTCAACAAGACCCTACCCATATCTTTAGTAGCATTAGTCTTCTCCTTACTTTGCTGTGGACTTCCCTTGTGGCTCAGACAGTAAAGAATCTGCCTGCAATGCAGGAGACATGAGTTCAATCCCTGGGTCAGGAAGATCCCCTGGAGGAGGAAATGCAACTCCAGTATTCTCGCCTGGAGAATCCCATGGACGGGGGAGTCTGGCAAGCTACAGTCCATGGGGTCCCAAAGAGTGGGACATGACTGAGTAACTAACACTTTACTTTGCTGTGAATCTCCAATACTCTGGCCACCTGATGCGAAGAACTGACTTATTGGAACAGACCCAGGTGCTGGGAAAGATTAAAGGCAGAAGGAAAAGGGGACAATAGAAGATGAAATGGTTGGATGGCATCACCAGCTGGTGATGGACATGAGTTTGAGCAAGCTCTGGGAGTAGGCGATGGACAGAAGCCTGGTGTGCTGCAGTCCATAGGGTTGCAAAGAATCAGACACTACTGAGTGACTGAACTGAACTGAGAACAGAAAGAGCTTTAGAGGAAACAGATCAGCTCGTTTTACCTGAGTTCTGTCTCTAAGTCAGGCCTACCAGCAACAGACTGAAACAGACACAGGTATTGTTGAAGACAGTGGCTTTAGATTCTTCAGGAAGTTTTATAGTTAGACTCAGAAGAGATTTTCACCAAGTTCAGTGGGTTTGTTGTTGTATTTTTTTTAATTTATGAGAATGCCTCAATTCATTCTGATTCTTACCTTCCACCATGCAAATCTTACTACAGTTCAGTTCAGTCGCTCAGTCGTGTCCGACTCTTGCGACTCCATGGATCGCAGCACGCCAGGCCTCCTTGTCCATCACCAACTCCCGGAGTTCACTCAGACTCACGTCCATTGAGTCCATGATGCCATCCAGCCATCTCATCCTTGGTCGTCCCCTTCTCCTCCTGCCCCCAATCCCTCCCAGCATCAGGGTCTTTTCCAATGAGTCAACTCTTCGCATGAGGTGGCCAAAGTACTGGAGCTTCAGTTTTAGCATCATTAAGTCCCCTATATACAAATAAGTTCTATTCCCAGAGTGCATTCATAGTCCAATATTGTTCCTAAGTCCAACAAAGTTAGCCTAGGTATCCAACTAACACAGGTGGCTATATGATACTGAACTGTGATAGTTTTACAATACTTTTCACACAAATAATAACCACATAAAAAACAAACAAAAAATTAAAAAAAAAAAACATTTTTAGTCTTGCAATACAGTACAGTGATCCCCTGGAGGAGGTCATGGCAACCCACTGCAGTATTCTTGCCTGGAGAACCCCATGGACAGAGGAGCCTCGTAGGCTATCGTCCACAGGGTTGCACAGAGTCGGACATGACTGATACGGCAGCATGCGCACCTTGAAAAGTAGAGTGGTACAGCACAACAGCTGACATACAGGGGCGGGCATGCCTGTTCAAATCTTTGAAAGCTCTCAACTTGAAAGTTCATACATAGAAGACTTACTGTATTGTGTCTCAGTGTCTTTATTTCCCTGGCACGCTTTTCTTTGGGAAGGCACCACTTCCATATGGACAGATTGCACGTATTCATGCATCCTTTTTCTTCCCCCTCTAGGCTCTTTCAGGCGTTTCTGTTTTGTGCTGATTTAAGCAAGTGTAAACCTTAGAACATACATCCAACTGCTCTAACGCCTGCGGGTGGGTGGGCATGTTTCCGTTCTGAGCGGCCCTGCTGTTGTTGAGGAAGTTGTGCTTTGACAGTCAGCTGCGAAATGTACTTGAAATGCTCAGCATCTCTATGATTTCACAGGATCTAGTCACTCAAGGTTTGATTCTCTGCAAAGGCCCGATGGACTGAGACGTCCTTTCAAAGTCTGTTCGATGGTTTTATTTCCCAGAACGTGTCTGATCAGTCTGTAAAGGCCACAAGACACACGTGTCAGTGATTCTTCCTGGAATATAGTCCAACACACACCCACACCCACACCCACACACACACACACAACCACACAGAGTAAATCTCATAGTTGTAATAACACAAGCTGCCATTTTTCTAACCCTTACCAACCATTGTACTAAATGCTTTGTGCACAATATCTCATTTTGCTTCACAATGATGGTGAAAGATCACTATTATCAGCCCCATTTTCCTAATGGTTCAGAGTTATTTGTCCCATGTCACACACGGTTAAGTATCAGATGCACTGTGAGCCCAGGGCTCCATCCTGCCAAAGCCTGTGCCTTGAAACCCTGTGTTTTAATGTCTTCTCTACAAAAGGCTGCTTCCAAAAATGTCTGCAGAAAACATCCTACAATCATTTCAGTTGTTACAGAGTCCAGCTTTCAAGTAACGTCAATGGCTAAAAATGACAAGCCAGAAAACTGCATGGAATTTTGAAAAGCACAGAGATTTTTGGTACCTTGTGAGGCTATTTTTCACACTCACGTGAAAGCACTGGCAACTTTCTGTTTTATTTTTATTTGTTGCTTTTCAATAGAGTGACTTGAGAATGTCACTTAGAAAGTGAGAAACAAAAGATGAAAGTAGAGCTTTGAGAAGGCTGGAATATAGATAATTTCATTCACTGTCTTTTAATATATGTAAGATATTTCCTATAGCCAAAATTATTTCAGCCAGTCTAAAACTCTGGTGAATACATGCCTCATGTGCAACCAGTTTTTTAAACCTCAGAATAATGTATTAGGTGTTAGTTTCAACATCTTGTTCAAAGTGGAAGAAATTTGTTGCACTGTAGCTTGCTGATGAGTACCAAGTTTACCTGAGTTAAATTCACCCATTCCAGTCCATTTTAGTTCGCTGATTCCTAGAATGTCGACGTTCACCCTTGCCATCTCTATTGAAGAGATCTCTAGTCTTTCCCATTCTGTTGTTTTCCTCTATTTCTTTGCATTGATCACTGAAGAAGGCTTTCTTATCTCTTCTTGCTATTCTCTGGAACTCTGCATTCAGATGCTTATATCTTTCCTTTTCTCCTTTGCTTTTCACCTCTCTTCTTTTCACAGCTGTTTGTAAGGCCTCCCCAGACAGCCATTTTGCTTTTTTGCATTTCTTTGCCATGGGGATGGTCTTGATCCCTGTCTCCTGTACAATGTCATGAACCTCTGCCCATAGTTCATCAAGCACTCTGTCTATCAGATCTAGTCCCTTAAATCTATTTCTCACTTTCACTGTATAATCATAAGGGATTTGATTTAGGTCATACCTGAATGGTCCAACAGTTTTCCCTACTTTCTTCAATTTGAGTCTGAATTTGGTAATAAGGAGTTCATGATACTTTCTGTCAATTCCTCTTTCTGAACATGAAAAAATATTACCAACTCTACTTCCAACAGAGTCCATCCACTTCTCTCCATCATTCCTACGACCATCTTTGCACAAGTCAACATTATCTAAAAAACAACAACAACATTTATTTGGCTGCACCAGTACTCTTGCCTGGAGAATCCCATGGATGGAGGAGCCTGGTGGGCTGCAGTCCATGGGGTCACTAAGAGTCGGACATGACTGAGCGATTTCAGTTTCACTTTTCACTTTCATGCATTGGAGAAGGAAATGGCAACCCACTCCAGTATTCTTGCCTGGAGAATCCCAGGGATGAGGGAGGCCGGTGGACTGCCGTCTGTGGGGTCACATGGAGTCAGACACGACTGAAGCGACTTAGCAGCAGCAGCAGGTCTAGTTGCAGCATGTGGAATCTTTAATTGTAGCATGCAGACCCTTAGTTATGGCATGTGGGACCTTGTTCCCTGACCAGGGATCACATCCAGGTGCCCTGCATTTGGGAGTATGGAATCTTAGCCAGTGGACCCCAGGGAAGTCCCAAGTCAGTGTTACTCTTGCAGGAGCTAGCACACTGGCCTCCTTTCTGGTCTCTCTACCTTCACTCCTGTCCACCCTCCAACCACTTCTACAGGGTGGTCAGGCTAGTGTTTTAACAACATGAATTATATCGCATCAGCTTAAAATTCTCCAGTGGACCTCATTCCGCTTGACTAAAATAGAACAAGCCCCCTCCCCACCACCACACTAGCCTCTCCTTGCTTTCCCAGCCTTATCTCAAACACATTCCTCTTCACCCCTTGCATTCCACCCCACTGACTTTCCTCCTGTTCCCACCTCCCATTTAAACTGTCCTTCTCCTGAAATATTCTTCCTGTTGACACTCCCAAGGGGCTTTTTTTGGTTTATTTTCTTTCAGTCCCTTCTGTTGAGAGACCTTACCTATTTATCCAATCTAAAATATCTATCAGGTCAAGCTCTATCCCATTAGCCTATTCAAATTTTCTATGTAAAACGTATCCTTCTCAGATAATTATTCTCTTTGTAATTTCTTAATTCTATCTGGATGCAAAATCCCTGAGAACAAATACTTTGTCTTTTCCCCCACTGTATGCCTAGCACTTGACCATATGCCTAACTTTTGAAGATATGCAACAAATATTTGTTGCTTGAAAATAACTGAAAGGAGGAATGAGTAAATGAATAAGCACTGGAATCGTAGATGGAGAATGTCCTTCTCCTGTGTCCCTGAGAAATATTTAGCTTATTCATTCACTCAGCGCTCATCTCCCAAGGCTCTGCTGGAAGGGAGGCTGGTAGAGAAGATATAGTCCCTACCCTGCAAGCTCAGAGTCTGAGATGAGACAATCATGGACATAGGACATTAGAAGAACCTAGTAAAGGGGTCCCTCTCCCAGCTCAGAGGAGGCTGTATATAGACTGAGGTCTGGAAGACAAGCAGGGCACGGTTGGTAAAAAGTCCTGCAGTGAGATGGAGAAAGCACAGACTGTTTCAAGAATGAAGAGAAATTGTCAGTGGTTAGATCCCTGCAGCACAAAGAAGGAAGAGAGAAGAGAGAGATGGAAGGACGGAAAGAGGGAGAAGCTAAGCAGATGGAGAAAATTGTGACCTCATGTTCAGGAGCCTTCTGATTGGAAATAAGGAAAGAAGAGGTCCTGATTCTGTCCGCGGCCTTCAGTCTGAGCCCTCAGGTCCTGGCCACTTGAATAGTCAGTCCCCTTTTGATTCTTCTCTTTGCCTGATGATAGCAACAGAGGACATCCCAGGGTGATCTCAGGCTACTATAATCCTCCGCTTACAAGACAGTTAGTTCACAAGGCTCTTCGAATCTTCAAACAACTTTCCTTTACAGGAAACTAAGTCCCAGATGCAGACAGATTTGCCAAGAGCTGTGGAGCTGGGATAACAGCTGGCTCTTCGGCCCTTGGCTGGAGTCCGTTAGCTGCACCACGACCTCCTCTCTCCTGAAATATATTTCCTTGGGCGGACTCTTTGCCTCCACCCAGGGAGTGTGCTCCAGAGGTCCTGAAAGCTTGACCCGGCCCCTTCCAAGGGGCCTCCTGCTGGTTTCTTCTGGTCCAAGAGTTTTCTCCCTGCTGTTGGTGCCATCAATGGCTCCGGGTCAAGCCGACAGCATGTGTTCTGACTTAAAGTATTTATTTTGAGAATCAAGTGTAGTTGAACTGCATGTTTCTTGGCAGACTCAGGCTGGCAGTGATGCCTGTCTCCCTGAGATGATGTCTGGGCTGTTGAGGAGCCCCAGCAGAGGGTTCTGTTTACACTGAGAAGATCTCATGAGTCCTGGAGGAAGCAGCTGCTGTCCTTCCTGAGTCTTTGGTAAACGGTGTTATAATTCATGTGACGTGAAAGCGTTAGTCACTCAGTCACATCTGACTCTTTGTGATCCCATGGACTGTGCAGCCCACCAGGCTCCTCTGTCCATGGGATTCTCCAGGCAAGAATATGGGAATGGGTAACCAGTCCCTTCTCCAGGGCATCTTCCCAACCCAGGGATCAAACCTGGGTCACCCACATTGCAGGCATATTCTTTACCATCTGAGCCACCAGGGAAGCCCCGTTATGTACTACATTACAGTAATTATACCTTTGTTTATTCATATTGTTCTGTTGTTTGTTTTTCATTAAACAATAGTCCTTGGAATTTTTCACATCCTCACCTATACTTTTTTAAATGGCTGCATGGTATACTGCAGTGTGGTTGTGCTATAATTTATACATAATCCATCAACTATCTATTTATTGATGCTTAAGTTATCATGTTATATTTTTACTAATATAAACCATATTTCAGTGAATATTTATGAAATACATATAAACATTCTCTTATCCTAGATTTCTGGAGGTTGCTGTTTGGACCAAAGATGCCTATTTTTAAATCTTTGATAGTTATTGTCAAATTGCCTTTCAAAAGGACAATAGTAGCATATAAAAGTGGTCATTTAATTACATTCTCAGTGGCATAGATGTAATCAATGTTTAATTTTTATTGAACTAATTGGCCAAAATTGATACATTAATAATCTAATAATACTACTAGAGAAGTTGATATCTTTTAAAATAGATATCTAAAAATATCTTTCATCATGTATATTTCTGTTATGTATTTTGTGTCCCTATTGAAACGTTTCTAATGACATTTCTCTTTCTTTTGAATTGCTTTTAAAATCACAGCCCTTCCTGGAGAAGGAAATGGCAACCCACTCCAGTATTCTTGCCTGGAAAATCCCATGGATGGAGGAGCCTGGTGGGCTACAGTTCATGGGGTCGCAAAGAGTCGGACACGACTGAGTGACTTCACTCATTCACTCACTCATATACATCCCACTCCAACACATGCACAGCCTCTCCCACCATCAACATCCCTTGCCAAAGTGATATATTTGTTGTAATCAATAAACCAACACAGACATACCATTATCATTCAATGTTCATAGTTTACATTAGGATTCATTCTTGGTGTGGTTCGTGGTACATATTTTGACAAATGTATAATGACATGTATTCATCTTTATAGTATCTAATTGCCCTAAAAGTTCTCTCTGCTCCATCTATTCATCCTTCCCTCTCCCTAAGTTCTTGTCTCCATGGTTTTACCTTTTGCTAAAATGTCATATAGTTGGAATTATATAATACGTAGCCTTTTCAGATTGATTACTTTCACTTTATAGTATCCAATTAAGGTTCGTCAGTGTCTTTTGTGGCTTGATAGCTCTTCTTAGCAACCACTGTATGGATGAACCAGGGATCTGTATTTTTAATAAGATGCCCATCCATCAATATATATCTAGCCTGTATTACAATCCTATGGAAAGGCCTTTGAGGAATATGTTATAGACAAGATGTATTTTATTTAAAATTTGAATGCCAGTTAAAATTGTATATAGTGGATACAACATTCCCATTGAATTATTAATTCAATTCATATGCCACATTATTACTTCTCATTTTAACTTGCTCCTATCATTTTTGTTTTGCTTGTTCCTATCGACTTCTTTATCATGGTTTATGATTTCATACCATGATTGTAATAAAGTAGAATTGCTATTTAAAAAATAAATAAATAAAATCACAGCCTTAAAATCTTTCAAATCTTCCTCCCTCATTCTATTTTCAGGTTTACTTGTCCTGAATTCTCCATGAGCCTCATAAATATGAACTTACAGCTCTATAAGATTAAGTTATAGCTGTTACCCTAGAACTTCCATTTATTACACTTTTTGGTTTGTTCCACTCTTTTATAGATTCCATATTTTTCTCTTTCTTGGCTTATGCTTTTGTTTTGTTAGAGCACAGCTTCAAATAACTTCAAAGAAGAAATGTAAGAGTTGAAAATTCCAAGTCCCTGTGTGTCTGAAAATGTTTTTATTCTACCACTCACCCTTCGATGATAGTTTCACTGGGTATAAAAATGCATGACTAAAAGACTTGCAAAGATATTTCTCCATCATCTCCTGATATCTCATGTGCTGCTGAAGAATATGATGCCTATCCAATTTCACTTCCTCTGTAGGCAACCTTTTAAAAAATGTTACTCCCTTCACTCCCTGCCTCATTCTTTACTTCTGATGTTCTGACTTTTTTTTTTTTTCATTTGCCAGTGTGTGATTTTCCTATTCATTTTCCTTAGAGTCTGAAAATGTGTGTACTTCAACTTTGGAATATTCTCCTGTATTGTTTGATACTGTTTTGCCAAATTTTACTCTCATTTAGGAATTCCTTTTAGTCTAATGTTGTAAGTAGACTTTTTATTTAAATATTATCTTTTCTGTCATATTTACAATGAAAAAATTCTCTTTTTGCTTTGCTTCCTGCCATTTTTCTTCATTTTTAGCCCCTGGTCTTTTTATTGACATTTTAACTCCAACAATCATATTTTTGATTTCCAAAAGCTTTGGATTTTCCTTTCCTCATATTTTTGTTTTAAGGGCACAGTGACTTTTTGAAATAGTAGTTATAGGCTCTGGGGTTAAGAGAATAAAAAACCCAACAGGGTCCTGCCTCCACCCTGAGGAACTTGACAAGCTTCTTCTAAAATTTATATATATATAAAACAAAGGCCAAGACTAGCCTGAAGAAAAAATATAAGGTGGGATAATTTTCTTTGCCAGATATAACACATCCTATAAAACCATGATAATTAAGGTAGTATTGATGTAGAAATGGACAAATTGGCTAAAGGACGAGAGAGAGAGAGCCCAGAAACATACCCATGTATATATGAACACTTCACATACAAAGACACCATTAAAATTTTCTTAAGAAGTGATAGACTTAATAAATAGTTCTAGGACTATCAAATATGCATAACAGAATTGATCTTCTATCAGAAGTACACACACACACACACACACACACACACACTTGCTTTCACCCTACCTCCACATTTCCTTATGTTCTCATGTGAATTATCATTTGAGATTTTTCCAGATATTGATTTTTATAAATTTATGTATCAAAATTATTTGTATTGATAATACAAAACTGTCATGAATTCTTCATCTACTCCTTGCTTATTTTAAAAAAGTGATTTTTTCAGTAAATATGTATGGTAAATAAACTTTATGATTTTCTGAATGTCAGAAAAATATTTATTTTGTTCTCCCACTTGAATATAATTTGAGTAGATATGAAATTTTAGGTAAAATATTATTTTCTCAGATGTTTGAAGATATTACTTGACTTTTTTTCTTTCAATATATTATTGAGAATCTTGATTCTAATTTTAGTCTTGTTATTTTGTAGATAAATTATTTTTTTCTGTCTGAAAACTTTACAGTATTTTTTTTCACTTTATACTCAGTTTTACTAAAGTTTTACATAATATATTTAAAGTCATCTTGTTTTTCTAGGAAACTTACTGGGTCCTTTCAATATAAATGATCATCTCTAGGAAGTTTTCCTACTAAAATAATTTATTTCCTCTACTCTATTTCCTGCATTTTTTCCATCTAGAAATCCTACTAGATGAAATTTGGAACAACTGAATCTTGACTCCACATCTCAACTGTTTTTTTTTCATACTTGTACTTATTGTTGTTTTAAGTTGTATTCTGCCCAAATTCTTCCTCTCCATTTTCTACATGATTAAATTTCTCTTCAGCCGTTTCATGTTGTTTGCCAGCCTACCTACTAATATTTTTGTGTACAGAATTTTAATTTTGGAGGTTTTTATTTGATTCTTTTTTTGCAGACCTTAATTATATAAATTCTAAAATATTTTTTTGTTGCCTGAATAAATTGTACCTTAGTGTTAGTTTTCGTGTTTGAGATTGACACCTGTCAATTGTATCTTTTCCTTTGTGTTCAGCAGGTTCCACATCTCTGCCTATTTTTTCCAATGTGACTTGGGAGTGGGATTTGGGAGGCCACTATGCTAATTAATGCTTTATCTTTTGCAATAAAGAAGCTATACTGTAAACTTGAATTACATCCTTGACACAAAACTTAGAAGACCTTACATGTAGATATGTGAAACTCTACTGTCCAAAGGGAGTCTGGAAATTGTATGTTTTAAAAAATATCCAAAATACTGATTTTTTTCCCCCATCCTGGGAAAATGGCACAGAAATGAAGTTCCCAGAGACTAGGAGAGGCAATGGTCAGGATGGACTTCCAAGAAGAAATGCAGTGGCCTTTGGCCAAAGGTCTATCTTTTATTTAAGACCTTAACATACTTTAATACCTCAATTGTATATTACATTGAATTTCCCAACCCAGGAATGTAGCATGGGGCATACCTGAACATTGGTAACAGGGCCCTGAGAACCTGTCTCCCACTCCCTGCCCTAGCATCAACTGTGTTTTCCAAGACTTAAGAAACAGCAGAAATTAAATGGGTGCTATAGCTGAACATCACAAATTGTGGTCCTGCCTGAATACAATTATTTCTCTTGGCCCAGTTTCCAGAGCATACTTCTAGGCCTAATTTCTGTGCTCACATATTCTGCTGGGACTGCAGACCCTGAAGAGTATGAAAAGAACATAGGCAGTGTTAGGAGCATGAAAAGCCATTCACCACATTGATGCTTCTCTCTTGTAACACGGTCTTTCCCCCAGGATAGCATCTAATTGCTACTTGAACGAACTCACTGTCTTTACCTCAACAGCCTTGCCCAGTAGGCCATAGCAAACATTTATTATTCTTTGAGTGACAAACTCTTCCCATCTGTCTTTTCTGAATTTGTTTTTTTTGAACTTCCACTTCCGCCGCCACTCCTGTCATTGAGGCAATATCAAAAGTAGCAACATGCATTGATATTATCCACTCTGCTAAAGATCTTGTGTACTTCAGTGATACCCCCTTCAATGTCTTTTTTGAAGTTGGAAAGATGGAGGATTTTTTTTTTAACCTTTCAGTATCTTGTACAATTTTCTCAGGAAATCAGCATGAGAGAAAATATTTGCTAACATCTGACTTCCCTTCAACCAAACCCACTTGCTCTGGAAAAACTGCCAGAGAAACACATTTCCAGAAGGTTCTTTTTTGGAGACAAAATGGTTGTCGTATTCCCTTGACTATTTCTTGATGTGCTCAGAGGAAAGGAAGGAAAATGTCAAGTGTTTATTTTGATGATTCAAGGAAGGAGCTGAGGCAAGAGCAAAGGAACCTTGAAAAATAATGTTTACACCCAAAAGGGATACTTGCAATTTATATGGAGTAGCTATAATAGGCCAGGCCTATACTGTAATGTCTCATATGCTCACTGTATGAGTATTAGCATCGTTTTCCTTTTATAGGTGAAGAATAGAGGCCACAAAATAGAAGTAATAATAAGTGGAGTGTATACCATTTACTGAACATTCAAAATGTGCCAGGTGACTGCCTCACTCTGCTCATGTAGATCTTGCCTAATCCTTGCAAACAACTCATGGCATAGTACTTTATGGTACCTGGGGCTCTCTGGCTCTGATGTCCCCATGCTACCATTTTCCTGTCTGATTGCTCTGACAATTATTAAGTCCTTTACATGCGCTTTCATTGCCTGATTTCCACTGACTTCCTAAATCCTTCCCCTTTTTCAGGATAAGCTGAGCAAAACCTATAATTTCAGAAGGCCTTGCTGTCCACTGTCTCACCTAAATCAGAGAGATTGGTCAAATATCAACTTCAAGCTCTAAATTTTTTTTTAATAAATAAATAACAACTATAGTCAACCATGATGGCTATATCCCCATCTGGGACAAGGTGCATAATCCTTGCTGGCCAGTTAGAATCCTCCTTCTTCCCTGGCTCAGTGATAGGTTCAGGGGTGGGCTTGTGACCCAAAGCTAATCAGAGCCCTCTCTGGACTGCTCTGTAGAGACAACAGGAGGGCAGTAATCCTTTAATCTGTTTTTTTTTTAAGTTCAGTGAATATGGACATGGGGCAGGGAGTTGCCATCTTCTTGTCACCTAGAGAAAGTCTGTCTTCAGATTAAAAGTGACATGGAGAAAAGCAGAGTTTAAATATGGGAGAAACAAAAACATTTAGCAGTATCTTTTAAGCTTTTAGACCCAGCTATATCTAAAGCAGTTCCATCCTTGGACTTTCTAGTTGTAACAGCAAATAAATATTCCTTCGGACTTCCCTGGTGATCCAGTGGTCTGCACCCACAATGCCGGGGGCCTGAGTTCAATCCTGGTCAGGGAACTAAAGCCTGCGTGCCACAACTAAGACCTGGTGCAGCCAAATCAATTTTAAAAAATATTTCTTCTTATTTAAGTCATTTGAGTGGCCTTTCTGCCACTTGCGACCAGTGGTGTGCTGGGAAAAAGAGAGAGGAAGATGGAAAAGGAGAGGGAGAGAGAGAGAGGGGGGGGAGACTTGATTTTTTTGTGATTGCCAGTTACCACGGTGTAAATGCTCCCATTGTGTCAGATTTTAAGCTGCCAAGGTTTAACAAGCAGCTTGCAAATTTCTGAATATCTAACAATTGGCTTTTGTGAGCTTGTACCAGGACACCACTGCTTGTGACTAAGAGCCCTTACGAATTTGCTTTTCCCACGAGGCTACTGAGATGAGAGAGGTGGTAACCAGGGCCGTTGTCTGGCCTGCTTCAGCCCTTCTGCATCCCAGGACGTTCTCATGTCTCCACAGGTATTCCTTGAAGGGGAGGGAGAAAAGCTCAATGACACCAACCAGCAGACTTTCAATCCGAGGAATTAAAACTTGCGTCGTGTTTTTCAAAGCATAGCGTGCGGTTCCTTCCTTGTTTAGAACACCTATTGATCCGTCTGCCCCCAGAGTCTGCATTTGTAACTCACTGCAGTCAATGGATGTGCACTGGACTCTGAGAGCTACCCGTCTCCCTCTGGTTTGGTGCATGTGCAGTGGGCACAAGGAGGGCTGGGATATTGTTCAACCCTGCATGTGGCTTGACTGTGGCTCTTGAAAGAGCCCTGGGTTATTTTTATAGCACGGTGATCTCTGCCTCATGTGAGATTCAGGATTCTGAGGGGAAAAAGGCCAAGGGGGCGAAGAGGAGAAGGTGGTGGACCTTTCATAGGTTGTACTGTGTTTAGACGCTCAGTCATGTCTGACTCTTGGCGACCCCACGGACTTTGGCCTCCAGGCTCCTATTCTGTCCATAGGTTAAATAATACTTTTTCTCCTCTCATCCGCTACTCTCACCCTCTACCTCTGCTTCTTTGTGTTTTCCTTCTGGTTTACTTTTCCTTAACTTCCCTGAGACTCAGTTTCCACATCTGTGAAATGGGACTTAGCCCAGAAGGTAATGGGGAGGAAACCACCATACCCAGCACCCAGCAGCTGGTAGGTGCACAAGGCATGTCAATTTCATCTTATTCCCCCTTTTTCTTCTCAGCCTCCTCTTGGTTACTGGCTGTCCCCTCGAGTTTCTGTCAGCAGCCCAATGGGCCTTTGTGTTGGGATGGACAGCTTTGAAATCATTTCCAGGTTTCCAAGTGATGCACTTTCTGTATTGATATTTGTGGATGCTGCATTTGATTTTTTAAAATAATGATGTCATCGTATTGACCTGTTTCCTGAGGATGTTTCCTTGGGCTTCACAGATGGTGAGGAAGGGGAATTGCTGCTGACAGACCAGGGGGACTGGTCTGCTAGCCTGCTCCCCTTAGCTGTGCGATCCCACTTCCACCAGGCCAGTGACTCACCCTGTATTAATTGCGCTGCAATTATCCTGGGGAGCCTGAGTTTCCTCTTGATGTCTCCTGTCTGGTTTCCTTTCTGACCTGCACAGCTGTCTAATAGAGATGGCTTTGCGATTTCTTAGTTAATGTGGTTCATTATTTCCAGCACTGCCTTCTGCCTTCAGTGGCTGGAGGTTTTTCTGAGTCTGACGTGGAGACTTTCGTGAGTTGTGTCTTCAGTCAGGGCTTGGTGCTGCTTGCATTGTCTGTGGGAGAAATCGCATTTGCAAATCAGAGGAAGTTCACAGAGCTAGTTGCTGTGTTGCTTCTCGAGATAGTGTTTTCATCTTCCATGCATCTCTCCCCAGTCACCTCCTCATACCTCGGTTGAGGAGGAAAGAGTCCCTCTGTCCCAGACCTCAGCAAGAGCCATGTAGACGGAACAGGAGGCAGGAATCGGTCTGCTCCTTAGCTGTGCTAATTATCTGCAGAGGGCGGCGGGACCAGGCAGTATCTGTTCTCCCTATGTCTTGCTTCACGCTGGGTCATGCCGCAGAGACCAGGACGTCTGGAGCCCTAGAAGCTTCTGATGTCAAATGTCTTTAGGAAATGACAAAAATCAAACTAACTCACCTAAAACTTTCCATTCCCCTCAAAACTCAGCACAGCCTTGGGTGGCTTCGGGAAGTTTCTGCAGATCACTCTCATCCTTTACCTGCTGAGGCCGAATATAGCCCTGAGCCTGTCATTTCTTGTTCTCTAACTACTTCCCTGAATCAAGCAGCCAGTTTTTTTATTGAAAATCAAACATCTTTAAATCTCTGCCAGAAAACGGAGGTCATTTAGGAGGAGGGGAGAAACCTGTAAAATCTTGAGGCTCATTGTCATCATCCAGAATGATAGCTGGCCTGGATGTAATGGGGAAAGGGAGGCTTCTTGGGGAGGAAGGCAAAGGTGGCAGCAATGGCTGGTGGATCCCAGCAGGGGGGGACCCCAAATGCTGTGGACTGCGAGGGACACCTAGTGATACCTAAGGGGGGGGCACATATTTCCACGTGATAGCCAAGGCAGCGAGAGGAGACGAAGGGGAAAAGAGTGAGCCAAGGGCCCAGGGAGTCGAAGGAGGCAGGCGATTACAGGAGTTGATGGGAGATCGATGTAATGATGAAGGAACAAGGAACAGATTGTCACACAGCGGAGGCAGAAGTCAGGTGGGCAAGGAAAGATGAAGAATTGCGCATGATAGGAACGAGGAAAGCCTTGTGCACCTCAATTGTCCCTGAAGATACCAACTTCCAGCACCTAGAATGCTCTGTGTCAGGACTCAAGGGCGGTTGTAGGAAAGAGGTCAGATCCAGCAGCTTCTAAGAGTAGCTTTTGCACCATCCTCAAAATGTTGAACTCTCAGTCACTGAGGAGACTCCTGAGATTTAGAACAATCCATTTCCCAGCAAAGATGATTAGCCAAGGCTTTACTGCTGAAGTCAGGATCCCTGTCTTTGAGGAGTTGACATGACATTGGACAGAAGAGCGCTAATAAGAACTGTATAATGAGTGGTGAGTGATCATTATTGAGCAACTACTGTGTGCTCATCTTTGTTAGGATGCTGTATTGGCATCAGTGGTTTATATGCAACTTCACGAGGCGCGTGTATTGAGCCAGCTGTGGGGATTCAGGAAAGGAAGTCATTATGGCTGGACGGTCTGAGGATTTCCTTCAGGGGATGGGAATTGAGTGGGATTTGAAGGATGAAGAGGACTCAGAGAAGGCTGGGCACACTTGGAAGTTGGTTTGTGGTCGCTCTTAAATTGTTCTTCTACAGACTGGTTCTCCTCAAAAGTAGAGACTGTGTCCCACTCTTCCCTGAGTGTTTGAGCCACTACCTAGTCATTCATGCCTATCAGTCCCTCCTACAGACATCAGAGGATTGTGTTTCTCTGACCTTGGTGAAGGAAAAAGAAATGGTGGGGGCTGCAGAAGTGTTCCTGGTGGCAAGGCAACAGGAGGCCAGAAAAGAATGTCCTTGCAGCTGAGGTTCTTTGAGGCATCTGAGTTTTGGATTGAGGTCCAAGTTGATGACAACTCTCGGGAAAGTCACTGACTAGAGACCATCGTGAGACTCCAGGCCATGCTGGTCTTGATTTATTAGTATCTGACAGAGGCTTCCTAGCTCAGAATCAGGAGGCAAAGTTTAAGTGATGGCTGTACATCTATTACTTTAGGTTTCCAAGAATGAGGATGTTCTTTTCTTCTCAGGACAAACACTCATGAGGAAACCCTAACCGCCGTCTTTGTATTCCAGGGTCAATACTGCCAAGTATCTCTTGAACTTGCTAACAAGAAGAGACCAGAGGTGAGCTGGAGCTGACTTCCATTTCTTTTCTGAAGAAATGAATAGATACAGGCTATTTGAGCTACTTCTTTTCAAACTAGTTCCCTGCAGAACTACAAGAAAGGAAGTTGTGCTAAGATGTCCAGGATGGCTGCTGTAGACATGTAGACAATCCTGCTACCGACCCCTTTTGTCCTAGAGACTGAGTGTGGGGCTTATGGATGCCAAGCTGTGTGCCTGGGCTGAGAGAGAAGGCAGGAATGATACAGAGCTTGAAAAAAAAAAAAGATGAAAGTGTGAATCACTCAGTCATGTCTGACTCTTTGCAACCCCATGTACTGTAGGCTCCTCTGTCCATGGAATTCTCCAGGTAAGAATACTGGAGTAGGTAGTCATTCCCTTCTCCAGGGGATCTTCCCGATCCAGGGATCAAACCCTGGTCTTCTGCATCACAGGCAGATTCTTTACCAGCTGGAGCCACTGGGGAATCAGTACAAAGCAGAACGGCCCATGTGCCACAGCAAAGGCTCTGATGAAGGAAAAACTTACATCCACCTGGTGGAGGTGAGTGGTCAGGGGATGCCATCCAGAAGGGCTTAGAGGACAGGATAATGTTGAGCAATGATAAGTTTCCTTTAATTCACTGTTTTATAGCTAATGATTATTCATGGTACTTTTAAATGATAAAAGAAATATATGTTCATTATAGAAAATGCTAAAAAACATAAAGGAGAAAGTTTAACGTATTCATAAACCCAGCACCCAGGGAAAAATAGAAGTAACATCTTGGTGTCTTTCTTGTAGGCTTTTGTCTTTGTGTGTATATATGTCTATATGTTCACACACACACACAAAGTTCATAAATTGGGCTGATACTGAATAACTACCTTTGAGGTCTACTTAACAGAATAATGAATTTTCACATATCATAAATATTCTTCAAAATTATGGCTTATAGATTATGCTTGTCCAATGATTTATGTAACCATTTCAGTCCAATTAGACATTCTGTTTATTTCCATTTTCTCACAATCTTATGTCGCTGCATCTTCCATCAATCAAATAGAATAATTTAACGTGCAGAGGTCAGGGTGAGGGTAGGCAGTGAGTGTTCCAGGAGGAAAAGCAGCACAAGCAAGTGTGTGGAGGTGGAACGCACAGAAGTGTGTGTGCGAACCATGACGTGTGAGTGAAGGTGGGTGCGTTTGGGGCATGGTAGGTGCTGAGGATGAACAGGTAGGCTGGGGCAGACAGGTAATGACTGGCAGACATCAACAGAGGGGGTGATGTCAAAACACTGACAGCTTCTGAACAGGTTGAGGACAGAATCAGAGAAGTGCTTATGATGGTGTATCTGAAAGTGGCATGAGGGCATAGCAGAGAAAGGAAGAGGGGCAGAAACTGGGATTTGGGAGATGGGTTAGGAAGGCGGGCAAGTGCAGCTAGAAGGAAAAGGAGAATGTGGTTAGAGGCCACAACTCTGAGACTCAGAAATTGGCTGGGGGACTTCCCTGGTGGTCCAGTGGTTAAGACTTAACCTTCCAACACAGTGGATGTGGGTTTGATCCCTGGTCAGGGAGCTAAGATCCTTCATGCCTTGTGGCCAAAAGACCAAAGCAGAAAACAGAAACAATATTGTAACAAGTTCAACAAAGACTAAAAATGGTCCACATCAAACCAAAAATCTTAAAAAACAACAACAACAACAAAGAAACTGGTTGAGAATATGCCCAGTGAAGACTGAGGCATCATTTGGCCTCTGATTATGAGGTTTCCTAACTGAGAAAATGCAGAAAGCATAAAGAAATGGAGGCCTGGCAGGTGGAGTGACTTGTCCAAGTCTGGAACCTCCTTAGAGGTTAGGCCAGGCCAGAAAACAGATGCTCGTCTTCCCCTGTCAGAACGGTCTTAGCATGGCGGGTGTTACACATCCGGCGTTCTGCGTGAGACATGGCGGCTCTTGGAGCCCAGGCCTGAAGCAGGTCAGCCTGAGGTGAACGTCTGTCAGCTGTGGTCTTGGCCCTCATCTACTTGTTGGGACATGAGTTGGGCACTGTCCATAGATTAAGTAACAGGGGCAAAAAAAAAAAGAAATGATCAAACTTCTCAGTTTTTCAAACTAAGTTCTTCACCCAGCAGGATTGAGTGAGCAGAGTAGTAACGAGAAAAACAGGCAGAAAAGGCCTGTTTGTCATTGCAAAGGATGGACCACGGTGTTATCTCCTGGTGTGGAAAGCCCTCTTTGGGACCCCAGCCAGAGCCAGCCCTGGATCCTTGGCAGCATCCGGAGCACTTGGGGCCATCCTGGAAGGTGGCAAATAACTCATTCCACCGGGTGGACAGCTTGTCACACATATATACAGAGCTTCTTTTTATCTTACATTAAAATTGTGGTTTCCCACCCATGATAAGTTCTGCCATATCAAATAGCTTTCAACAGTTTCAAACATCAAGACCAGTGTATAATAACAAAAATAAAAATAAGCAAAAAAAAAAAAAAAGCCCTCACCTGGTCTCTCCAGCTTTTCACTGCTGCTTTGGAAATTGAGAGCCGTGCGTGGGATATTGACGGCTAACAACCATGGAAATAAAAAATGATTTTTGATCTCAAGGCCTAATATTATTCATATTTTTTCATAGCCTCAAACAATGTCTTCAGATAATTCAGGTAAAGGCAAGCCAGAAACAAAACAACATCATAAAGGCATTATTACATACAGACACTTTCAGCTATGCTGCACGCCTCACAGTGTCTTTGAACCCTGTGTGATGAGAGAGCTCTTGCACACTCCAGGGAATTCTCCTGGAGCTGTTTTGACTTCAACAGAGGGTAGCGAAACAAAATTCTCTGGCTATAGAGATGAATTCATTGCTGGCTCCACAGAGTTTGATCCCTTCTTCTGTGTTTTCATCCATCGGGACTCCATTTGGGAGGCCTTGGGAGGGGCTGTGACATTCCCAGGTGCGCCCCCCACCCCGCCACCTGCAGTGCAGCGATCTTGACCTTGGGGCTTGGAGGCTTGGGCCAGCCCTCTGAGTGGGTGGGGGTTATGGAGCTGAGAACGAGAAGGCTTTCATCAAGAAGAATTTGGCTGCGGAGGCTCTTCCAGCCCTTGTTCCTCCCAAAATAACACTGGCCAGCCTCATCAAATTAGACCAGGGCTTGGGGACTGGGATGTGCTTAAAAAGGACAGAGGAAGCAGAGAGAGGGTGAGGGAAATGTTCTCTTGGGAATCTCTCACTCCTTATTCAAATTGTCTGTTCTCTGGTTTGAAAGTGCCAAATAATGTCTCAGCCAGGGAATTTTCCTTTCCCTTCTGCCCCCACCCCGCTGCGTTTCACTATTAATGTTCTTTACCCATGATGGGCTCTTTGCTGTCCTAGCTTTACATTCAAGTTTCATGTTCTTATGTTAGACCTCCCAGCTGCCAGGACCGGAGGGGTCTATTCCTCTCCTCCACATCTACAGTATCAACAACACTGGCACTCACCTGGTGCCTACTGTATATTTCCTACAGTTGTTAGATTTGGCTGGCAGAAGTGCTAGGCATCTGAATCTTCCAGTAGATGGCCAGTTGCAAATGCTGATTTCACTGCTTCATTTCTCCTCATTTTCCAGCAGCATCTAACATGGACTTGTTGGGGGTGTTAGTTTAACAGTGCTAGTTAATGTTTGCAGAGCCTCTGAACCTTCTTCCTTTGTCTCACAAAGAAAGCAAGGACTGAACTCAGCGGTGTGAGTTTGTCTAGGCAGTCACAGGTATGGAATTCTAGGAGTTTTGACACCCTCTAGTGTTACAGGCATTTCTAGAAGGCTGAAGACTTAGATATGATTGCTCTAGCTGATAAGACCTTCAAGGTCCAGCTCAATGCCACCTCTGCTGAGAAGACTTCCATCTTGTCCCCAGCTCAAAGAAACAACTGTGTTATAGCCCTTCCGTCACACCATTCGACAGGCAGTTAGCCTGCCATGTTGTCGTCTACATTTGCTAATCAGTCACTTTCCCTAATAAGCCTCAGGGAGATGAAAGCTGATTTCCACGTGGTCTTCACACATTCATTCTACCATTATTCTTTGTGGAGCAGAGAAGGCTTTTTCATGTCATATGCTGGCAGTAGCGGTGTCTCTAATGAATTGACCTGATCTGCTTTAGTCTCTGAGAACCCCACTGGGGTTTCATGAGAAGGGAAAACTGTACGTATCTAGAAAAGTGTCTACAGACCCCTGGAAAAGTCAAAGAGACAAATAGTCCTGGTTTCCACTTTTGCCCTACCCTCCTCCATGTCCTTCCTGTGCCACTGATCAGGCACTCAGCACCTTGCTGGCTTTGCTCCTGGCTTCCCAGATGGCTCAGTGGTAATGAATCCACCTGCCAACGCAGGAGCCACTGGAGACAAGGATTCAGTCCCTGGGTTGGGAAGATCCCCTGGAGGAGGAAATGGTAACCCACTCCAGTATTCTTGCCTAGGAAATCTCATGGACAGGAGAGCCTGGTGGGCTACAGCCAATGGAGCTGCAAAAGAGCTGGACATGAGTGAGCTGCTGAATAACAACAATAGTGTGTTCACCAGCCCTGGATCCGATGTGCGTTGAGTTAGCACAGTCCTTCACTGGAATCTAATTTCAGTTCTACTGAGGTTAATGTATCCTTTTTCAGGCTATGTACTCATTTAAACCCAAATTACCCAGCGACTAGCCTTCTTGATAGCAATTACATCCCACGAAACCAAACTACTGAGCTTCATGTATTGGTAATGGCCTTTCTTTCTATAGTTTTCCTTAGGGATGAAGTTGAATGGGGAAATTAGTCACATTAAGCTGGAAAAATAGTGAACAAAATACATATTTTATATTTTTAAAAAATACCCTCCCGCTACCAATTATGGACTTTATTAGGAACAGGTATTTTCACATTATGGGCTTGTCTTTATATTAAACAGAGCAAACCCAATGAATAGTTACTTAAGAGGATCTTTTTAATAAATACTCAAGTCCATTTTAATATCTAATAATAGTGGCTGCCTCAAGTATTCAAATTTTAGCATAACCAGCAGGAAAACTGTTTGATGTTTTAATTATGTCCCTGAAAATGCTGAACGGGTTATAAAAAGCAATTTGAAGAAAATTTTAAAAAGAGGTTTTATTTTTTTATTATTAGTGTTTTGGGAGAAAAGACATCTTCCACTTCCCATTAAAAACCTTTCTGCATGGTAAAAATACTATCTGCTGATAAACGAGGCCAAATAAGCAAAGAATTTGCATCTGTTGTAAGTGTTTTCATTTGGGGGGAAAAATCTGGGAAAAAAAAAAAAAAAGACCTCAGAGGAACTGTATTCTAAGAAGGAGAGTGATGGAAATTGAGCATGCCTTGAAAGAAAGAAAGGAAGAAAATCTTTTAATTACATTTAAAATTAGCCAGAACCTTGTGCTTGTCCCAAGGAGATTCCTGGGAGGATTGGAAGGTTTCTGATGAACAGGCTGCCCAGGCCATGACTGATGTAATCGTTTCAAACCCCACCTGGAGGTCTGGACCAGAGAAGAGGCTGTGGGGACATTCCCGGGCTGGATCCTGCTGGCCCCAGGTCACTCTTCTGGGCAGGAATCAGGAAAGCTGTCTCCGGTGGGAGGGAAGCAGTAAGAAAGGGAGAAGTTTCCAAGGAGCGGAACCAGATGTACAAGCTGCAGTGATGGTTGTGGGGCCCATCGTGGGTAACTCATGAAAGCAGGGGCGTGCAGGCTGGATTGGGGCTTAATGCTTTCTTCTCTCGTGAGGTGCAGGCCTGGTTTGGGTGGACCTGGTTCTCAGATGACACGAGAGCTTTCTTCCCAATGTCCAGATGTGGCGGTTTAGTCGCCAAGTCGTGTCTGACTCTTGCTACCCCATGGACTGTAGCCTGCCAGGCTCCTCTGACCATGGGATTCTCCAGGCAAGAATACTAGAGTGGGTTGCCATTTCCTTCTCCAGGGGATCTTCCGACCCAGGGATCAAACCTGGTCTCCTGCATTGCACGCAGGTGATTTACTGACTGAGCTATGAAGGAAGTCCGCATGAGGGAGTATCCAGCTAGGAGAGGTACTAAAAAACCTTGGTGGTGGTGGTTTAGTCGCTAAGTCGTGTCTGTCTCTTTGTGACCCCATGCACTGTAGCCAGCCAGGCTCCTCTGTCCATAGGGTTTTCCAGGCAGGAATATTGAAGTGAATTGCCGTTTCCTCCTCCAGGGAATCTTTCCAACCCAGGGATCAAACCTGGTCTCCTGTGACTCCCATTGGCAGATGAGTTCTTTACCACTGGGAAGCCCAGAGGATTGTAATAATCACTTATTATTTTAAATAATCATTTTGTTCAAGTTGCATTCCACACCAAACAACCAGAATATTAAGGATGGAGTCCAGCGTCAATTAAAAACAAAAAACTCCCCAGATGATGTGCAGCCAAGTTAGAGAAACAGTCTCAGCATGGCTCTAACTTGGGAACCACGTGGACGGCTTATAAAATGCAGATTCTGCTGCAGCAGGTCTGGGGTAGGGCCTGTGATCCTGCCTTTCTGAACAAGCTCTCAGGTGATGTCTGCACTGCTGGGTGGACCATATTCTGAATAGGAAGATTAAATGATTAAGTGGTTCTCTTCAGAACAGGGCCTTCGAACGCAATGGTCTATATTTGTAGTGCAGATGGATCCTGGGTCACATTCTATTTCATTTACCTGGATGTTGTTCAACCACGCAGGCTTGCCATTGGCACCAAGAAATGCCTCTCTACTTGTCCTTAAGGACCTAAGCTTTGTGCATGGTGTCTTTTTTCAAAGCAGTTTTGTTTGTTTGTTCCTTTGTTTTTGATTGTGTTGCTATGCAGAAAAACAGTCTGGATTTGTCTCATTTATTTATTTGTCAATAAATATTGACAACAAATATTGGCAAAGTCCCTACTATGTGCAGACACTCTATTGGCAGTGAGAGGATGATGGGCTGAATCAGAATCTGTCTGTGTGTGTCCTTAATATAACAGAGACTTGCTGATGAGCTCAGCTGCATGCGTGGCTTATGGGGCCATGCTCATCTTTTCACAGAGATCTGAAATGCTTACTGTCTCAACACCTCTTAACATTTATTAAGGGAAAGAACCAATGTCATCTTCCTAACATGCTCCTGATGCTGTAAGAGATTTCTAGAATACCATCTCTTGTAAATATTACTGCAAGGTGGGTATTATGCCCATTTCACAGATACAGGGTAGCAGAGTGAAGTAACTTAAAGTCACATACCTGATAAGTTATCAATATTTAAACACCATTATGTCATTATAATATTCTCTTTTTCATTAAATGAAGCTTTCTTCCTACAGAGAACAGTTGAAGACTGAAAGATGGTAAATGCTAGAAGGCAATAGAAAGAACTATTGCAGCCATCACTCTTTTTTGCTGATGAAGTCATTGAAAGGCATGCTCAAAAATATTTGTTGAATGAACAAATTCATGAGTGAATCAATTCATGAGTGAATTAAAGAAAACCAATAGTTAAACTTGAGAAGACATCACTTTTTCTTGACCCTCAGTCTGGAGGGATTTCTAGATCATGAAAATCCCAAAAGCAAATGATTTATTTCAATAGTAATGATTATTATTATGATGATGTATTTGTCACATGCCATGTGACCACCACTATACTTTCTATGGGCCCAGTACTGTACCAATCACTTTATACAAAGCACTCAATTTGATCTTTATTATAATCTTTCTATTTCCTTGTGGCTCAGATGGTAAAGAATCTGCCTGCAATGCAGGAGCCCCAGGTTTGATCCCTGGGTTCGGAAGATCCCTTGAAGGAAATAGCAGTCCACTCCAGGATTCTTGCCTAGAGAATTCCATGAACAGAGGAGCCTGGTGGGCTATAGTACATGGGGTCGAAAAGAGTCTGACATGACTGAGCGACTACACTTTCACTTTCATAATCTTTCTAGATTAAAAAAAATCAGGTTCACATAGGGTTAATTAGCCCAGTAGCCCAGCTAGTTAAGTGGAGAGAGGAGAATCAAGCCCAGGACTTGGATTCTGAAGCCAAAGCTCTTCCTGCTGCATCACCACTCAAAACTGCAGCTTCCCTAGTGGCCTCCAAGGGTTTTCCCCTCTAAGGTACTTGAACACTTTAGAGGATGCTACTGAGGTCCCCTTGCACACACTCCTTGACACCCATGAGGTCACCTGCAGATAGTTTCCAAACATCTAATAACTTTGTGGGTCTCTTGGCCTGAGGCATTTTCTGGCCTCCTGACTGCTTGACCAGATCATAGGGAGAGCAGGAATGTAGAGGATGAATGCCCAAGAGGGACCCTCAATCAGTGAGGGATGGGAATTGGTGAACAATACCCCAGTTTCCTCGCCCCTCTGACAGAAACATGCTGTTCCATCTGCAGATTCTGCTGAGACCAAGCTCTGTCTCCCACAAAAGTACCCTCTTCACTAACACACCCTTGATTGGTCTCATGCCCTCCCCCTTTAGAGAACTTTCTTGACTCATCTCTCAAACCTGCTTATATCAAAATATTACCCTCAGGGTCTACTTTTGGAAAAATCCAAATTAAGAAAGGAACCACCTTTTCAATGTCCAGATGTTAGGGGGCTCGACCATGGTGACAGCGGCCCAAGAATCAAAAACAGCTTGCAACTGAGTATCTTCTTTAATGGAAGAAGGATTTTCCTTTCTCCCCTTTGCTTCTCAGAGAGGGAAGACTGGCCTGTAAAGAGTTGACATGCAGTGGATCTCACTCTTTTGAAAGGATGAATGGATTTTTCCAGAGTCACCTCCAGCAGTGGCTTCTGCTGACTTGGAGATTCCCCAGAGAATTCTGGCAAGTTTACCCACTTGCCTCTGCTCCTGGCAATAAGCAGGGGCCATGGATTTCAGGGTCAGTGTGGACAGTGCTGCAGTGTTCTTGAACCCCTGAAGTGGGGAGAGAAAGACTGGATCATCTGAAAGATCCGAGCATGAACCCAGCTATGCCGCCCTCCAGAACGTGCAGAGAAAACACTTTATGCTAGTTGAGGGTCGAAGATAGAGAAGAGCAGCACAAAGCAGAAAGAATGATGAGCAGGGAGTTGATACCTCAGGGTTGAAATGCTAACTCTACCATTACTCTTTTAGTCAAGCCATAATTATTAAGTGCCTGCCATAGGCAGGCTAGAGTGATATTCAAAATATTTAGCCATTATTATCCGAGTGCTGTGCCAGAAGTTACTCCTTTAATCACTGGACTGTGGGGTGGTCTGAAAGGTCCAGGGGAGGAGATATGGCTAATATACTGTGGGGGCACTTGGGAGGTTTAGAGCAGTAGTTAATTACCACTGGATACAGAAACATTTCAATGTTTTCACCACTGTCCTGCTCCTATCACTGAATATACGCCTAGTTATCTGGCACTACGCTAGGAGCTGGAGAAGAACAGTGAAACTAAGCAGACTTCATCTTTATTGTCTGAAAAAATAGATTGTGCTCATCACACTGATAAGCACAGGATTATAAACTGGGATTAAAGTTCTAAAGGAAAGGAGCTTTGCTATGAAAGCATCAAGCATCAGGGGCTCACCCAGTATTGGGGGTCAGAGAAGCTTTCCCTGAGGAAGGGCACTCACCAAAATCCAGAAGGATAATCAAATGAGTGGAACAAGAACTTTCCAGAGAGAGAGCAGCATTCTTGAAAAAGCTGTGGGACAGAAGGGAACATGGTATATTTGAAAGATGGAAAGAGGGTTAGTCAGTGTGGCTGGCACAGGAGAGTTGGCGTGGGGTATGGTTCAGGGACACCCCCTGGGGGCCAAGCCGGGCAGGTTTCGCAGCTGTCAAGATCTGGGTTTTTCTCTAGGTCCACTGAAGGATTTAGACAGGGAGTAAATGTGATCAAATTCAGTTTTGAAATGATCACTTAAGCTGCAGTCTTGAGAATGACTGGGACCAGGGGTCAAGGGTGGATGCTTAGAAGAGTTAGGAATTGAGCAAATGGCAGTGACAACCTGCTTTAGGCTAGAGGCAGAGGGAATGAAAAGGACACTGGAGATGACGGGCTGGGGCCAACTGGATCAGCTGGGGGGATGGGTTGTGATGGGGCATCTTGGGGGTGTTTCCTTGGTTTCTGGTTCCTTTATCTGGAGGGATAGAGGGTAGTGCCCTTCACTGGGACTGAAAGACAGAGTAAGATGAGCTCTGTGGACCTGGAGAATCTCATCAGCTCTCAGGGCTCAGTTTCCTTGTTCGTGTAAAAAGGGGTGGACCAAATGATCTCAAATGCCATTGTTCAATGCCCCATGGCTGACACCCACAGACCAGGACAAACTAACCTGCAGTAAAGCTATGGTCCTCTTCAAAAGGGACTCCAGAGCTACGGTTTCTGGGTCATGGTTACCTAAAATAATAAAATATAAAAACCTTTAGGTCTCCCTGTCCTGCCTCATCCCTAGAACCAGACATATTAGAGATAGGATTCTTCAGTGATGTTCTTTCATTTTTTTTTCCTGCAGTGAACTCCACCTACCACAAGGCAAACGAACGGAATTACACAGCTTGACATGAGCTGATGACGTAATCTCACAGAGTGGCTCATCCTCTCTGGTTCTCAGAGTTCTTTTATTTCCTAAGATTTTTTTTTTTTTTTTTGGATGTGGACCATTTTTTTTTAAGTCCTTATTGAAATTGTTATGATATTTCTTCTCTTTTAAGTTTTGTTTCTTTGGCTGAGAGGCATTTGGGATCTTAGCTTTCTGACCGGGGATCGGATCCATATCCCCTGTGTTGTAAGGCAAAGTCTTAACCCCTGAACCACCGGGGAAGTCCCCATGGTTCTTAGAGTTCTTGTTTATAAAAAGAGAGTGTTGGATCTGGTGAACCCCGAGGTCCTTTTCTTGCTTGTGTTCTATATTTCTTTCACCTTGTTATCCCAGAAGAGTGCTTGAGCCTCCTAGTGAGTTTATAAACTTCTAAGAAGGGCTGGACCATTTTGCCAGGCAGGCTGGGAATCTCCCAGGAGGCTTTGCTGCCTCAGAGGGGAGGCTTGCATCAGGTCTGGGTCAGAGATCTTGTGTGTGGGAGGCTCTCCGGGAGCTACATGCCCCAGCTTTGTAGAGGGAACACCTGCTATTGGTTCTTTGAGGATCTGAGAATGTGAAAGGGAGGGCAGACTCAGAAATGGACTCCCAGGAACCCAGGTATCCTTTGCCTTCACTGGTGGTGGGGGGGGACATTTTTGTCTAAGCCTTGGCTCCTTACCCGTGCCTCAGAAGATGGCTCTGGGATGTGTTGTTGCAGTGCCTTGGGGTGGGGTGGGGGAGCTTTCCCCTTCTCCCTTTTATGTTATTTAGTGTACAAATCCATTAGCATTACTTTTTCTTGAGCATCCAAGATGCTGCAGCCTATCACTCAAGTCATTCACATGTCATTTCAGCCTTTCTTTGGAAGACAATTGTGTCTTCAGTCAAAGACCTCTTGACAGGAGAAAATGGGGGCCCTGGATGGAATAATGCGGCCAAGTGCTTGCTGTACACCCGCAGAATGCGACTCTGCACCATTATGGCCCAAATTGTTGTGCTGAAAGATTTCTCTTGGTTACATCTCTTTATGCCCCAGCATTTAACCTTGGGGCTCAGCAGAATCAGGCCCCTGTGCTCATCTTACCGTAGCGGTTCTTTCCTGAACAGCCTTCATTTTGTGTAATTATGTCAGTACAGTCAACATCACGCACACGTTTCCTGAGCGGCCCAGCCGGACGGCTGCTTCGGATTTCCTCTGCTCCAGGAACTTGCTGCGAGTCATTTAACGATGCTAATATTTTTGATTTCTTCAGAAGCTGCATCCCCCAAATGAAAGAGAGAGGTTTCAAATGAAAGATCCTTATACACCTAAAAACCTAGCAAACTAGAAGGCATTAAAATTGGCCATGGGGGCTTCCCTGGTGGTCCAGTGGTTCAGAATCTTCCTGCCAATGCAAGGGACATGAGTTCACTCCCTGGTCAAAGACTGCACATGGGACAAGGCAACTAAGCATTTAAAAAATTGTGGGCCACAACCACTCAGCCTGTGTTCTAAGGCCCACGAACTGCAACTGCTGAGCCTAAGGGCTGCACTACGGAACCCTGTGCCCCTAGAGCCTGTGCTCGGCAACAAGAGAAACCACCACAGTGAGAAGTCTTCACACCTCAACGAGAGAGTAGCGCCTGTTCTCCGCAACTAGAGAAAGCCTGTGTGCAGCAACGAAGACCCAGCACCGCTAAAAACAAATAAGCAAATAAAGAAATAATGGTAAATGTATATATATATATATATATAAAAGTTGACCATGATCTTATCACAGAGTGCCCATGTCAGTAAAAGTGACAGAGAGAGATCAGAAAAAGTTGAAGGTGGGGACATGGTGATGATGCCTTGGTGCTTTTCAGCCTGAGAAAAGTGAAAGTGAAGTCCCTCAATCATGTCTGACTCTTTGCAACCCCATGGACTGCAGCCAGCCAGGCTCCTCCATCCATGGGATTTTCAGGCAAGAATACTGGAGTGGGTTGCCATTTCCTTTGTTTAAAACAATTTTTTTTAACTATGGAAGCTCTCAAACATATAAAAAAAGAGACATAACATTGCCGGTGGGAATGTAAAATGATACAGCTGCTTTAGGAAATAGTGTGTAATTTCTTAAATGATTAAACAGAGTTACCATATGACCCAGCCATTCCTCTTCTAGGTTGGATCTCCTTGCAGTCCAAGAACTCTCAAGAGTCTTCCCTAACACCATAGCTCCACTAATGAAAATATTTTAAGATAGATTGTGGTGATGGAGGCACAGTTCCAAATATACAAAAGTCATTAAATTATGCACTTTAAATGGGCGAATTGTATAGTATGTAGTTGTATCAGTTCAGCTGCATTCAGTCGCTCAGTCATGTCCAACTCTTTGCAACCCCATGGACTGCAGCATGCCAGGCCTCCCTGTCCATCACCAACTCTCGGAGTTTACTCAAACTCAAGTCCCTTGAGTCGGTGATGCTATCCAACCATCTCATCTTCTATTGTCCCCTTCTCCTCCTGCCTTTAATCTTTCCCAGCATCAGAGTCTTTTCAAATGAGTCAGTTCTTCGCATCAGGTGGCCAAAGTTTATAGTATGTAAATAGTATGTAGTTGTGTAGTATGTAAATTATACTTCAATAAAACTTTTAAAACAGAAAGAAAAAAATAGACTAGTATAGCAAAGCATGGGTAAGTAAGTAAGTAAGTGTTAGTCGCCCAGTTGTGCCCGAGTCTTTGCGACCCCATGGACTGCAGCCCGCCAGACTCTTCTGTCCATGACATTTTCCAGACAAGTATACTGGAGTGGGTTGCCATTTCCTTCTCCAGGGAATCATCCAGACTCAGGGATTGAACCCGAATTTCCTGCACTGCAGGCAGATTCTTTACCGACTGAGCTAATAGGCCTTTTTTAAAGCATTGTTGCCACCTCCAAATTTCAGCAATTAACAACTTAGAGCCAATCTTGTGCAATCCTACATTTTCACCCTTTGCCTCTCAGACATTAATAACATTTCACCTGTAATATCATGTCATCATTAATATCATTTCAATATATACCTCTAAAACATAGGGACACTTTAAGATGTATAAAAGCAAAACCATCATCACATCTGAAAATTTAACAGTAATTTCTCAATGCCATCAAATATCCAATATTCAGGTTTCTAAAAAGTGAAAGGAAAGTATAAGTCACTCAGTCTTGTCTGACTCTTTGTGACCCCATGGACTGTAACCCACCAGGCTCCTCTGTCTGTGGAATTCTCCAGGCAAGAATATTGGAGTGGGCAGCCAGTCCCTTTTCCAGGAGATCTTCCCAACCCAGGGATTGAACCCAAGTTTCCTACATTATAGGCAGATTTTTACTGTCTGAGTCACCAGGGAAGACTTGTCTTATATATATATATATTTTAACAGTTGTTTGTGATTCAGATTAAGTCTAAACATTGCAAATGATTGAAATGTTTTTAGGTGTTTTTAATCTATAAGCTCTCCCTTCCCCCACCCCCATCTGTCGTTTCATCCCCTTGAAAGTCATCTATGTAAGACATCCAAATTTTTGTCCCACAGAGTTTCCCAGAGTCTGGACTTTGCTGATTGTACTTCTGTGGTTACTTTAACATGTTCCTCTGTCCTCTGGGGCTACTTGTGAACTGACAGCTCCATCTGGGGCCTTGATCACATTCCTAGGGGTGTTGAGTCCTACCAAGAGGCACGGGTTTTAAATTCTAGAATAAATGGTTAGAAATGGACTGAGCCTCATCAAACACTTCCACGTCTGATCTGCCTTCAGAGCTATGGATCATGGTAACATGAAAGGGTTCTGTTTGTAGACCAATTTTTAATGTGTTTTTCTCTCTCAGAGTTGCGCCTGCCATGCTGGGTCAAGGAGATGGATATGGATGTGGTTGGGTGGATGGTAGTACACGATCCTTTTCCTGGTGCTTGGGGAGCTAAAGAGATGGAAAATGTGCCCTCATGAGACCTAGTTGGGGATTTTTGCCAGTTTCCCTGGGAAAGCTATACTTTGGCAATGAACTGAGTTGAAAGAAGACATTTTCTTGTATTGGAAGCCAGCATCTGAAATTCCTTATATTTTAGGAATTTTCTACTCTCTGAGTTGTGGAGGGGAGCAGAAGTAGGAAAGGGCAGTGCCCACTTTCTCAGTCCTTGTGGCAGCTAAATACTGAGCACATGACCTGGTTTAGTCAATCAGACTCACCTATCTGGGGAAAATCCACTGGCAACTATAGGGTACTGTGATTAAGTAATAGCTACTTCCTCGCCCTCCTCTCCATCTCCTGAGAAGCCATTTTCCCCTCCAGCTATCACCTGGCTCAGAGCTGGTTCTGTTTCAGGGGACCCAAGTCTGGCACAGGCCATAGAGATACCAAAAGTTTATGCTGACAGAGCTGGGAAGAGGCCCTTGCTCACACTCTTATTTAGTTTGACGTTTATCCTACAAACCATGGGAAGCCATTGGAAGGTCTGAAGTGGGAGGGAGATGTTGCCACTAAGTGTGTATTTTAAGAATGTCACTGCGGGCCTTCCCTGGTGGCTCAGTGATTAAAAAATCCACCTGCCAATGCAGGAGACATGGGTTTGCTCCCTGATCTGGGAAGACCCAACATGCCTGGAGCAACTAAGCCTGTCCGTCACAACTGCTGAGCCTGTGCTCCAGAGCTCAGGAACAGCAACGACTGAGCCCGTGCTCTGCAACGAGAGAAGCCACCACAAACAGAAGCCCTTGCACCACCACTGGGGAAAATCTCCCGCAGCAACAAAGGCCCAGCACAGCCAAATAAATAAATACATTTATTAAAAAAAAACAAAACATCATTGTTTCTGCTGGAGAGGGGAAGCAGAGAGCAGGAAAGCCAAGGCACTCATCTCAGTGAGCAGGGCAGTTGCCTGGACCCAGATGGCGGCTCCTGCCTCTCCCATGGGCCTTCCATAGCCTCCTCTCGGCTCCTAGCTCCCCCCGAACCCCCATGCCAATCAGTGATGGATGCCCTAACCCAGAAGATGCCCTAAGCCACCTTGACCAGGTGTTGGGGGAGATTTGAAGGATGGGCTTCACATTGTCTTGGTAATGCAGACACAAACAAAGAACATCTGGCAAAATATTAAACCTCAGAATCCTAAGATCTCCAACTGTGTGGTTTTGAGTGTTGAACCTGATTGCCAGGCGAGGCTGGGCTCTCTCCCATGCTGCACCCCAGCAATCAGCTGTGGAGTGGGAACATTTGGTGACAGGAGCCCCAGTTTCTCCCCAGACCATCCATCTCCTTTTGGGGAAATTCACATGGATTTTCTCCTTTCTTCTGTACTCTTCTGTGCGGTCCCCATTGTACAGCACTAACCTTTACCTGGATGCATATGGGTCTGGGGGTGAAGTCCTTTTAAAGGTGATAGGGTGAGCTCAGGATTAATCTCTCTCTGGGGTCCCCAGCCCAGGCCACGGGATTGAGGGAAGCAAGCTCCAGGGTGGAGGGAGAATTAGTCATAGTCCTAACTGTCTGGCCAAAGGGATATCACTCTCCATTTCTGCTTGTGCTGTTTCATACAACTTATTGCGACCCCATGGACTGTAGCCCTCCAGGCTCCTCTGTCCATGGGATTTTCCAGGCAAAATTGCCAGAGTGGGTTGCCATTTCTTCTCCAGGGTATCTCCCCCACCTAGGGACTGAACCTGTGTCTCTTGTGGTTCCTGCATTGGCAGGCAGATTCTTTACTGCTGAGACACCAAGGAAGGCCAAAGGGATGTCAAGGGGCACTGTAATCGCCTTCCAAATGGCCCCTCCTGAGGAGTTCAGCCTCCCTTTTCCTGGAGAAGGCACTGACCGGAGTGAATCTGAAAAAGAGGAGGGTGGCTGGATATGACCTTGAGCTGAAGATCCCCACAGGAAGCCATCAGCTCGTCAAATCACCCTCCTGTTCGGCCCAGGCTTTGATCTCTCCAGAAATCCAGGTCAAAGCCAGGCCTCGGGCGTCTTTCCCAGAAAGCTGTGGCCAGTGCTCCTTTGCCCACATGCCCTAGACCTCGGGACAGCATCGGGGACCCCCGTTCCTGCAGCGCTGTGGGGAGCGGCCCGCGGGCACATGGGCCGAGCAATTAAGAAACCGCATCTTTCTCCTCCTGGCTTCCCTAATTGTTATTTTTGTCCCTGCTTTCAAACCATCCCAGGTTTTCATTTCATCTTGCCCCAGCCCGGTGTGCCCGGCAGAAAAAGCCAGCTTGCTCAGCGGGGGGCAATTTCTCCAGCGTGTCCGGCGACAGTTCCAACACGACTGCTTTGTACATATAATTATAAAACCAGGGGCCACCAAAGTCGCCGATAGAGCAGAGTCTTCACTGTTCCTGTTCCTGTTTTAATTATTAAGCCTTAAAGCAAAAACGAGGTTTCAAAGAAAACTTTCTGTTCAGTCCTCAATAGAGTTAAAGGAGGAACATTTTAAGCTGATGAGCTGACACTTGTAGAAGCAAATATATTAAATAAATCATGATTCGTTTTGGGGGCAAAGTCTGACTTACATCAACTCTGGAAAAAATGGATCTTAATGAGTGACAGTTGGGTGTTTTCTGTCACTTCCTGAGGTAATGGCCGCAAGCTGACATTGCTCAGTGGGTGTCTCATACTTCTGAACAAAAGTTTTTTGGAGTGAGATAGACAAGGTGAAATCCCAAGGTGACTAGGAGGAATGTCTAATGAGTGGAAAGACATATTTACTGGCAGTCTGTATGTAAGCCGTGACAGTTGACAGGACTTGATTGTAACAAATATAGTTGATGAAGAAAAGGCTGACAGACCGAGAGAGGGGGCCGTGGTGGGGGGAGAGCGAGTCAAAAGCCATGCCTTGGCTGAACCCTGTTAATGGTAAGTTGGATACAAAGCTCAGAGTCATGAAAGGGAGCTGGGATCTTGCACTGATGTCTGAACACAGAAATGTGTCAGGCTTGCAGGAGCTGGTAATAGGTTCAGATGCGTTGACCTTTTTGCCCATAACTTAAGAAGCTGGGATTTCTGGTAGCATCTGGGGCCAGAAGATGACCCCAGCTCTAGGGATGGATGGAAGCTCTGTGACTTTGGGGCCCAATATGCCCACGACTCGGCTTAGGTGGGATTTGGGGGCATACTTTATGGATGCCTCACCTGGGCAGCTACCGTGACCAAGAGCCACTGGCCATTTTGCCCCAGTGGGCACCAGTGAGGATGCCATGGGGGTGGGAGAGAGCTCAAGCCATCAAACTTTGTGCACTCACCCTTTTTGTGGGCCCCTTAACCCCTTCATTCTGCTGCTTCCACCCCTCTTCTGCTCAATTTCTCCTCTGCACCCCCACCACCGCCTCCCCCCAGCACAAAAGGAGTGATTGGCCTCGAAAAGGCAGAGCTGACTGGCATATTAAATGATGACACTTTGTAACTGACTGGTCAGGGCTTCAACAATCGGCTTGCCAATGAGCTCTGCCCTTCTTCCCCCAGGCAAATGTCACACTGAAACTAAACAGGATCTTTTTTCATCCTACATGCTGTTTTCTATGCCACATATTATTTTAGAGTTGAAAATAGGCTAACTCTTTAAAATGCACAGAGCCTGCTGTACTTTCATCGTGGGCTCATTTTGGAGGAGAAGAGGCTGGCTGGGGAGGGACGGGGGGGTAGTGGGTAGAGTGTTTTGAGCGGGGATAAGGGTTTGGCAACATCTTGACCTTGACTTTTTTGTTGAACGGATGAATAAGTAAAGGTAAAAGAAAGTTTTAAAGACTGAAAGGTGGATGGAGGTGATTAGAGCAAAAGAGACTAATGAGCCACAAACCTCCTACCTCAAGAGAGGAAGTTGGATTGCTGTGGTCGTCACTTTTCTTGTTTTGATTGACCAGGGCATGGACTGCTTATCTTCATGCTGATTCTATGTTTGTGCTGTGACTTGGGAAATGGAGTCCACGCCTGTGGATTCCTCAGATCCAAGTAAAGTGTCAGTTGCTTGACTTATATCGCCCCAATCAAATGGAAACTTCTTTCTAATAATTTTGGCTAACATGACCTGCTTTCTCCAGATTGGTTCTTGTTAACTTGATTCACTGCTTTGGGAGGAGAGCTTGGGTAAGACCCAGTTGAATGGAGTCCTTCCCAGGCTGAGAGATGGGACCTGGCTCTGTGTCAGCTATATGCATCGACTTCAGTTCAGTGAGTTAGGACTTCCCGTATGGACTAATGACTCCTGAAAATATCCCCTTCTTGGCTCAGTCAAGAGAGATGGGGAATTATGAATCACCCAGAAGTTAGGAATTCTTATCAATGGGAAAGCAATTTTTAGAGTAAGATTTGGGGAGTGGGGGGAGGTGGAAGATGGAGTGAAGAGAGATTCGTAGCTCAAGAAAGAGAATCTGATTTGAGATGAGCAGTTACATTTTGGAGAGAAATGAGACACAACTGTTCCTCTCCTCTACACCAGAGGCAAAGGTCTATCATTATTTATTTTCACTTTTTCTTGAACAAGTTACTTTTTCTTTCTGAGCTTCAGCATCTTCCTCTGTAGAATAGTCATTAGTCTAGATAAACTTGGATGACTCTACCCCCAATCTTTTGAATTTCGTGACCCACCAAAGCAGATTTCAGGGTTTCTGCCAGAAGGACATTTTACTTCCATTAATAACATCCTCACGGCCAGCTAATCAGCCTGGGGCTCCAGAACCTTGAAGCCAGACTCAAAAGAATTTGGGATGAGCAACCCACAATATCCACCCAAAGCTGAGACTTCCTGGCTTTGGCTCCCCCCAGCTAATGTCCACCCACAGATGCACTTCCAATGCTGATGTCTGTTGCCTGGCAGGCCTGGGAAGCTCCTAGTGAAAAGCACCTGAAGGGTGGCCTCCAGGAACGGGAGGGATCCACTCTTCTCTGGCAGTGGATCCCACAACTGTATTCACCTAAGAGGCAGAAGGGAGGGTCAGTACACCTGTATGTAGTCCTACCTTTCCTGCAACGAAAAGGGAAAACTTTTCTCAGGTCTTCTCTGGCTCAGTGAGTTTTCTCTTCTCTCCAAGAAGAGCTTTCACAGGCTGACCCCACCTGCCAAAGCCACTACTCAGTGACCCCTGTGCTGGGGTAGAGCAGTCCCAGCTGAAACGGAGGGGCTCAGGTTCTGGCCTCTCCTCGGCTGATAATTAGGTGTGCAGGGAGGTCTTGGAGATTTATATGAGTCTTAGTTTGCTGTGGGTCAAATGAGGGAAATGGACAAAAGCATTATGTATTTTTAATTGGGGTCTAGTTACCTTACACTGTTGTACGATGAAGCAAATCAACTATATTATATATATATTATATATATACACACACACACACATTTATCCCTTCCCTCTTGGACACCTCCCCTCATCTAAATCATCACAGAGCCCTGAGCTGAGATCTCTGTGCTATACAGCAGCTTCCCACTGGCTATCTGTTTTACAAATGGCAGTGCTCACAGGTCAGTCCCAATCTCCCAGTTCATCCCCCGTCCCTCTCCGATGTCCATGTATCTGTTCTCTACCCCTGCATCTCCATACTTGCTTACTTTTAATAATAATATTTAAAGAGTGACTTTCCACCCTCAAGCAGAACCCTCTCTAGAATACATATGTCTGTATGCATACATATATATGTGTATATATATACATATACGTACATGTATGCACATACATATGTGTGTGTGTGTGTATGTGTGTGTGATGTGCTACACACATACGTGTCAGACAAAACTTAGGGCTCTGACCAAAGTGGAGGAGGGGCCCTGTCAACCTCCATGGTCCCCAGCAGCTGCTCCAAGGCATCTCTCCAGGGCCCCCAGCTAATGGAGAGGGGGAACATGATGTGTCTGGATGGCAGTCAAGGTTCCTCGGTCCTACCCCTGGGTCACATATGACTTCCCCTTGCTAGCTGCCCTGGCTCATTCTGAGCAGAAGAGAGGACCCCTCTTACTGAGCCCACAGGATCAGCAGTTAGAACCGTCTTTCTCTCCTGGGTGTTGAGAAGTCTGCAACGGGCCCAGCACATTCTGGTTCTTTGGTTGTTGGCTGAAGAGGGAAGAGGATTTCTGCTTTAATCCCGTATCAGCATAGTCTAGCCATTCTGGATGCACGAGGTTGTCGCCTCAGCTCCTGATGTGTGAAGCAGGCACCTGGTGAATTAACCCTTTGCTCTCCAGGACTTTATCTTCTCCAGGGAAAGAAGATGGAGGGCAAGAGTGGCCTGTGAGGCCACACCTGGGGCCTCTGGTCTTCTGAAAACCCTCCACCCTGGGAAACATCATCCCTTGATCTGAAAAGCAGAGAGGTTACACCAGCACAATTCATCCAGGGTGACATGGAGGAAATGCTGGAAGTTGAAGGAATTCAGGACACTGATGCCCTCCTCTATGCAGACAATTTGAATTCTCTTTAGAAGGCTTGGTAGCTGTGATTATGGGAGCAAGGCAGCTCTGAAACTGAGGCATCATGTTGTTCCTTTCACCCTGAGCAGTATGACTCTGACCAGTGGCTTCCCTGGTGTCTCAGCTGGTAAAGAATCCATCTGCAATACGTGAGACCTTGGTTGGACCTCTGGGTTGGGAAGATCCCTGGGAGAAGGGAACAGTTACCTACTCCAGTATTCTGGCCTGGAGAATTCCATGGACTGTATTTTCAATTTAATCATAACACTAAGAGCTAAACCTTACCAAATCCTTAATGAGGAGCCGTGCCTTGTGCCAAGCACTTTGCAAGATTTATCTCACTCAATACTCACGCAACCCTATGAGATGCATTTCTTATCATCCTTGATTGATAGATGAGGAAACTAAGACCCACGAAGGCCAAGAAAAATTGTCCACAATCACACAAATACTAAAGTGAGGCCAGCCTGGGTTTCTGTCACCCCCTGATAATTCCATTTCCGGTCCTTTCTCAACTGCTATGCCTTTGACACAAACACAGGTCAAGAAGATGGATTCTAGTGGACTCCTGTCCTATTCAGATACTTGTTAGCTGCGCTGCCTGGGTACAGTTCCTGCCATGTGGAATTGTTGCAGGAACACGTGAGACCTGGAAAGTGCACGTACAGTGCTCGTCAGCCAGCTCATAATAAGAATGGTGGACGTTTGGGCTGCTGACTGCGTGTCAGGTCTGTCTCAACTATTCTGTGTACATCATTTCATTGAAAGCTCACAATGGTTCTATGAATTATTTTATCCTCTTTTTTCTTGATGAGAAAAATGAAGCGCAGAGAGGTTAGGGAATTTCTCTGAGATCACAAAGGCAGCAGCAGAAACAGATGTGAAGTCGAGAAGTCTGACTGCAGCACCTACCTCCAACCGCTGCTATGTTATCCTTTTATGTTACGTAATTAGCTCAATACACATTTATGTAATGTTTATTATGTGTCTAGCACTCTCCTGAACACTGAAGCTACAATGGTGAGCTGAAAATCATATGTGTTTTCTACCCTCTCGGAAATTATATTCCAGATGGGAACAATCAAATGCATTCAAATGGTTGGCCTGCCCTCACTACATGAGGGTGTACTAGCCTTTGCTGGGACTTTCTAGGTGGCGCTAGTGGTAAATAACCTACCTGACAATGCAAGAGAAGTAAGAGATATGGGTTTGATCCCTGGGTCAGGAAGATGCCCTAGAGGAGGGCATGGCAACCCCCTCCAGTATTCTTGCCTGAAGAATTCCATGGACAGGGGAGCCTGGCAGGCTATAGACCATGGGGTCTCAAAGAGTCGGACACCACTGAAGTGACTTAGCACGCAGCACATATAATAAAGTAGAATTGTAACCATGGAAAGAGTTATGGAAGAAAGAGCATGGTGCTCTAGGAGCCTATAAAAGGGGACTTGACCCAACTGGGGAGGACAGGGAGGACTTCCTGGAGGAAGTGACAATTTAGTTGAGATCCAAGGGATGAGCAGGAGTGAGGAAAGTAGCAGGCGGTGTCAATGGTGGGGACTGGGTGTGTAGAAGCGTTTCATGCAGAGGGAAAAGCATGCACGAAGGCTCCTGATACGAGGAAGCATGGGAAGGTGTGTGGAGCATAGCGGAAGGCTATGCAATTTTCAAGGCCCTGTGTAAAATAGAAATATGGATCTCTTGTTAAAAAATTAAGAGTTGCAAAAATCTCAAGAATAGGATATGGGGCCCAATGTGGCTGCAGGTGTCACAGGTCCATGAAACCAGCCCTGGATGGACAGAGCAGCCTGGGGAGGGAATCAAGGCAGATCATAGCGCCCTCAAGGCCAAGTTCAGGATTTTGCCTTGCTGGATCTGTTTCTGCAGGGTCACTCTGCTGAGGAGAGAATCATCTGGAGGGGAGGCAGATGGGTGGCTCTTAGCAAGGGGTAAGGGGCCAGGCAACCTGGGGAGGCCTGAAGGCTTCAGAGCTGAGGCGGGTGCTCCACCTCCCCAAACCTGGCCTGGTTTCTTTTCCAAGGGAATGGGAGAGTGACGCCCACACCCTTGATGACCGGAATGCGTGGGCAGAGATCTAAGCCATGGAGCCTTTTCATGGTCAATTGTGCGGGCCTTTTACAAAGGCTCTGCGACTTTCCCCCTGACCTCCCAGAGGCTGGTGGATAAGCGTGACTCCCTCCAGTGTCCAAAGCCAGGGGGTGGGGGCCCATTGTGTGTGGGAGTTTTTGAAGAGCTTTTTAAAAGGGAGACCCCAGAGCTGAGGACATTAAGAGCTGAATCCCCGAGCCTCCCCTGCCTTCGTGTTCAATTCAATGTGAAATGGCTGCCCCTGTATATGTATATATATATATCTCTCCAAATAATGTCACATCAGCCAGACTGTCTCTGCTCCGAGCCACAGAGAACTTTTCTGAACCCCAAACTCAATGGCTTTCCTCTGACATGGTGTGTTGTATGCAGACAGGCATTTTTACTGTAATGATTATAATAGCTCAGTTGGTTAGGCAAGCTGAATTCATGCCTGGATTCAGCTTCAAACGCAGGTTTCAGGGGCAAATTAGCACCGACATCAAGTTTTGGATTTTATAAAAAGTGCCAGGTTGGGAGAAGAGACGCGTAATTGTTCCTGCAGCCGAGGGTGAAGGTTAATACTCCGGGCCTTGGCTGCCTGTGTCCGGGGCTCCCCTCCACCACACAGCACACTATAAAGACCGCCAGGCACACTGAAGCTCATTAGATTTTCTGTCTTCATAGAGCTCCCCTGGAACACCCATCCTGCCTTTGACTGCTGTAGTGAAGGACTAGCCGTGGATCCCTGGGTGTCAGAGACCCATCTTTCCCTACCTGATGCTTCTCTCACTCTGAGGGACACCCCTGCCTCTGCCCAGGGGTCTCTTGATCCAGATGGCCGAAGACCCCGGTGTCTCTGGGGACCTCTCAGTTAAGGTTAATTACACAGACGACAAAGCATCGGTGCCTCCTTCCAGGATGGCTGGCAAACTTGACTAGACTCAAAATGAACCTCTTTGATTCCATCTGCAAAATTAGATCAGATTTGATAAAGTAAAGATGTACCCTTTGAAGTATTCCCTATCAACATAAGTGCTAAGAACACTTGAGTGAAGGAATTTGAGCAGTTTTGAAAGCAGCAGCATAGAAACTTCAATAAGGATTGCAGCTAAGGGCATGCCCAGAAGGCACGGGACTAACTGCGTCTATCCTGCAGGCAATAAGCAATTGCTAAAGATTCCAGACTTCTCAAAGTTCAGAGTTCAACGCTCGGAAACTTTGTTGAGCTCGTGATAGGCTGGGCTCTGTGGTTTGCATTCTGTTTTCAGAGGTTCTCAGAATCCTGGCCGCTTTTCTGTTTTTCTGCTGCCTCTGCATGTTGGCACGGAACAGGTTGTTATTTTATTCTCTTTAGCTTCCACACGGAGGAGGTATGCATTAAACTCTCAGCTGCTTTCCTGGGTATGATCCCTCCAGAGCTACAGGGCAGAACATCAGCGGGTGAAAAGTGTCTGTTTATCTAAATGAAAAGCAAAAGATCTGCATTGAAGCCCAGCTACGTCACCATCTCACTGTGACCTTGATGGAGTCCTTCAGTGTGTCCAGATCCTAGCTTCTTCCTCTGGTTTCCACTTCAGCTACCAGTTACCAAGTCCCTTCTATGTGTCAATGATGCCTACCTCTCAGTTGAACAGCACCCAAACCCCATGGTTGAGCCCATACTAAGTGCTGGGGAGAAGATGCTAAATTACTCACTGTGTGGTCCCTCCTGGTCTAGTGGGGCACAAGGAGACTTGAACTAGTGCTTTAATGGAAAGTGCCAGGGGTGGCCACAGGGAATTGTACCATGTGCTGTAGAAGCTCATCGTGCGTGTGTGCTAAGTCGCTTCAGTCGTGTCTGACTGTTTGCGACGCTATGGACTGTAGCCCACCAGACTCCTCTGTCCATGGGATTCTCCAGGCAAGGATACTGGAGTGGGTTGCTATACCCTTCTCCAGAGGATCTATCCCACCCAGGGATCAAACTGTGGTTCTGCACTGCAAATGGCTTCTTTACCAGTGAGATGCCTGGGAAGCCCCGTGGGAGCTCAGAGGAGAGAGCCGTTCATTCTGCCAGGGGGCATCCAGGGGAAGCTCAGAAGTGAGAGGACTGGAGCTGATGAGCTGGAGAAAAAGCATTTTGCAATCTGTGGGCAGTTAGCAAAGGTATTCTCTTTTACATTCTGCTTTCAGCTAGTACAAAACAGCGTGCAATCTGCATTCTTTTCTCTTGGCTTGGACTGGATTGATGGCAATTTGGGAAAGCTCTAGATTCAGAAGAACAAAGGGATTCAGTGAGGGTTTAAATCCAACAGTTGCTGTTGAGGGGAAATTAGTTCTTAAAAAATGAAAGTGTGTGGGAGAGGTCAGTGAGCTGAAATGGCGCCATCTGGGCAACCTGGATACTAAGGGCAGGTCCCAGGTGCTGTGTTCATGAGTTCTCACCTGTCTTGAGGGGAGCTGAGGTCCAGATATTGGCTTATATGTTGAATAAGTGTAGCAGGAATGGGCATTCTTGCCTTGTTCTTGATCTTGGGGGGAAAGCATTCAGTCTTTCACCACTAAGTATCATGTTAGTATGTAGGTGTTTTATAGATGCTCTTTATCAAGTTGAGAAGTTTCCCTCTATTTCTAGCTTGCCGAGACATTTTTTTTAATCACAAATGACTATTGGATTTTGTCAAATGCTTTTTTCTGCATCAGTTGAAATGATCATATGATTTTTATTCTTTAGCCTGTAGATATGGTAGATTACATTGATTTTCAAGTGTTGAACCAGCCTTGCATGCCTGTAATAAATCCCACTTAGTCATGGTATACAATCCTTTTTATAAACTACAGGTTACAACGTGCTGATATTTTGTTGTGGATTTTTGTGTCTAAGTTTATGAGGGATATTTGGACTGTCTTTATCAGGTTTTGGTATCGGATAATACTAACCTTATAAAATGAGTTAGGAAGCATTCCGTCTTCTATTTTCTGGAAGAGATTCTGTAAAATTGGTATTAATACACCATTTTAAAGGCAGTTCTGATTTTCTTTGGTTAATCTTCTATACCCAACTAAGAGATACCTTTTGGTTAGTGTGTTAGGGTGGATGGCTTTGTACTGCACTCTGAAACCAGGGGGCCATAACCCAGGTTCCTGCCCACTCTAGTTGTTGTTCCAGTCTAACCCACCTTAACACAAGTGCTCCTTTATTGTGGACCCCCTTCAGAGTCATCAGTTCTCACCTGCGCTTTGACTTCTTCAGTACATCTGGTACACTGGGCTGGATGTGAGGGCGTTGTGTGGCATGTACCATGCAACCAACCAGCTCTACCCCCAGCCCCCAAATCCCTCTCTCCTTCCCCCTTCCCTCCTCTCTGTTTTGCTTCATCTCAGGTACTGAGCTGATTTAGCACACTCCTCAGCATGGGGCAAGATATCAGCTTTGGTCCATGCATGGCACTCCCTGTCCAGTCTTCACCTCCATTCCTCTTCGGACACTGCTGGTACTCACGTAATGTGTTTGAGGTTGTATCCGTTTCCTATTGCTGCTGTAACAAATGACCACACATGGGGTGGCTTAAAACGACACAAATTTATTATTTTACAGCTCTGGAGGTCAGAATCCCAATGGGTCTCACTAAGCTAGAATCATCTGTTGAAAGGGTTGTGTTCCTTAGGGAGGCTTAGGGAAGAATCTGTTCTCTTGACTTTTCCAGTTTCTAGAAGCCCTCTATGCTCTTTGGTTCTCAGCCCTTTTCATCTCCAAAGCCACCAATGGCTGGCCTAGTCTCTCTCACTTGCATTCTTCTACCTGCTCTCCCGCTCCTTTTCTCACTTATTAGGGCTCTTGTGATTATATGGGGACCACTTGGATAATCTAGGATAGCTGTCCATCTCAAGGTTAGCTGATTAACAACCTTAATTCCCTCTCGCCATATAACATGCCACATAACATGAGGTATTCACAGGTTACTGGGATTTGGGTGTGGACAACTCTGAGAATCATTATACACATAAGACATATACTTAAGTTAGGTATGTGTGTATCACTGCAAAATAATGCAATGTTATTTTGAATGTGTAAGGGATCTTTATTTGAATGAATGGACTTGGGCTACAGGACTGATTCTTTAATGTTTACTCCAAAACTATGTTTTCAAGTTCTACGCATGTTGTATATACAGATAGTACCTTACCCCCAACTCCTACAATGTATTCTATAATAGACTTCCCCCATAATCTTCATATTCATTTCCAAGTGATAGACATGTAGATTGCTTCCAACTCCCCACTGTGATAGACAATGTGGTCCTGAAACCCCATGCCCATCTCCATACAGACCTGGTTGCACTTTCTTAATTTTCATTAGGTAATGTGAGAGTGCTCCCCACAGTGGCTGCCCCTGTCCACATGCCCACTAGTCTGCTCCCAGGCACTTTGGGCCATTTTTGGCTTTAGGCTGCCAGCTCCACCGTTTCTTACCTGAAAAGCAGAAACGGGAGGGAAAGCAATATTAACTCATCACCTACCACGTGACCTACTAGATGGTGCTGACTTGGATGCTTTACGTACTTTATCCCCTTTCGTTCTAGGGCAGTCTGATATGGTTGTTATTACTGAAACTGTTCTACACACAAGAAAACCAAGGCTGAGAAAAATTAAGTTCTTAACCCAAGGTCTCATGTTTAGCAAGTGTCTGGTCCAGAATTTAAATCTAAGCTGAGCCAAGAGTCCACTGTCAGTGCTCCCATCATGCCCTGGGCACATCTTACTTTCCATCTTCACAACAACTCTTAAGATAAATTCTCAATCTAGGAGAGTGGTGAAGAGCATGGGTTTCAGAGCCAGACTGTAGTTCAAACACCCATCACTTATTAGCTACATGATTTGGGGTCAGGAACCTGATTTCCTTAAGCCCCTGTTTTCTCATATGCAGATGGGTTTATGTCTATCCTTCCATTATGTTTGTAAAGCACTTAACAGTGTGTATTGCATAAAAGGGTGCATAAAATGTAGTATTGCTGGGGTATCATATCTGTGCAGTTACCTCCACCTCAGACCCTGAGCGTCTCACAGGTAAAGATGTTCATTTGTGTGCCAAGTTCATGGTAACTAGTACAGTATTTGCCATCAATAGCCATTTGTTGAACCACTCAACTCCAAAGCTCATTCCAGCTAGGGCTGGAGATTTCTACAGCTCTTGGTTGAGGGAACTTGGATCTTCAGGATGCTTATCAGGGTAAGGGAAGATAAGAGTTCCTGGCCTCCATACCATTAGTGATCTTTCTAGACTTTGCTGCTCCCCTCTTTAAAATATCTGTTGCTCCTGGTCCCCATTGCTCTCTCCTGTCTATTCCATTTTTCAAATCTATCTTTTGCTCCTCTTGGGGGAGCCCGTGTGTGGTTCCCCTCTGTGTTTCCTCCCTTGCTGGTGAGGTGGGGTGCACATGCCATTGGCGTTGCATTTCCTCCTCTGGAGGAAAGGAGCTCTGCACACCTAGCAACTTGCCTGTCAATTAGGCAGTTCTGCACCTGTGCGATTTCCTTGAGCGCTTAATAAAAATTGGGTGATTAGAGAACCTCAGGCAGCACTTTCTTAAATAGTCATTAAACAATCATTACAGATGAAAACAGCTCCAAGCGGCTGCTGAGAGGGAGTGTGTGGCTCCTAACAACATAATCCTTTTTCAAGTCAGAGTGAATGTGTAATCAAAGCACAAAAGGAAACAGTTTCAAAGTTCTGAGCCTTCTCAGGCAAAACTGTAATACATCAACCAGCCTAAACTGGTGTCCAAAATGTTCAATGAGGATTGACACATGGTGTAGTGTTCGAAGAAATTCACACCTCAGCCAGTTTTTGTTTTTCCTATCTCTCTTTTTAGGGATGTCATCACATTCCCTGGAGTAGGAAATCATAATCTGCTTCAGTATTCTTGTCTGGAAGACTCCAGGGACAGAGAAGCCTGGTGGGCTACTGTCCACAGGTCTCAAAGAGTTGGACACGACTGAGAGACTGAACACAGCTCAGCATAATCTTTCAAGTTTGGGCTCTGCTGCCTGTCTTAGCAAAGCTGAAGTTGTGATGGAGACAGGTTATAACTTGATATTTGAAGTAAGTCTTCAGGAGGCTTTCTCAAGGCTGCTGCAGTTCAAAGGCTAGATCCAACATTTAAAAGCTGTGTGACCTTGGGGAAGTTACCTAATCATTCTGAGCCTCAGTTTTCTGCATTGTTAAAATGTAGATGATAACAGTGCCTGCTGAATAAAAGTTTTGTAAAAATTTATTTAGTGTTGATGACATTTCTAACCCCTGGTTTTTGATGTGGGTGCTCCTGGAGTGAAAAGTGGGTCATTTAACTGTGACGGCTTCTCTGCTCAAAGATAGCAACTCCTTCACGCTCCAGTGGTTATCAGACTTTAGGGTGCACCATTATCAAAGGGACTTGTTTAAAATGTATATCCCTGGAGCCTCCAGAAGTTATTCCAATTCTGATAGGATAGGGACCCAAAAACTCGTAATTGTAACAAGCAGCCAAGTGATTCTAATGCAGATGATTCAGAAGTTATACTTTAAAAAAGAATGAATTAGTGTTATTTAAAAGACACCATAGGAAGAGCCGTGGCTCAGATGGTAAAGAATGCGCCCGCAATGGGGGAGACCTGGGTTGGGAAGATCCCCTGGAGGAGGGCGTGGCAATCCACTTCAGTATTCTTGCCTGGAGAATCCCCATGGACAGAGGAGCCTGATGGGCTACAGCCCATGGGTTTGCAGAGTCGGACATGACTGAGCGACTAAGCACACACACAGGGAGAGCTAGGGTGACAGTCATATATATCTTAAGTCATATATATCTGATTGACTAATTCAATCAGATTGCTTTCCTATCAACACCTCTAACCAGTCATTCTCAAGGCAATAGTATTTTTGATAACTTGGAAGAAGAGAGGAGCAATTTTGGTCACTAGACATACCTGGAGAGGGGGACGTTCTTGATGCTGCACCTTGGTCTGTCAGAGACATCAGGAGTCCAGAAGGGACGATGTAGAAGTTGGAGGCTGTGGGAAAAAAAACGGGGCTAAATCTCCAGGATTTGCTCTGCAGCAGAGACTACCCTTAATGCTACTGAAAACCTTTGTGAGTCCATTTGGTTAGCAATAGCCTTTTGAGCGGAGAAGGCAATGGCACCCCACTCCAGTACTCTTGCCTGGAAAATCCCATGGACAGAGGAGCCTGGTGGACTGCAGTCCATGGGGTCGCTAAGAGTAGGACACGACTGAGCGACTTCACTTTCACTTTTCACTTTCATGCATTGGAAAAGGAAATGGCAGCCCACTCCAGTGTTCCTGCCTGGAGAATCCCAGGGACGGGAGAGCCTGGTGGGCTGCCGTCTATGGGGTCACACAGAGTCGGACACGACTGAAGTGACTTAGCAGCAGCAGCAGCAGCAGCTTCTTGAGATCAGTAAGAACAATCTCTGATTTTGTCTCATGGTGCTTCAGATGCCATTTAGCAGTGTACTGTGAGGTCAATCATAGCTTCCCTGATGGCTCATTGGTAAAAACAAAAAATCTGCCTGCCAATACAGGAGACTCAGGCTTGATCCCTGGGTCAGGAAGTTCCCCTGGAGAAGGAGACGGCAACCCACTTCAGTATTCCTGCCTAGAGAATCCCATGGACAGAGGAGTCTTGTGGGCTAGTCTTGCTCTATCCCATGGCTAGAGTCCATGGGGTTGGAGCTGGATATGATTGAGCGACTAAACAGCAAGTGAGGTGGTTCACCAAAAAGCTCTGCCTTGGTGGATCCAGCAAGATGCTCTATAGGAGGCAACTGATAGCAGAGTTGTGGGCAGGGAAAGCCCCAGTTCTTTAGGTTTCAGGACGATGTCTGTTCCAAACATTCAATGGGTAGATACATGTAATTTTCTCACAAGTGAAGAAAATGAAGACTTTTCCATTTTTCTTGTAAAATTACATAGTACCAATGCATATGTGATAAAATTAAGTTCATGTCTTGGATGAGTTTAGTTGATTGAGAGTTTTGATTGGACCAGATCGGATCCTTGAGAAAAATTTTAAGAGCTGAATTTAGAGCTGAGATGATTAGATTATATTAATATATATAATAACAAGAAAAGTTACTCCATTTCCCTCTATTTCATAGCTGAAGGAATTGATTTCATTTCTTTAAAAATTTTATTTCTGAATATAGAAGCAATATATAGTCATTGTGGAAAAATTTGGGTATAACCTTCAAATATATGGTCTAATCAAAACACACACACATGAAGATTTTTTATAAAATTGAAATGATATTGGAGAAGTTATTCTGTAGCTTGACTTCCTTTTTACTTATGAAATTTCTCATTTTAATTTTTAATCCCCTATTTTCAGTGACTCTCTTGCAAGGCATCACTATTTTTAAAAGTGAGTTTCTATTATTAGAGTTTAAGTTATTTTCATTTTTTCCTACTATACAGCATTGCTGTCATGAAAATTCATAATGTAGATTTTTGTCACATTTCTGATTATTTCCTTGGGGTAAAAGTCTTAGAATTGCTGAGTCAAAGAGTCTGCTCAATTGTAAGGTCTTTGGTACATATTTGTCAAATTGCCATTCAGGAAGCTCATTGCAATTTTCATTTCTACCGACAGTCTAGGAGAGCACCCATTCCCCAGCTTCCTTGTCACCACCATTATTGATTTCTTTTAAAATACCTTGAGCTTCTTTAGACAACTCATAATTCACCACCCGATCTCCAAATGGTTGTCAGGTATAGTTTGGACGAAATTATGGATGATGCCAGTTTTCTGAGGTATGGACATGACAGCTTTATGTGGGAGCTACTAATCTTCTTGACCTGGAGGAATAAGCATTTAGAATCATCCTGCCCTTTCCGTGGTGAAGAATTAGGACACATCCACCATCTCCTGATTCCCTCTGGACACTAATCAGATTAAGCCATCTTTAACTGGGGCTGGAAATTCTTTGTTTGCAGAGGGGTGAACATGCACATAGACAGTGCCCCAAAAAAACTTCCCATCTTTAAACACAGGGACAGATGCTCAGATGGAGTTTCAAGTAGGGTCAAGGAGAGTCTGACAAGAGTTTTATGGCTTTCCCACCTTCACCAAAGCTCCCCCATTTCCCAAAGTCCAGATTTTGGAATTAGCTTGGAAAAGGAATATTTGTGGTCCCCCCAGGGTATCACCAATGCCTCAGTGGTAAAGAATCCGCCTGCAATGCAGGAGACACAGGTTTGATCCCTGGACTGCGAGGATCCCCTGGAGGAGGAAATGGCAACCCACTCTAGTGTTCTTGCCTGGAAAATCCCATGGAGAGAAGAGACTGGCAGGCTACAGTCCATAGGGGTCGCAAGGAGTCAGACGTGACTGAGCATGCACACAGAGTGCCCACATGGAAGCCTGCCCTCTCTAAACTGATGAGTCTTGGGTACCATGGTTGACCACTCCTCAGTGGTCAACAGAGGACATTGTAGGCCAATTTAAGGGTCCTGACAGCTTTGACTGTCTAAGCAGGAAAAAAGGGAGGAGGGAAGATTAGGACAGGAGAAAAGGAGACCTTCAGGGCCGTGCTTCCCAACGCACATGAAAGGGACACTTGGTCACAGAGGAACTGAGTCCTGAAAAATGGCGCCCACCTCCAACCACCTTCCAAACAAACAGAAACTAGACTAAACCAGGAAATAAGGGCCAGCTAATCCACCTGTGCTTGCTCCTAGCGACTCCTCTGATGGCCTTTTGCGAAATAGCAAATTCTTGCACAGTTTTAAGTCCCTGCCTGCTGCTGCTGCCTACCAGTGGGGGTGGGGTGGGGTAGCCAGGAAATAAGGTCCCTTGGGAAGCAGGGAGAGGGGAGCCCAAAGTCCATGAGCCTTACTAACTCTATTCTTGTTTCCATCAGAGATCACTCTTAATTCACCTCCCTGTCTCCCATCCCAGGGATCCGCTGGGGCAGGACTACTTCTCCAAGCCACAGGCTTGATTAAAGGAATCAAGCCTTCCATTTGGGGTCCTGCCTGTCTCTTAGGCTTTTCCTATTTTGTCATAACCATCTTTTGAATGTGCTGTTTTACTTTTTTTCCCAGCCACCCCAAGAAACGATGAGGTAACCCGGCCGAGATAATTGCTGAACACCTGCAGGACGCAGGCCTGGCGCCGTGAGCATGGAAGAGCCCGGGTGAGGCTCGAGATAGGCGGCCTTCCCGCCCCCGCCTCCTAGACACCTGCGGAGGCCTGTCGCTTGGGACGGGAGGGTCGATTAGGGCGCTTGTAATTGAGATGGGGTGAGGGAGTTTACGATGGCTCCAGAGTGGGGGTGGGGGGGCCGGCTTAGATGACAGGAAACCGTCTCCTCCGCTCGGCGGAGCAGATTGAGAAAGCGGCCTGGGTAGTAATGGGGTTAGCTAATCCCTGATAGTAAGAAGGGAAGGAGAGGCCGTCATCATAATCACGACTAATGGATTCCAGATGGGGAAACAGAATTGTTCTCATTAGCATGGTTGTGAGCGCGTGTACGCGCGCGCACACACACACACACCTCATGCACACACCCGGAGAGACCCATTCCACCCGCATCCCTGACTTTGATAAGCACTGTCAGATAAGAATAGCCCACACCGCGAAGGTAGGTAGAGAGCCTTGTCAATTATTTCTTTCCCGTTCCGCCCCTCCCCTTCCACAATATCCGTGCATACGTAATGGTTTCATTAACCTCGAGACTCCTGCAGATGAGTTGAAAACCTAGCTTACACGGCCAATTAGCTGGCAGCGCGTTCCGCAAGCAGCATGGAAGTACCTTTCTCTTCCCCTTAAATTCCGCCTGACTTTTCGGCTGTATTTCAAAAGTGTTAATGTAATGTTGCTGAAAGGAAATATGGCCAAGGCAGGAAACTTCCCCCCACTCTCTGGGATGCAGCTGTTCGTTTGGTTTGGGTTGTTAATTCAAAACACTCCCAGGTGCCTATTTCATATTATCTCTTGTTTAGAACAAAATAAAATGAAACTGTCAAAACCTTTCTGCCTCCCTCTGGCCTGGGCTCAACAGCCTGGTAAAGAGACCAGGGCAAGGAAGCAACTGCTCACTCTCCTTTCCTCGGTGAGTAGTGAGCACCTTCCAGGTGAGGCCCCCCTACCTGCCGCCAACCTGCCTGCCCTCACCAAGGTCTTGTTGGAGGCCTGCTTTGGACTCCATTCCTGCCCCAGGGCCTTTGCTCCTAGCCTTCCTCTCCAGGAACTCCATTTCCACTTTTCAGCTCTCTTGCAAAGCCTGTCTGATGCTTTCCCTGGGTGCCCTTGTTTTCTAGTTTGAGCATATAGTAAGTGCTCAATAAATGTTGGCCATTATTAATATTTCTACTTCATGAGTTGTTCGGTGCTCATGAAATATTGAATAGAATGAGCACACTCAAGTGGCTTTTCCTATGATTTGTGTATATCCCGGTACGCTATCTGTAGCCACGCACTTGCTTTTTGTATAAGGAAGTCTCCCTACCATGGATGTTTATCTTCTCTGCCATCTGCCCTTGACCACTCCATCCTTGTGCCAGAACATGGTGCTGATGAGGCTGGAAACCAGAGGAGGGTAGGGCAGACTGTGGCTGGAGTTCCTTGCTGGAGCTCCAGGGGTCCTCCCTGGGAGAAGTACATGTGGCTTTTTGGAGCTAGGCTCTTAGCATGTTCAGTGATTCCTTTTCAAAATCCAAAGTGACTTCCCATTCCATGAAGGATAGCTCCTTTGGCTGACTTTATTGTCACAGTTGGAATTTCTGGGGCTGGGTTAGGTGGTCCCAGGGACAGCAGATGGCTGACACCCTCTCTTAGTGAGAAATTGTTTCTTACTGACTCAGCAACACTCTTGCCCAAAGTCCTTGGTCCACCCAGGTCCTCTGAACATGGGGATCCCCACGTATCCCCAGGATGGCCCTGGCAGACCTTGGTCTGCTCTTACATGATGGGAAGGCAGTGGACTCAGTCCCCTTACTCGGGAAAGGCTACCCCAGTAGAATCCCTTGTCCATGCTCCACATGGGCCCCTCGTCCTCTCTCTCTCTCTCTCTGAAGTCCCTGGCCTCCTTTCTGTGATACATTGCAAGCAGGAGAAGACTGGGGCCAATGTGGCTACAGCCAGGCTCTGTAAATGAGAGAAATTGCTGGAAAATGAGGTTTCGATAGATGGCAGGCTGGAGATCCTAAGTGAGATGACCCTTTGTTATTGTTGTTCTCCTGTCCCTCAGACCCAGTGTCTGCACTATTCCTTAAACTGTTCAGAGACAAGGAGCATCCGTTCTCTGGAGGGGGAGGCTTCGTGCTGTGTTTAGAGAACACATTTTATATTTTGGGCCACTTTTTCTGTATCCTGAGGTCTGATTGATTCTAGGTGCAGCCTAACATCTTGGCCTGAGATCCTGTGGGGAGTTGGAGGGACTTAAAGAAACAATTCAGACCCCAAACCCCTTGTTTTTAGAGACTTGACCTTCCATCTGTTGACAATCAAATATTGAACCTATTAAGAGTGGCAGGTCCCCAAGCTGGGAGGAAGGAAGGAATTTCCCAGAGTCCCCAGAGACAAAGGACCTTTTGACTCACCTGGGGGTGAAGGGTGGCCAGCTCAGGTCACATGAAATTGGGGATCAGATGAGCTGGAGAACAGCTGGGGAGATGGGGGCCGGGGGTCCCCCTCCTGAGTTCTGATTTGCCCAGTAAGGGGGAGAGAGGAGGAGAGTGTAATAGAGAGCGATCAGCCACAAGAGATTCTGGAATTCAGATGAGGGGCCCCTCGCCTCCTTGTGCTCTAACCTGGGCTTTTCCATGGTCTGCGTGCCTGCTTCCTGCTCTCGACCTCCAGCTCCTCAAGAGCAGGGGCTGTGTCTCCATCTTCTTTGCATGGCTGTATGACCTGGCTGGAAACAGATGTTCGTGGAATAGATAAGTGGAAGTAAAGTGAAGAAGAGGTGAGACCCAGAAAGGGGGCTCTTTAAAGTAGGGCTCACTCTTTGGATGCTTTTGCATGAATTAGGAAAACTACCTTCCCTGAAGGCAGAATCTGCCCAATGGACACATGGCTGGATGGGTGAAGTCCCTTCTCTCTTGGCTACAAGGCACAGACACAACAGTGGTCATCCCTAGATTTAGGAACTGGGGCTGATGTCCCAGGCCCCAGACTTTAAGACATCCTGGTCTGTGTCACGCTGGGTGATGGGCTCTTGGGGAAGCAGGAGATGGCCAGAAGGCAGCGTCCTCCCCTGGGGGTCCGTGCCCCTCCAGCCTTTAAGGTCTGCCTGTGGGCAGTCTCTCCCAGCAGGCTTGTCCAGCATCCTCTTCTAGGACTTTCCCTCTGTCCTGCCCCTTTACACTGTCCTCTTAGGAAACCTAACCCCCATCGAGGCTCTCTTTGATGTCTCTACCTAGAGAGCTCACAGTAGTCTTCTGGTTCACACAGACGTGGGTTGCAATCGTGGTTCACCCCTTACCCACTGTGAGCCCCTGGGAAGACGTTTTAATGTCACGGAGGCAAAGTTGCCTTAGCCATACAGTGGAGAGGTGGTGAGGTTCTGTGAAGGTGTATCTGCAAGGCCCAGGATGATGTTAGACATAGAAGTTCTGTCGAAGGCTTAATGAGTCTGTACCAGGGGAGATGGTGGTCCCTGGAACCCGCTGTGAAGTGTTCCTTCATGATCACTTCTGTAGGTTCCATTTTTCAGGGTGGCCTTGATAGCAGTCCTTCTGGAACAAAATCCCTAGTGTGCTTCCTGAGAGCTCCAGTCATTGGCCCCACACAGACATCTCTGGTGGATGGGGCAGGATGCTCCCCAAACTTCAGCAGCTCCTGAAACCAGATGTGGCCATGGGAGTGGCTAAAGCCAGCTGGTCCTGTTCAGTTTGGGTCCCTTCCGATGGGTCTTGGTCCACTCAGTCCAGTGATCTTTTCATTAGGAAGACTAGAGTTAGCTGATTTCATGAAAGGAAGTGAGTTGAAATTTACAATGAAGACATTGGCTCCACATGAAGGAAACCTTAACTCATAGTCGTGCTTCATCCAATAGGGCCTTAGGAAGCATGTGGTCCTCCCCACTTTGTTTTGCAGATGGAAAAAAGGGACTAGAGAGGATAAAGCCCAGTATACTTTCTATTACATCTCAGGGCCTCCCTTGACCATGAGATTAACTCTAAACTTGCCCAGCTTGGGACTGTGTTATGGGAATTGTTGGAAATTCCATAGCAACCCATGTCTGAGATTCTTGAGGGGCTCATATGCAGGAAGACCCTGCCCAGCCCACCCTCATGACCATAGTTATCTCCCTTTCTTCCCCCTGCTTGTAGACCATCTCTAGCCTTCACTTACAAAGATACCACTTTTACTCTTGTTTCTAGGCACTTGCTCAAGATAACAGAGCTGGGACCCTGGGAACAAAAGGACCCAGTGTTGACTGGAGGCCCATCGTGTGATGGACATCACCCTGAGTTCCTCATGTGCAGGATGTTCTCACTTATCTCCCACAAGAAACTCAAGGGCGTTTGAGAATTGTAATGGATGCCTGTTGAATGAATGATTGAATGGATGACTGACTGTTAATTGCACATCTTCCTTTTTAGTTATTTACACATGGCCCATATCTTTTCCATCACTTGTAGAATCCTGTTCTTCTGCCACTTCTCTGTTTTCTTAAACCTATGGTATCCATTCAGAATGACCCGTAACTGCGAGGACCCACTGAAAGAACTGCATTCATGTCCCTGTTGTCTAAAAGGAAGTCAAGAATCCAAAGCTCAGAGTACAAAGAATAGATTTTGTGAATTTCTCAACTCGAGCCCCAAACCCTAGCGTATAAACAGTAATCTGCGTGTTTATATTCTTAGCTTTCCGGAGAGACTGAGGGGCAGGGAATGTGTGATTCTTGTTCCTTCTTCATGGGAGTCACATTCTTGTCAAGCGTGCAAATGGAAAATAATCCTATACTCCAGTGACAAAGCAGAATAACATGCCGTGTCTGGGTAAGAATTTGTTTCTATTTCTCTCTTGGCCAGCTTTTTGTATGATTTATCCCAGGCACGGAGTGACCCTTCCTGTTTCAGTTTATTCAGCTGTAAAATGGGGCTATACTGTGTGCTTAGCTGGCTTCCAAGCTAGGAGTTTTAAAAAAATTGGCCTTGTTTCAGCCGATCTTGGATGGTGCCCTGGGAATGTGTGCAGGGAAGAAAAAATGAGTTGACAAGACTTCAGTGCTCATCTTCTCTGTTCCAACTTCATACCTGATCTTCCATTTCTTGACTCAGTTTCTCAGGGAGCACACTAGGGATTTCATTCCAGAAGGCTCCCTGAAAAGGTCTATCCGAAGACTTGGATCTGCCATTACCATTTCTTCACTTGCAAAATGGAAACAGGAACAATTCCTAGCCTACTTCCCTTAGCTATGGCTGTAGAAAATGAAATGAGTTGGTAGATAGGAAAGTGCTTTGATTAAGTCTTACTCAGACAAAGTTAGTTACAATGACAAGAGCACCCATTGCTCGCTTTGCTACAGTTTCTTTAGTTTGTGACTCGCTTGAAAATGAAAGTTTTGCCGTTCTGTTTATCTGGTTTACATTTTGTGACTTACTTCTCAATTTGGCATGGGCAGATGGTTCAGGAGCATCCAACTATTTTAAACAATATTGTTATTATTTCCCAAAGCCCTAGTCTCTGGCAGTTTGAAATGTCGGTCCAAGTTCACCTACAGCAAGAGTATTTAGTGACATCAGAGGGAAGAGAAGCTTTTCATCAAGGTGGGCCTGGGGTACAGGAAGGAAAGGGAGACAAAACAAAGGAGGAGGAAAGTGCCAAGTAGCGAAGCTTGTCTGTAGAGTCAGGCCAGGAATGAATTAATCATGACATGCTGGAAAAAACCAAACAAACAAAAAAACGCCACACCAAACAAAAGGGCCTGGCTTTCATTTCACAGTCAATCAAGTGGCAAAGCAACATCAGGCCTCCTTATGATGAGAAAATCAAATATTTCATCTGGTCGGGTCTGTAGCAAGTCAAGAGGAAGAGGCCGTGTAATGACCAGGCTTGTCCGTGACCATTTGGCTTGTAGTGATCGGCACAGCCTAGGACCTTGGGGAGAAAGAATCTGGGGACAAGTGGGAAGCCACACGCAGGGACCCGCGCTCCATGTGGTATAAACAGCCAGGACATCTGGGCACCTCATGTTCTTGTACCTTCGAGTGGGGAAGAAACAAGGCCTCTGAAAGATGAGCTAAGCCTGGGGAGCAAGTTGGAAGAAGCAGCAGATGATGAAAATATTTAGATAGTGCAGCGTCTCCTCCAGCAAGGGTCACAGGGCTGGATGGCTTGGATCTCTCTATAGACGAGAGGTTTGCATTCTTTCTAAGGCAGTGTGGTCCTGCTCCATTCATTCTCTGGTGATGGCAGGCCTGAGTGATGGGGCTGGTGGTAACAGCAGTAGCCACGTGTGGGGAATCTGTGGCTGCCTGGAGGAACCATTTGACCAGTTTCTGTCTGGGGTGCACGTGCTTTTTCCTGCTCTCTCTTTGGAAATACAAACTGCCTTCTACACTGTTGAATCTGCATCAGTCCTAATACTGCCTCTTCCTGGCCACATGATTGGTTAAGAAATTAGCATATGGCCTAAGGCTGGCCGATTGAAGTCTTTCCCTGAAACTGGCTTAAGATACTAGAAGAAGGCTTCCCAGGTGGTGGTGGTGCTGCTGCTGCTAAGTCGCTTCAGTCGTGTCTGACTCTGTGTGACCCCATAGACAGCAGCCCACCAGGCTCCCCTGTCCCTGGGATTCTCCAGGCAAGAACCCTGGAGTAGGTTGCCATTTCCTTCTCCAATGCATGAAACTGAAAAGTGAAAGTGAAGTCGCTCAGTCATGTCTGACTCCCAGTGACCCCATGGATTGCAGTCCACCAGGCTCCTCTGTACATGGGATTTTCCAGGCAAGAGTACTGGAGTGGGGTGTCATAAAAAACCTGCCTGCCAATGCAGGTAGACAAAACAGATGCAGGTTTGATCCCTGGGTTGGGAAGATCCCCTTGAGGAAATAGAAACCCACTCCAGTATTCTTCCCTGGAGAATCCCATGGACAGAGAAACCTGGCAGGTTATAGTCCATGGGGTCACAAAGAGTCAGACATGACTGCAATGAACTTAACACAGGAGAAGGAAACTGGTCCTCCTTCTGGCGGGATAACTAAGCTCTGATGCAGTAGTTTTGGAGCTTTTGGAATATCTTTCCAGTTTTCTGGAGAAATCTTGTCCACTATAGGAAAGAACTGATCAACGTACAGAGAGAAGCAGAGCTGAGAAACAGCCTAATGACGTCATTTGAGCCCCTGGATCCAATCATGATTGAGGCCAGATGCATCCTTATGTTCCAATTTAAATGAACCCAAACATTCATTTGGGTTGAAAGCTAATTTGAGCTGGGTTTCTGTCACCTGAACCTGGGTAGTCTGCTGGTTGGGGTGGGTGTGGGGTCAGGAGTGAAGGCAGGAATGAGCAAATAAGAAACCAAAGAGAGAAAGGAAGGGAAGGGGAGGGGAGGAAGCATGATCCCACAGCCCTCTTTAGGGAGGTGGGACCCTGCTTCAGTTTTCTGAGGGTGTGGGAAGCTTGGCTTCTGAGAAAGAACACTCATTGTCAAAGGCTGCTCTGGTCTATTTGGGGGATCAGCCTCATGGCTCTTGGGATTGAGCATCCACATACATTCATGTCCCCTCCCCTGCCTCCTTCAGGCCACTCTTGGGTCAACCAAAAGAGACCCTTTAGTAATATCATTAGTTATAGTCCTGAAGTTATGAAGCTTGGGCATCAGACAGACTTTGATTTCTAACTTTAGCCCTTACTAGCAGAACAGCCTTAGGGAGATTACCTAAGCTGTCTATCCTCAGTTTCTTTGCCTCTAAAATGGGGCTAATAATTATATCCATCTTGAAGAATTGCTGGAAGAGCCCCATCAGCCAATGCACGTGAAGAGCCGTATACCACGACCAGTCCATGGGAAATACCCACTAGGAATGCTACTCAATTTCTTGAGTGGGCAATGGTGAAGCAGGTTATAGGACTTCCACACTATAGATGAAAACAGAACAATTTAAAGTAGGAAGGTGATTTAGAATGTGGGAGAAGCACACTAGTACACCATTAAGATTTTCTTAAGTGACATAAATTTCAATAAAAAGTTAGAGAGCATGAACTCAAAATAATTGAAAGCCAGGGCATGAAGAGATAACTGTACATCTGAGTCCACAGCAGCGTTATTCATAATAGCTAAAATCTGGAAGCAATCCAAGTGTCCATCCACAGAAGAATGGATACACACCGTGTGTCCAGGCAGTCCTCCATATCGACCAACTGGGCATGGAAAATATCTTTTAAGAATTCCAGAAAGTTCCAAAAAGCAAAACTTGAATTTGCCACACTCTTTTAACTACTTAGATAACATTTACATTGTGTTTACATCTATGTAGCATTTACATTGTACTGGGTATTGTTAAGTAATCTCGTGATGATTTAAAGTATATGGGAGGATGTGCATAGGTTATATACAAATACAATGCAATTTTTATGAAAGACCTCAGCATCTTTGGATTTTGGTATCTCTGGGGGGTCCTGGAACCAATTTCCCACAGATAGATAGATAGATAGATAGAGATTTAGATTATTAAAAAGGAGGGAAATGCACACCTACGTGGCAACATGGACGAGTCTTGAGACACAATGTTAAGTGAAGTAAGTCAGTCACAAAAGAACAAATACTGTATGATTCCACTCATATGAGGTATTTAGATTATTTAAATTCATGGAGACAGAAAGTAGAATGGATGTTGCCAGTTCTTGGGGGACAGTCATGGGGAGTTATGGTTTAACATGTACAGTTTCAGTTTTGCAAGATGAGAAAAAAAGTTCTGTGATGGGTGGTAATAATGGTTAGAAAACTATGTGAATAAACAATGCCACTGAACTGTACACTTAAAAATGACTAAAATGGTAAACTTTGTGTTACATCTATTTTTTCAAACTTGTATTTATTTATTTAGTTGAAGTATAGTTGATTTACAATGTTTCAAATGTACAGCAAAGTGATTCAGTGAATCACTGAATATATATATATTCTTTTTCAGATTCTTTTCCATTTTAGGTTATTACATGATATTTTTTAAAAATTATATGATATTGAATAGAGTTCCCTATGCTGTACAGTAGGACCTTGTTGTTTATTTATTTTATGTATAATAGTGTGTATCTGTTAATGCACAACTCCTAATTTATCCCTTCTTTCCCTTTCCCCCTTTGGTAACCATAAGTTTGTTTTCTGTGTCTGTTACTACTATTTTAAAAAGGAACTTAGAATCATGTCTAGTAAGAATGCATTTTCATTTTAGCAAAAAGATAAAAATGTGGTATAAGTGTGTTGAGCAGAGAAAAAAGGATGACTATATACCAAATTGTTTCCAGTGCTTTTTTGTCTGTGGGGTTTAGTGGGACTGGAGGGGTCAGGTTACTTTAGGCACTTTATATATTTTTTAATTAATTAATTTATTTTAATTGGAGGCTAATTGCTTTACAATATTGTAGTGGTTTTTGCCATACATTGACATGAATCTGTACTTTAGGGACTTTGCTGCTACTGTTGCTGCTAAGTTGCTTCAGTCGTGTCCGACTCTGTGCAGCCCCACAGATGGCAGCCCACCAGGCTCTGCCGTCCCTGGGATTCTCCAGGCAAGAGTACTGGGTGGGTTGCCATTGCCTTCTCCATTGAGGGACTTTCAGTTCAGTTCAGTTCAGTCGCTCAGTGGTGTCTGACTCTTTGCGATCCCATGAATTGCAGCACGCCAGGCCTCCCTGTCCATCACCAACTCCCAGAGTTCACTCAAACTCACATCCATCGAGTCGGTGATGCTATCCAGCCATCTCATCCTCTGTAATCCCCTTCTCATCCTGCCCTCAATCCCTCCCAGCATCAGAGTCTTTTCCAATGAGTCAACTCTTCTCATGAGGTGGCCAAAGTATTGGAGTTTCAGCTTCAGCATCAGTCCTTCCAAAGAACACCCAGGGCTGATCTCCTTTAGAATGGACTGGTTAGATCTCCTTGCAGTCCAAGGGACTCTCAAGAGTCTTCTCCAACACCACAGTTCAAAAGCATCAATTCTTCAGCGCTCAGCCTTCTTCACAGTCCAACTCTCACATCCGTACATGACTACTGGAAAAACCATAGCCTTGACTAGATGGACCTTTGTTGGCAAAGTAATATCTCTGCTTTTGAATATGCCATCTAGGCTGGTCATAACTTTCCTTCCAAGGAGTAAGCGTTTTTTAATTTCATGGCTGCAGTCACCATCTGCAGTGATTTTGGAGCCCCCCAAAATAGTACAATCTAAATTATTACAAGGATCAAATAGTGTTCTTGCCACTTCAATGAGTAATATTAAATTATAACCATTTGCTTTATACTTTCATAGTGTCTTTATGGAATATATAATGGTCCAGCCATTTTGCATAACAGTTTAGCAGTTCTTCAAAGAGTTAAATGTAGAGTTACCATATAATCCAACAATTTCATGCCTAGTTACATATTGGAAACACATGACCACTCAAAAATTTGTACATGAATGTTCTAGCAGCATGATTCGTAATAGTCCCAATTGGAACAATCCAAATGTCCTTCAACTGATGAATGGGTAAACCAGTGGTACATCTACAAAATGGAATATTATTCAGCAATAGAAAAGAATGAAATGCTGATAATGCTACAATTGCAAATATGGTAAATGAAAGAAAGTTGACACCAAAGACCAGATTTATATAAAATGTTCAGAATAAATAAATCTATAGAGACAGAATGTAGGTCAGGACTGGAGGTGACAGCTAAAGGGTGTGGGCTTTTTAAAAAATCCAGTAATAAAAATGTTCTAAAATTGATTCAGGTAATGGGTACACAACTCTGTCAATATTCTAAAAGCCACTGAGTTGTTCATTTAAATGGGTGAATTGCATAGTATGTGAATCATCTCTCAATAAAACTATTATACAAGAAGACTAACAAAGTCTCTTTGTAAGTTACACAATTACGTTTTTACAGTGAGCTTGGGAGGCAGATATTACATGAAGAAACAGACCTGGAAAACTAAGATTCCCTTGAGAAGGAGAGGAATTACCAAAGTCTGGTTAAGCTTACTTTTTTGGTAATTCCTACCAATAAAATGTTCCGCAAAAGGCAAGATCAAAAGGACATGAAAGAAAGCAACCTAGATGATTCCCAACTTGGGAATAAATTTACAAACCAAGATCTGTCCACACAATGGAATACTACTCGGCAATCAAAAGAAAAACCCCCTCGTATGTTCAACCTAGATGAATCTCGAATACATTATGCTCAGTGAAAGGAGCCAGGCCCCAAAGGCTACATGCCGTATGATTTCACTTATATGGCATTCTGGAAAAAGCCAGACCATAGAGACAGAAAACAGACCAGGGGCTTGATTTTCAAAGGCACTCAAAGGAACTTTCCGGGATGATGGAAATGTTCTATATCTTGATATGACTACACAGTGGTATATATTTATCTTGTAGAACTGTACATTAAAAATGGTGAATTTTATGTATAAATTATAACAAGAAACGGGGCAGGGAAAAGACATGAAGAACGCATTCGGACGTCCAGGTGGGTGCACAGGCAGTGAGAAGAGGTATCTGGCCAAGGAATGGGACTGTCATCACCTGGTGACACCCCTGTGACCCACAGGTCACCTTGGGCTTCCCTGTCCTTTGGCGAGCCAGGCTACAAATCCCCGAAGCCCTGGAGGTGATGTCTGCTCCTTCCTGTGGCTCCTCACCTCCAACACCTACCCATGTGTGGTCCTTTCACCCCACTTCTGGCTGCAATGGCCTCTTTACCAGCCCAAATCCAACCCCACTGGGCATTCAGGGCTTGGCTCACTTAGCAGAAAACGGGGAGAAGGCCTGGGCCCCTACCATTCTGCTGCCATTTCTGTCTACCTCCTCTTCCATTTCCGCCTCATCCTCTCCGCCTGGTTTGCTCCTGGGAGCTCCAAATATCTTCCCCTTTGTTATAAAGGGCTGTATGTTTGAGATATGGACACGTGACTGTACATAGTGAAACTGCAATAAAAAGTAAATAACAAAGAAAAAAGAACAGTTGGGCTTTTCCCAGCTCCTTTTCATAGAAGCTCTCAAATTTAGGTACTCAGTAGAGCCAGGGCCTTCTTTTCATGAGGAATCTCTTTGGTATTACAAAGAGCAACTTTTCCCCCTGGTGGCTCAGATGGTAAAGAATCTGCCTGCAGTGCAGGAGACCCAGGTTCAATCCCTGGATGAGGAAGATCCCCTGGAGAAGGGAAAGGCACCCCACTCCAATATTCTTGCCTACAGAAACCCATGGACAGAGGAGTCTGGCGGGCTACAGTCCATGGGATCTCAAAGAGTCAGACATGACTGAGCAACGAACACTTTCGCTTTTCACTCACCACTCCCCCCTCTCCCACCTTTATTCCTAATGTTTGGGACCCAGACATCAGCCAGGGTGAGCACCTCCCCATGCAGCTCTGAGCTCTAGTCCTCCCAAAAGCATGCAGAAAGGACCCCGCCCTAGGCCCAGCCTCTGCCTGCTGCTGGGGTGCCTCTGTGGAGGTGGAGCCATGTGTCCGTGTACGCGGCCTCAACAGTTGTCTCTCCAAACGCACTGACACAAAGGCCCCAACGCAGCCTCTGTGACACTCGCTTTCTCCTGCTTTGAGGAGCCCGCCTTTAAAACTCAAGACGGCGATTTGTCCTCGGCATATCTCTTTTCCATGCTTTTCTTCAGGCTCACGTCCCCACCCGCTCACTCCCTCCACGTCCCCCTCACTGCCCTGATGGTTGCAGGCCCAAAGCCTCAGGCCAGCTGCTCCAGCCAGGCCCATTTAGCGGGCTAATGAACAGCCTAGCAGCAAGAATTCCAAGGTCCTCCTGGGGAAGGGCTGGCCTGCTCCCCGGAGAGGTGCTCTCCCTGGCCCCTCTGGGGATGATGCCCCCAGCACCCTGAGCCTGGGCCTTCTTCCTACTCCAAGCCCTTTCCCCATGTCTTTTGGTGAGCGTGAAACAATTTCCTCTTATCACTGAGCTTCGTCATTGGGCAGCTTAATGAATGTGAACCCGGCCCCAGAGGCCCACTTGCCAAAAATCTCTGCAGTGTATTGAGCTGTCCCCATGGTGAGCTGCACTAGGGAAAATTCCTGGGCAATGAAAGACAGAGAGCTTCTCTGTTGAGTCCCCAGCAGCAGCCGTAGCACCAATCCGACCCAGAGATTCACTGCAGAAACGATCTTCCACTGCTAACACCTCCTTTGCCCCCATCCAACCATCCTCAAACACCTCCTATAAGCATCTGACTCCTCCTCCCCCAGTAGCCAGCTCTGAGGCTCCCTGATGCTTTGAGAAATAAAGAAACAGCCCCAGCCAGTGGCCCATGCCATAAACACCCAGGGGCTGGCGGGGCCCCCACCAAGACTCAGGCATCTCGGTGACTGACAGGAGCTCTCGTTAGCAGCACACCACCCAGCCCTCCTATGCCTGGCCCCACACTCTGTGATAAAGCCACAAGGCCAGGGCAGAACTAGCTTGGTGTTAGCGGGAGGCTGTTTCTTTTCTTCCCTTCAGAGGAGTTCTTAACACACTGGTGTGTAGGACTCACTCCTCACAATGGGAACTAGATGGAGCTAGTGAGGGCCTTGGGGTTACTTGCTTTGAAAACACCCAGCACGAGGGGTCTTTGAAAAAATTCTCAGGAGCAGGGATCCCACAGCCAAGGGTTCAGGGAGCCAGTGTTCCCTTAAGGGAAGCTGCCAGCTCTGGGGGTCCCCTGGAGGGGTTTGCAGACATGACTATGGTATCAGTAGCAGAATTTGAACTTGTGAATCACATGGCTTGATGGAGTGGAACTGTTCCTCCCCATTTATGGGGCGTGGGGCTTCCCTGGTGGCTCAGCTGGTAAAGAATCTGCCTGCAATGCAGGAGACCCGAGTTCAATCCCTGGGTTGGGAAGATCCCCTGGAGAAGGAAGTGGCAACTCTCTCTAGTATTCTTGCCTGAAAATCCGTGGACAGAGGAGTTGGAGAGCTATAGTCCATGGGATCCCAAACAGACAGACATGACCGAGAGAGACTGACACTTTCACACTTTCATTAATGGGGCGACCTTCTCTCTCCCAAGACTGATTCCTACATGGAGTTCGCATGCATTGGCTTCCTCACTGGCAGGATTCCCAGCCTGCTGGGATGGGCATTGGCCAATTCAGGCATCACTGACCCAGGTGGAGTGTTGCCTGTGGTTGAGCCGTGGACAAGTGCTGTGTTGTTGGACCACAATCTGTGAATTAAACTCAATTGATCTTTCCCATTTGTATATCTTAACCAGAATGTGTGGTCCTTTGTTGTGAATTTTTTTGGCATTTCCTTGATGACTATTGAAGTTGAGTTCCTTTGCTTATGTTTAATGACCTTTGGTGTATCCTTAATTTTTTTAAGTGACTGTTCAAGTGTTTTGCCCATTTTTCTATTGGACTTTCAGTCTCTACTTATTGAAGAGTAGGAGTTACTTTCATATTCTGACTATCATTCTTGTTGGATATATGTTGATAGAAAAAATAATTTTTTTTAAAGTCCTTCACCCAGATAGCTTGAGAAGCAAGACCATGAGAATTAACGCTGATGTCCTATCCATGGCAATATATTGCAGATTTCTTTCCAAAGATCAGAGAGAGGAAATAGGGATTTACACTTAATATCCTCACTCAGGAGTATTAAAGTTGCAAGGATAAGATGCCCAGTTCAAGCTAGTTCAAGAAGAAAGGAATATATCAACCCTCAGAAGTGCAATAGATGCAAGGGTGGCTTGATTCAAGGGCCTTCCTCCCAACCCCCATCATTTTTTTTCTGTGTTCTCTATGTTGGCTTTGTTTTCTGGCAAACTCTTTCTATTGGAGAGAATGGATCCCAGAAACTCTAGACTTACATGATTCTTGTCTCAGGTTGAGAGATACCCTCTGCCTCCCAGTGTTTATATAGATTCCCCCAAAGGACTTTAATGGGCCATGCTTGGGTTGCAAGCCTACCAAAGGACCAGTCTGAGTTCTAGACCATCCTATAGCAGAGGAAACAGAATCCTGAGCCTGAGATTCCTATCAGAAAATGTATGGATTAAAGGAAGGTCAGTAGCTGAAGGGGAAGGCAATGGCACCCCACTCCAGTACTCTTGCCTGGAGAACCCCATGGATGGAGGAGCCTGATAGGCTGTAGTCCATGGGGTCGCTAAGAGTCAGACATGACTGAGCGACTTCACTTTCCCTTTTCACTTTCATGCATTGGAGAAGGAACTGGCAACCCACTCCAGTGTTCTTGCCTGGAGAATCCCAGGGATGGAGGAGCCTGGTGGGCTGCCATCTACGGGGTCACACAGAGTCAGACACGACTGAAGTGACTTAGCAGTAGCAGTAGCAGTAGCTGAAGGTAAGGGAAGCAACGTGGACCACGAGTAATATGCGTCCCCTACTTCAACTAGGAGGGCAAAAGGTGGAAAGCTTTCAAGTGAGGTTCAGCGGTGCATATGTGGTAGCACAGGAAGAGAGAGGTGTAAAATGCTTGCTGTGTTGGAGAGAGATTGATCTGGTATTATTGGATGGTAGGGAGCAGCAACTGACTTGTGGCAAGGAGAAATAATAGGTGACTATACTTTAGATATACGGTTCTCTCTTCATGGTTACCTAATTCATTTATTCACCCACTTATGCATGCGACAAATACTTGTTGAATGCTAATTCTTTTGCCAAACTTTCCTACATAATTATTACCGTGATACATGAAACAGATGTGCCTCTGACTTCACAGAGCTAATAGTTTAGTTATATAAACTTCTCAAAAATGTTCTTTGCTAAAAAAAAGATAATGCAGCCTTGTTCTTACAAAGGATACTGAGCAAAAACCAGTAACTTGGGCCATGCTAAGAATTCAGATGTTAGCAGCTTTTATCATGAATAATATTTTCCACCAGAGACCAAGGATGAGGTAATCCCTGCTAATAGGTATGCAATTTATCTCTGAGCTTCCTGGCAGCTAAGGCAAAAAGGAAAATCTGTTTAATGACCTCACTCTCACTGCTGCCAATTCAGTTTGGAAAGGCAAACCTTTTCTTGGGTCCAAGTACTTGGAGAAATTTATTAAATGGGCCCATATATATAAAATATATTGGGTAACATCATAAAATCATTATTTTCTAACCTGACAAAATGACCAGGGGCCCCACGCAAGTATTTCAGACAGCAGCATTTCGTGCTTGGCCCCCTCAAACTTCTCCCCAGATCTACTTCAAACAGCATGGAATCAGAATGACATCATATTTCTATGGAGGAAATGCTTTTAGAAAAGCCTTTTCCAACTTCTTCAAATAGAGGTTTAGTTTTGCTTTTTGTTGTTTCTATATCCTGTTCTAGAGACCTGTGGTTCCACTTGCTTATCTGCATAATCTGGAATCCTGATTATCTATCCACACACCTATTCTGCTCATCTTCCCTTCTCACTAGACTTCAGTTACTTGAGCCAGGCCTCATACCTTTACAAATTCTGAGTTTCTAGTATCTATCACTGTATCTGAGTAAGAGAGTGAGTGCTGTGGGAATAGGAAGGATGGAGGAAGGAGGAAGGAAGGGAGGAAGGAAGGGAAAAAGGGAGAAAGAAAGGAAAAAGGGAGAAGGAAAAAGAGAGAGGAGAAGAATATTCTTCAAGGATGGGAAGGAAGGGAAACCCAACAGAAAAATCCCAAATTTGAGCTAAAAGAGGCACATTTGGTCTAATCAAGTGTCCTCAGTGTGGGAAGGCCATTCAGGGATGTGTGAGGGCCAATGAGAAGAATAAATGAAAGTTTGCTTCATTTTAAGAAGACATTAAAAACTTTTGAGTTACTTGGAGCCATGACATTTCTGAAGCAGAGTCATAAAAATCCTTCCAAGATTTTTTATAGCAAAAAGTACATTTTGCTATAATGTGGGTGTTTTTTAAATATCTTTGACATGATGGAAAATAGGACTACCAAAATCAGACCATGCTGAGACATTTGATGGCTCTGGTTGTATGTGAAACATAGCATTTATTGCCCCCACCCCAGAGGACACAGTTCAAGCTTGGTGGCAGGAGGGACACAGCCACACCCACAGGCCTGGCCTCCCCTGTCCCTGAGCAGCAATCCCGGGGAACACCATGACTCTTAGGGAGCAATAGAAAGATGTTATGAGTGCAAATGGGACTTTCTCATCTTTATCATGGGGGCTTCCCAAGTGGCGCTAGTGAAAGAACCTGCCTGAGAATGCAGGAGACATAAGAGACCATATCTCAGGTTCGATCCCTGGGTTGGGAAGATACCTTGGAGTAGAGCATGGCGACCCACTTCATATTCTTGCCTGGAGGATCCTATGGACAGAGGAGCCTGGCAATCCATAAGGTAACAAAGAGTCAGACATGACTGAAGTGATTGAGCACATCATCGTAATTGATTGATGAAAGTCTCCATTGGGTATTGATTTTTTTTTAACATACCAAGTTCTTAAATTAAAAAAAAAAACAACCCAATGGAGACTTCTCAATCAGTTATGATGGAGATGAAAAAGTCCCACATTTTTACCCACAAAAAATGTCCCATTTTTTACTGACAACATCGTTCTATTGCTCCCTGCATAATGGTGGTCCTGGGGCTGCTGCTCAGGGACAGGAGAGGCCAGGCCTGTGGGCATGGCTGTATCCATGTTGTCACCAGGCTTGAACTGCATTCTCTAGGGTGGGGGTGATGAGCACCATGGTTTCACGTATAACCAGAGTCATCAAATGTCTCAGGCATGCTCTGATTTTGATAATCCTACCTTCCGTACGTCAAAGACATTAAAAGCACCCACGTTATAGCAAAATTTACTTTTTGCTATAAAAAAACTTCAAAGAATTTTTATGACTTTGCTTTGGAAATGGTATGGCTCCAAGTAACTCATTTATTTTATAATTAGTCATGGTTTCTCAGGTCTCACAGCTAATTGTGCACAGCAAAGCAAGAAAACATAACTTCATATTGCATTCAAATGCTGTAAAATTTTAATGCATACTAAATGTAACAAGTAATGACATTTGTATATAGTAATTAAGCAGTTGCTTGTTTTTAGTTTGCACTTTTGCATTTTGTATTTTGAAAGCAAAGATTTCAGATCTCAAGCATCTTTGTGAGCCTTTGCCAAGAGTGCAGGCCCTGGGCACAGTGCCTAGAGTGCTCCGTGGCCTCACATATGAAGAGCTGGACAAATGTCTCTTCAATTGTCAGAGAACTGATGTGGAAAGAAGGAAATAGTCCTTACTTATGCTTTGAATTCAGGTTTCACTAATGCCTTCCTATCAGTCCAGGGCCTCATTAATAAGGTATGGTAAGTTTCATAACCAGTGTCTTGTTATAGGAGAGCTCTGGTCTGGGGATGGCAGCTTTAACATTACAGACCTGAATTCACATCCTGGCTGTGCTCCATGTAACTGTGTGACATCAAAAAGTCATTTCACTTCTTGGGGACTTTGTTTCCTCATCTGTGGAATAGGGCCAATGCTATCAATCCATCATCATTCCTGGGGTTGAGTTTCAAATGATATAATCTACAAGAAAAAAATTGTATTAAGACAGATATTAAGACAGCTTAGGACAGTTGTTCTCATCCTTGCCTACACTTTAGAATCATCCCCAGGGGCTTTTAGCAAGTACTGAAGCCTGGGTCCTACTGAAGACCAGTTAAATCAGAATTGTTGGGGAATGAGAGCAATGGTAGTTTTAAAAGGGCAACCCCTTCTGGTGATTCTAGTGTGCAGCTAGAATCACACCAGCTAGATGTTGAGGACAGAGGTGCCTAGAGAGGACAGCTTGTCCACGGCTGGGAGTGGCAAGCACTTCCTGTTGGGAACGAGAGTGGCGTTTTCCAGGTTTCCGTGGCGGCTGCAGTGGCTGTCCTAAACGGATTCATCCTGTTGCATGAGTTTGGCTTGTTCTGGCTGCCCAGCCTCTTGGCAGTTGGTTCTTTGAACCTGGCAGTGAGTCTTCAGGCTTATGAATACATGTGCTTTCCTGACACACAGCCAGGCTTTGCTTCCCAGACTTGCAGTTACATGGGGCCACGTGAGCATGTTTGGGCCAATGGATGTGAGCACTGCTTTCTCTTGGCCTTACCCGATGGATTGGTTTCCCTGGTCTGCCGTAACAGATTACTGGAAACAGCGGCTGAAACAATACAAATGTATTTTCTCATGGCTCTGGAGGTCAGAGGTCTGAAATCAAGGTGTTGGAGCGATTGGTCCCTTCTCAGAGTTCTGAGGGAGAATCTGTTCTCTTCTGGCTTCCAGTGGCTCCAGAATCCCTTGGCCTTCTTTGGCTTGTACACGCATCATCCAATCTCTACCTCGGTCTTTATGCGGCTTCCCACTGTGTCCCTGGGTCTTAATTCTTCCTCTTTTCTATTATAAGGACACTGGTCATCATCTTGAAATCCAAGATGATTTCATCCAAAGATCCTTAACTTCATCACATCTGCAAAACCGTATTTCCAAATAAGGTCACACACCCAGGCACCAGGTGTTAGGACTTGTACATATATATATATATATATATGTATTTATATATATATATATATTTTTTTTTTTTGCAGAGTGGGGGCAGAGAAACACTATTCAACCCACTAAACCCCAAAGTAAAACAGAACAAACCAATAATCCCTCATTTGTTGTCTTCTGATGCTCTCTCTTCCCCCCTGTGCCCAGTGGTGGTGGGGGGCGGGTTGCTGAATAGAGAGTACTATGAGGTCTTAGAGGAGAGCAGAGTCACAGGATGGGAGGGCCTGGGTCCCTGCATGACCAGTGACCTGTAAAGCATGGAGAAAGCTTCACATCCTCACCCCTGTGACTGCGAGTCAGTTCTTACAGCAATTAGTCCATCCTGACTTACACACCAAACTTTGACATCCTTCCAATAGATTTATCTTCTGCCCAAACCAGCTTATTGAAACTAAGCTTCTATAATTTAAAATAATATTATTTATTTCTTTGTCTCTTTTGCTGTCTCGCAAAACACATGTAATATCATGTAAGAAACGAATCGCCAGTCTAGGTTCGATGCAGGATACAGGATGCTTGGGGCTGGTGCACTGGGATGACCCAGAGAGATGGTATGAGGAGGGAGGTGGGACGGCGGTTCAGGATTGGGAACTCATGTACACCTGTGGTGGATTCATGTTGATGTATGGCAAAACCAATACAGTATTGTAAAGTAAAATATAAAAAATAAAAATTAAAAAAATTAAAAAAAATTATTTCTTTGGCCGTGTCAGGTCTCAGTTGCAGCGTGAGAGATCTTCATTGTACGCTGCAGGATTTTTCGTTGGGGTGCACAAAATCTCTAGTTGTGGGCTGTGGCTCCAGAGTGCTTGGGTTTTTGTAGATGCAGCTCGCCAGCTTAGTTCCTCCTCAGTAAGTGAGATCTCAGTTCCCCCCATCAGGGATCGAACCTGTGTCCCCTGCATTGCAAGGCTGATTCTTAAACACTACCACAAACTTGGGGGCTTAAAACAACGGAAACTTGTTGACAGCTCTGGAGACCAGAAGTCTGAAATCTAGATGTCAGCAGGACCATGCTCCCTCTGAAGGGTCTGAAGGAGAGTTCTTCCTTTCCTCTTCCAGCTAATCGGGGCTCCAGGGGCTCGTTGACTAACAGTAGCATCACTCTAATCTGCTCCATCTCCACATGACTGGCCCTCTCCCCTGCCTTTGTCTTTGTGTTTTCTCTTCTTCTTCTAAAGACACTTGTCATTGGATTGAAGACCCACTCTAGGATGATCTTATCTTAAGATCCTTCATTATGTTTGCAAAGGCCCCTTTCCAAGTTGAGTCATGTTTGCTGGTGCTGGGGGTTAAGACTTGACAAATCTTCTGGAACCACAATTCAACCCATGACACACCCAGAACCTCTGACCGTGAGGCAAGTGCCCTTCTACCATCATCTCTTTAAACTCTGTGTGTGCATGCTCAGTTGTGTCTGAGGCTTTGCAACCCCATGGACTGTAGCCCAGCAGGCTCCCGGGTCTATAGGGTTTTCCAGGCTAGAATACCAGAGTGGGTTGCTATTTCCTACTCCAGGAGATCTTCCCGACCCAGGGATCGAACTGGTGTCTCCTGCACTGGAAGGCAGATTCTTGACTACTGCACCACCAGGGAATCCCTCATCTCGGTAGCACTTATTCTAATCTCTTGCTTCTCATCCACATGCTAACCTCTCATGGCGAGGGGAACATGGAGGACCCTACAAGGGTTGGAGTAGACATTAATATTCACAGAGAGACAGGGAGAATTTGTTTTATAGCCCACACCACGGTTTGATGCCTGGCTTACAAGAAGCCCACATTTCTACTAAGAATGAGTGAGTCTTGCATTTACTGGCCTCCCACCATGCTTCTGGTGCTGTCATAGGTCTTATTCCACTTGGCTCTCAAGACCACCAGCTGGACGGTTGCTGCTCTCCCCATTGGTCCAAGTGAGAAAATCAAGAATGAAATAGTTTGGCCAGTAGAGCCTAAGTCAACAGTTTGAATGTAAGTTTATTTGGGCAGTGATTCCAAAAAGAACTGGGGAGGGATTGGAGAAGTGAGATGGGGGTCGGGGTGGGGTGGGAAGGAAGCCAGTACAAGGTGTGCTAATGGGCAAGTTGCGGCTGTAGGCACTCGGGGTGGAATTCGACTGAGGAGTCTAGGAGATAGTGTAGAGCCCATCTCAGAAGGATGAAGAAGCTGTACTAATTATTCACCAGGCCCCACCTGATATCTTTCTAAGGCTATTTCCAAAAGCTTTAACTGCCTGGCTTGTTCCAACCTGATTAGCTAACAGGTAGAACAAGTGTTGGTGGGCAGAGAAGTCCTCAACAAGTTTCAGGGACTTGTGATGAGAAGCTTTGATGCCAAGGGAAATGGACAGGAGCTGGGCAGGGGGTGGGAGTGGGTAAGGGCAGGACACTGATGCTGTTTGCCTCCAGTCACCGCTTGTTCTGCCGTGGTCCCCAGTGCCTTGCACCAACTGCAGGTGACAGCCTTGTGGCCCAATACCCACCACACTGCCTGTCCTACAACCAGTTCATACTGAAATCCTGTGCTGTTTGCAAGACTTCCTGAAGCCTAAAGGCTTTGAGGTCAAGTTCGGAAGATTCTTCCCCTGGATGCTTCCGCAGTGTGTGTTTCTGTGTGATGGGTTCTGTGTGACCCAGTGACATGCATCATACTTGAAGTATTTCCACTGCTGACAAAATAAATCAGCTCTCCCCACTGTAGGGCTCAGCTTATTAGGGGAAAATGGAAAGGGGGCATTAAATATTAATGATGCATATTTCCCTCTCCCTTGGCGCCTTCTATGCGGCTGCTCACTGCCCAGCCAGAGCAGCCTTCTGTCTTTTTTCTCCTATGATGATAGGAGGCAGAAGGGACCTTTGACAAGCCGGTGAGGGACATGAGCATAAAATGGGGATCCAACCGGCATTCTAGGTTTCTACTTGGGAGCACTCACGTCTGTCCACCGCCAAGGACCACAGCACCCTGAAATTCCATCTGTAGTGGAAACCTTGTCCCTCTGCTAGTTTGACTTGGGAGCATTCACTGTAAGGAGAGAGTGCAGTTTCTTGAAGGAAAGATGGTTTCAGAGGAGCCAGCTTGGGAGAAGCGGTTGGTAAGTCCTGAGCTAACAGACACAGGAGACCACTGGCTTTGCCTCTGGGTTTGTTCATTTTCAGCAAACATTCGATAAAGGCACCCTTGCCTGTTAGCCCAGGACACTGAGGAGGTTGTGCGCAGGCAGTTTTTAGGCCTCGGAAAGAAATCCTCCCAGAAATATCAGTGTTTCATTTGGCTAATTTGTGAAAACTTCTGCACAAAAATCAAAAATTAATCCCTAAGAGGAATTCTCTTTTAGAATGCTGGAAAGAAGATTTCTTAGTTTTTTTTTTTTTCAATTAATTTTTCATTACACAAGTAAGGCATTAATCCAATTTTGTAAAAATTAAATCATTACACATAAGGCTAGAGCAGCTTTCTCACTCCCCTCCTGGGTCCTCATGCACTCCCCTCACCAGTTAGTACTGGCAGAATCACAGCAAATGATCCCAGAGAGGAGCACTGAGGTTCTTACACTTGCTTCTGATGCTCCTTCCCCCAAAACGCTGCTCTGGTTTTCAGGAGACGTCTACTGTGATTTGGTCTTGTGACTACTCTCTTTTGTCCTCTTCTTCCTCGGCTCAAATCATCTGCACAAGGCTCAGTAAGTGTCTTCCAAAGACCATTTTAATCCTTTGTGTCTTGAGTTCAGGTGCCCTTGAAGGTTCTATGTCCTATGGCATCAGGGCAAACCTGGCTTCCAACACTGGTCCCAGCTTGTCTCTCTCTGCCCCTTCCTGTCTCCCTACCCTGGTCCTCCTGTCTCTGGCCTTGCTCTAATCTTCTGGGGCAGCTTAAACCTACCCCACAGGGTCAGCCTCTGGACCTTTTCTCATGCGGTTCTCCTTTCCCTTCTTCCTGCTTGATCACCCTCTTATTTCAAGACTCAATATCCTTGATGAAGCTTTCTGTCTGTGCTGGCGCCCTGGGTCTTTCATCTTAGGACTCATCTCCAGTCAGCACTGGAACGTTAGGAGTCAAATTTCTCCTGGAGCTGTATTTGTTCCTCTTTACCCCACAGGAGCTCATTTGGGCTAGGGTCTATGCCTCAGTTGGCACCATCATCAGAGCTATCATTGAGACCTGCCACCGGCCAGTCTTTGTCCCTGGTGCTTCACATTGGGACATTTCTCTGTTTCTTTCCTGTTTACCGCTGAGGATTTTGGACCAAGAGACCTTGTGTCTCTTGTCAAAAGTCCCATAGTGGGTACAGATCAGAGGCGGGATTCAAACCCAGGGCTAACTCCTAAGTGTTTGAATGATAAGCACAAATATGCGCCTTCTCTAATTTTGCTAGCCAGTGGCCTCCTCCGAGAAACCCTGTATCCATATGATGTGTACAGCCCCCTCTGCCTTGCCCTTTCCCCTGGGCACTGGGAGAGCTATGATCAGGGATCTGGAGGGAGCTGGGAGAGGCTACCTCTCAGGCAGGCGTGGGCCTCCAGGGACCCCAGTGGAGCCTGCAGCCATTTAGGTTAAATGAGCATCCAAAGGCCAGCACAGCAGAGAGATCATGGGAAGACATTATCCATGGTTGTTTACAAGTGAGGGTGAAGAAGTCCTTAGTGACTTTCTTGAGGAGGAAGACACGTCCCTTGAGGGAAAATTAGGCAAATTGCGTTAAGGCCGCGCAGGCCCAAATCCTCATCAGAGAGATTAACTCGTCACTGACGTGGCTGTCACTCAGGCTCTCTTCATGGCCTCCTGGGTTTCAGCATCATCGCAGCTGCAGGGAGATGCAGATGGCTCAGTCCTCTCGCTCCATCACTGGCAGGAGGGGTGACAGGGCTGCATCTGGGGCGCCTCGCAGGCTGCCGCTTGGGCTGTTTCCACAAAGGATAATGATAACCGTCCCCTCTGCTGCACCTGCCAAAGACCCCTCACCTTTCAGGGCCCAGAAGCTCTCCTCTCCTGAGCTGCTCTCTGTCATATCTGCCTCTCCTGGTCAGAATGCAGCGCTGTGACAGAGCCTGAATCCTCCCAGGTTCCAAGAGGATTCACGGATGGGACTTGAAAATATGGCGTGGTGGTCCAGTAAGAGTGCAAAACGCTCTTGCAAGGAACTTGCCAAAGGACCTTCTGACGTGCTAATGTGGATAACTCTCCTACAGGGAGTTGAGATCACTTCCTCAAAATCTTTGATCCTGGAACTCTTTTTAAGAACATCTGTTTCCAGAGAGTGGTGGTCCATTCCTCACACTGTAAGACCCCCTGGAGTGGGAGAAAAACGAGAACCCTAGAGTAGAGGAGACCTGGGTGAGGGCATCTTCCTCCTCAGGCTGCTGCAGGTGCCTGGTGCTCTGGGCCTCAGTTTCCCATGTTGAAGCACGTTCCCCCATGTTAGAACATCTAGGAGTTGTTGAGCAGATAAGCTGAGCTATGGTTCTTGGTGCCTACTGAGAGTGTGCTCAACTTTGGACTCGTTCACTTCCACCCAATCTCAGTGTTGTATCACTGACACATTGCAGGCCCTCTGCAGGGGCCTCTGAGAGCTGACCTGCATGACAGCTGTTTTTATATGCATTTCTCCTCCCCCACAAGGCTGTGAGCTACATGAGAGCAGAGGCTGTATCTTGGTTTTTTTTTTTTTTTAATATTTTCGTATTTGGAGTGTAGTCAGTTAGCAATGTTGTGATAGTTTCAGGTAGACAGCATGTGTATTGGTTTGTTTAGTCTGTTTCTGCCTCATCGAGGTGCTTGACTCACAGAAAGTGCTGATGCACGGTCATCACATTTCATTCTGGATGTTGTGACTCTTTCAATTATGTGGACTCACAAGTCTATGGATCTCTTGGAGACTCTTCAGGGTTGGGTGAGGCCTATATAGGAAATAATTGACCCAAAGAGGAATATGTGGGTCCTCTTTTACTCTTAAATTCACTGAAAGTATGTTGTGCATACATTTTTAATACTTTTTTTTCTATAAAAATAAGAGCTACTCATTGTAGAAAGTTTATAAAGCATGGAAAGACATAAAGAAGAAAATTAAAATTACCCATAATCCCAACCACTGCTAATGTTTATATCTCTTCAGTCTTTTCCCATTGACTTTGTGTGTACACATGCATGAATATATTATATAAATTCAATATTATATATAAACAAAATTTGATAATTTTGTTCAAAATGCTTTATAACCTGCTTTGTTCACTTAACAATATATTGTAAGCATATCTGTTTGTGCTTAGTTGCTCAGTCACGTCTGACTCTTTGTGACCCTATAGACTGTAGTCCTCCAAGCTGCTCTGTCCATGGGGATTCTCCAGGCAAGAATACTGGAGTGGGTTGCCATGCCCCTGTCCAGGGGATCTTCTCAATCTAGGGATCAAACCCAGGTACCTGCATTGCAGGAGGATTCTTTACCAGCTGAGTCACCAAGGAAGGCCAAGAATAACTGGAGTGGATAGCCTATCCTTTCTCCAGGGGAATTTCCCAACCTAGGAATTGAATCAGGGTCTCCTGCATTGCAGATGGATTCTTTACCAGCTGAGTTATCTGGAAAGCCCCATTAAACATGAGCTGAAGTTATTAAATAGTCTTCTGTATCATTTTAAATGATTGCCACATATCATGTTATGTGCACATAACATGATTTATCTGATGAACCTCATTTTGGTTGTTTCCATTCTGTTCTATTATAAACAGTGAAATAATAAAGATCCACATAGCAGTCCCTATCAAATGGAATTTTCCATATAAATAGAATAAAATATTTCTAAAATTGGCATAGAAATGTGAAGACCCCTGAATAGCCAAAACAACCTTGAGAAAGAAAAAGAAAGTTGAAGGCATCATGCGCCCTGATTTTAAACTATATTGTAAAGCTACAGTAATCAAAACCATATGGTACTCTCACAAAACCAGATGCAAAAATCACTGCCACAGAATAGAGAGACCAGAAAAAAACATGTACATATATGGTCAATTAATCTATGATGTAATCATTTGAATATCCATTTGAATGCAGAGTTCCAAAGAATAGCAAGGAGAGAGAAGAAATCCTTCTTCAGTGATCAATGCAAAGAAATAGAAGAAAATAATAGAATGGGAAACACTAAAGATCTCTTCAAGAAAATTAGAGATACCAAAGGAACATTTCATGAAAAGATGGGCACACTAAAGGACAGAAAGACAATAGACTGAACAGAAGCAGAAGATATTAAGAAGAGGTGGCAAGAATACACAGAAGAACTATACAAAAAAGATCTTCATGACCCAGATAATTATGATGGTGTGATCACTCACCTAGAGCCAGACATCCTGGAATGTGAAGTCAAGTGGGCCTTAGAAAGCATCACTATGAACGAAGCTAGTGGAGGTGATGGAATTCCAGATGAGCTGTTTCAAACTAAAAGATGATCTGTGAAAGTGCTGCACTCAATATGCCAGCAAATTTGGAAAACCCAACAGTGGCCACAGGACTGGAAAAGGTCAATTTTCATTCCAATCCCAAAGAAAGGCAATGCCAAAGAATGCTCAAACTACCGCACAATTGCACTCATCTCACATGCTAGTAAAGTAATGCTCAAAATTCTCCAAGCCAGGCTTCAACAATACATGAACCATGAACTTCTAGATGTTCAAGCTGGTTTTAGAAAATGCAGAGGAACCAGAGATCAAATTGCCAACATTTGCTGGATCATCAAAAAAGCAAGAGAGTTCCAGAAAAACTTCTACTTCTGCTTTATTGACTATGCCAAAGCCTTTGACTGTGTAGATCACAACAAACTGTGGAAAATTCTTCAAGAGATAGGAATACCAGACCACCTGACCTGCCTCCTTGAGACATCTGTATGCAGGTCAAGAAGCAACAGTTAGAACTGGACATGGAACAACAGACTGGTTCCAAATCAGGAAAGGAGTACATCAAGGCTGTATACTATCACCCTGCTTGTTTAATTTATACGCAGAGTACATATACCATGGGAAATGCTGGACTGGATGAAGCACAAGCTGGAATCAAGATTGCCTGGCAAAATATCAATAACGTCAGATATGAATATGACACCACCCTTATAATAGAAAGGAAAGAGCAACTAAAGAGCCTCTTGATGAAAGTGAAAGAGGAGAGTGAAAAAGTTGGCTTAAATCTCAACATTCAAAAAAACTAAGATCGTGGCATCTGGTCCCATCACTTCATGGTAAATAGATGGGGAAACAATGGAAATAGTGACAGACTTTATTTTGGCGGCTCCAGAATCACTGCAGATGGTGACTGCAGCCATGAAATAACACTTGCTCCTTGGAAGAAAAGCTATGACCAATCTAGACAGCATATTAAAAAGCAGAGACATTACTTTGCCAACAAAGGTCCGTCTAGTCAAAGCTATGGTTTTTCCAGTAGTCATGTATGGATGTGAGAGATGTATAAAAAGCTGAGCATGAAGAACTGATGCTTTTGAATTGTGATGTTGGAGAAGACTCTTGAGTCCTTTGGACTGCAAGGAGATCAAACCAGTCAATTCTAAAGGAAATCAGTCTTAAATATTCAATGGAAGGACTGATGTTGAAGCTGAAACCCCAATACTTTGGCTAAGAACTAACTCCTTGGAAAAGACCCTGATGGCAGGAGGAGAAAGGGATGACAGAGGATGAGATGGTTGGATAGCATCTCCAACTCTATGGATGAGTTTGAGCAAGCTCTGGGAGTTGGTGATGGACAGGGAAGCCTGGCGTGCTGCAGTCCATGGGGTTGCAAAAAGTTGGACATGACTGAACGATTGAACTGACTGAATCTTTGATGAAGAAGGCGAAAATATACAATGGGGAAAAGACAGTTTCTTCAATAAATGTTGTTGCAGAAACTGGACATGCAAAAGAATCAAAAGTGAAAGTGAAAGTGAAGTCGTTCAGTCGTGTCCGACTCTTTGCAACCCCATGGACTGTAGCCTACCAGGCTCCTCCATCCATGGGATTCTCCAGGCAAGAGTACTGGAGTGGGTTTCCATTTCCTTCTCCAGGAGATCTTCCCAACCAAACTACCCCATATTAAAAAATAAACTCAAAATGGGTTAAAGAATTAAATCTATGACTTGAAAACATAAAGTTCTTACAAGAAACATAGGTGGAATGCTCTTTGACTTTGGTATTAGCAATATGTTTCTGGCTCTATCTTGTCAGGTAAGGGTGATAAAAGCAAAAATAAACCAATGGGACTACATCAAACTAAAAGAACTTTTGGATAATGAGAAAAAAAATTAATAAATGAAAAGGCAACTGAAGAAACGGGAGAGGATATTTGCAAATGATATATGTCATAAGAGATTAACATCCAAATATAGAGAGAATTCACATAACTCAGTATTAAAAAAACCTAATGGAAAAATAGGAAGAAGACCTGAATAGACCTTTTTCTCAAGAAAGCCAAGAGATGGCCAATAGACACATGAAAAAATGCTCAGCATACTAATCATCAGGGCAACGCAAACCAAAACTACCATGAGATATTACCTCACACTTTTCAGAATGGCTATTATTTTAAAAAGACAATAAATAACAAGTGTTGGTGAAGATGTGGTGAAAAGAGAACCCTCATGCACTCTGATGGGAATATAAATGAGTGTAGCAACTTATGGAACAAAGTATGGAGGAGGTCTCTCTAAAAATTAAAAATAAAGACTAGCGGACTTTCTGATGGTCCAGAGGTGAAGACTAGAGCTTCCGCGGCAGGGGTTGCCTAGGTCTGATCTCTTGTCTGGGAAGTTCAACATGCTGTGCAGTGTGGCCAAAGAGAAAATAAAAAATAAATAAAAATCTTCCTTGGGCTTCCCTGGTAGTCCAGTGGTTAAGAATCTGCCTACTAAATGCAAAGAACCCAGGTTCAGTCCCTGGTCTAGGAAGCTGCTGTATGCCTCGGAGGCACTAAGGCCATTCACCACAACTGCTAAGCTTGCCTTGCTAGAGCCCACGCTCCACAACAGTAGAAACCACAGCAACGGGAAGATGACGCATGGCAAAGAAGAGTAGCCCCTGCTTGCGACAACTTGAGAGAAAAAGCCCGTGCGCAGCAATGAAGACGCAGCCTCAGTGCAGCCAAAAATAGAGAAATAAATAAAATTGAATAAGTAAATAAATAAATAAAACTTTCCTTTCTAAAAAATTAAAATAAAATAAAAATAAAATTCCACTGTGGGTATTTACCAAAGAAAACAGAAATACTAGTTTGAAAAATATATGCACTACTGTGTTCATAGTAACATTATTCACAATAATCAAGATGAAGCAACCTAAATGTCCACTGATAGATGAATGCATAAAAAAGGTGTGGTATGTATGTGTACACACACACACGCACACACATGGGCAGGCACACTCACAGACAATGGATATTACCTAGACAAAAAAAAATGAATGAAATCTTGCCATTTGTGATAACATGGATTGACCCAGAGGGTGATAGGCTAAACAAAATAAATCAGAGAGAAAGCAAATGCTATTTGATTTTACTTATGTGTGGAATCTAAAAAATAAATCAAAACAAAACAGAAACAGATGCAGATACGGAGAATAGACTGGTGGCTGCCAGAGGGACTCAAGGTGAAGCATTGTTCCACATAGGTGAAAAGAATTAAGAGATACACACTTTCATTTACAAAATAAATAAAGGGATGTAATACACAGCATAGGGAATATAGTCAATAATACTGATAACTATGAGGACAGATGGTTGGTAGACTCGAATCCCTGTTTCACATACCAAAACTAATATAATATTGTGTATCAGCTATACTTCAATTTAAAAAAAAATCTTTAAAGAATTTTTAAAATGTGGCCGTTTTGTCTCAGTCACCTGTCCCAGCGTCTCTTCCTCATCTGCTTCCCTTTTACACAGTGGTGTTCCCTGGGCTCTCTTTTGTTTCTATTCTGACCTCTCTTTGGTTGAGAATTAGCACTCAGCTGGCTAAGTGCCATCCCCACCCTCATGCCAAATTCATACATAATCTGTGAATATGAGGACTTCCCCCGTGGCTCACTGGTAAAGAATCTGCCTGCAATGCAGGAGATGCGGGTTTGAGCCCTGGGTTGGGAAGATCCCTGGAGGAGGACATGGCAACCCACTCCAGCATTCTTGCCTGAAGAATTCCATGGACAGAGGAGCCTGGTGGGTCACAGCTCACAGGGTCACAAAGAGACGCTACTGAAGCGACTGAGCATGCACACGCTGTGACTATGAAACATCTGTAAATTTCACATTATTACTTGGGGGCCAATATTATCCTAGTTTAGAAACTCATGTAAACTCTTATCCAAAGCCATCCAGTGACTTAAAAAAAAATTGTTAACCTCCCCCCTTGCAAAATCCAAATTTATAATAAACCTTTTGCCTTCAAAACACACAATTTCTGTTTAAAGTCACCCTCTCATTCCCTGCCCTCTTCCCACATGCCCCAAACTCCAACAGACATCTCTATATGTAGATAATTTCATAGGGTTTAAATTTAGCAGGAAATAAAGAGTGAGTCCAGTTCCTCCTGCCCAAAGAGTGTTTCCAGAAGGTTTGAGGGTTTATCAGCCTCATCTTCTAAACTGTGGATTATCCTCCAAAGAAGTTAATTGCGATCAATTTTTTTTTTTTTTTTTTGGCAATCGGTTTTTCAGTTTTGAAATCTGGTTTGATTTTTCCTTACTTTCTAAAAGAAACAAGAAACAAAAAGCGAGCGCGCACACACACACACATATTCCAGGAGAGCTGGCTCTTCTCACTGTGAGCCATTTATCGTGATCCAAAAGATTTACTCAGAGGCATAATTAATTGGAACTTATTTCAGTGGAAGTTATTTCCCTTCATCTCATTACAGAAACAAAAGAAGATTATGAGCCAGGGATCTATGAGGTTTCAAGAGAGTCTACTGATGAATGAAGCTGGAAGGAGTTGACACACAGTCAGAGATGGTTAACATCCAGAAATTCTTACAAAGTAACAGCAATTCTTTTCCATTAATCCCGCCTTGCCTCTTTGATCTTGAATGGTACCATGGCTGCAAGTTAAGTGCAGAGTTACCCTGGCATTAAAGGGCCCCAAAGACCTTGCCTTGGAGAAGCATTCTTCGAGAACTTGGAAGATTAAAAATAACAACGATAATAAAAACAAACAAATACACAAAAGAGAAAAAATGTGAACAAGCAGAGAATCCAGTAGAGAGATTTTAAAACTATTATACTATAAATCTGCCACCTGTGCTCTTTAGGAAAAGCACATCTCTGTGAATAGGGAAATGGATGATGTTGGGTCTGGAAACTTTGAGTCACCGTTGCCTTTTTCTGTAAGATGAAATAATTAAAAGAACGAGAGAGTGGGGAAAAGATACAGTTGGGTAGACACTTGAAGGATTTTTTTTTAAAGCAAATAACCTACTCGTTTTTCTTTTGTTCTCTTTTCGTTTTTCTTTTATTTCTCTGAGGCTCTCAGAACTCCAGCAAGAAAGCACGTGAAAGTTTAAGAGCCCTAACATTTGCAGCGACTATTAGAGTGCCCAAACCGAGAAGGGGCTCAGGGGACCTGTCCTCTCAGTTTGTAGCCTCTTCTGACCCAATGGACTGAGCCCCAACTCTTTTAATGTTCTTTCAACTCTGGAAGTGGCCCGAGGCCATTAAACATTCCTTTAATTCTGGAAATGGAGGGGAGAGAGGTGAATGTGGCTGGAGAGGGAGGCTGTTATCACCCAGCACGGCTGGTGGTCAGGCTTCATGCTCAAAATTGTCCAATTAAAGAAATAAAAATGTAAGCTCTGTCGGGAAAAAATGCAAATAAGGTGGCTTGGGGTTAAGATTTTGAGTGGTTTGGTGGTTAAAATTATGCTCTTGTTTATGGGGGAAATGAATTTTTTTTTTCTATCTATATACAGTTGGGTAAATTAGGCAACCATCTATTATGTAATTGAGTAACAACATAATCCATCATAATGGTGAGGCAGGCCAAAGCCAGTGCAAATTGAAGAGACTGTTTCATTCTTCCTACTTTAGCTTTTAAAAAAGCAACAGTTTGGTTGGGGGAGGGTTAAGTCTCTCTTTTTCCTTCCAGAGGGTGATATCTAACAGTGCTTTCTCACCAATTTGAATTCTTAGGGGATGGGGTGAGGTTGTAGGGGCTCAGGCATGACCAGGGAGGATGTATGTGTAAGAGGATGTGAGTGTGTGTGTGTGTGTGTGTGTGTACACCCTGGCAAGTGTCTGCACCCAGGCACGTCCTAAAGCCTATTTAGAGTGGACACTATGGTGTGCCCTCAGCTTCCTCTTTAGAGCGGGGGTGCTTATTCAGCCAGCTGCTGGCAGTGCTGGGCTGCTGGAGGCTCACACCAAAGGGAGCTGCCCTCACCAAAGGGAGCTGCTTGTTTGACTGTATGCCCAGTCTCTGTGGCATCCTGAGTTTAATGACTGGTCCATGTTGGGGTCCAGTAACTCAGTGTGTAGGAGACCGGGGTTTGATCCCTGGATTGAGAAGATCCCCTGGAAGAGTACGTGGCAACCCACTCCAGTATTCTTGCCGGGAAAGCCCATGGACAGAAGAGCCCGGTAGGCTACGGCCCACGGGGTCACAAGAGTCGGACATGACTTGGCGACTAAACCACCAACAGCACCATGTCAGGGCCCACACCCTCAGCCCTGTGTGCAGATTCAGGACAACAGAGGGGTTATCCAGGCTCCAGAGCTCCCTGTGGGGTCACAGGGGCCTTTGCTGTGACTGTACGGTGGCCCAACTTCTCCCTTGATCCAACCCCGCCTCCCTCCATCCTTCCCTCCCTCCACTTACAGACGTGGATGACGAGGACACCCCCATACACCTCCCATGCATGTAAACCTCCAGGTCTCGGGTTGCCGTCCAGGGAAGCTGCCTGCTGACTAACTGCCTTCTCCTCTTCATTTCAGGAGGGTGGTGGATGAGAACTGACAGATCTGCTGTGTGTAATCACAAAGGCAGCTTTATCCACAGCTTCACTGGGTGTTTCTGAAAACAGGGCTCCTGGGAACCCCTGAGATCACTGACAGTGGTGGAGCAACCTCCAGGGGTTCATAATGTTGGGGTGTCTCCTCTTGTGTGACCTGTTATCCCGCCTCAAATGCCACCTTTTGCCTCATTTCTTTGCACCAGATTTACCTGTTGTAAATCACTTAAAGATGCACTGTGGTTCTGCAGAGGGACCTTGTCTGAGGCCCAGCTCTGCCACTTACCAACTATGAAATCCTGTCTGGGCCTAAAAGATGGGGCTTCAAGGATGAGCCCACCTTACCGAGCAGCTGTGAAGTCAAGGAGATGCTGTGTACCACACAGGGAAGGCACAATGCCTCCTAGCACACATCAGTTAGCATCTTAGCTGGATCTTAACAACCAGCTCCAGCCAGACCCTGCCAGAGAAGGGCTCAGAAGAGAACTAAGCGGGGGCTCTGGGTAGAACCTCTGATTTGGGGATGAGGCAAAATTGAGTTCACATCTCACCTTTACCAGCCATTTGGGCAAACTACTAATGAAGTACAAGCTGGAATCAAGATTGCCAGGAGAAATATCAATAAACTCAGAACAAAGATAACACAATCCTTATGGTAGAAAGTGAAGAGGAACTAAAGCGCCTTAGATGAAAGTGAAAGAGGAGAGTGAAAAAGCTGGCTTAAAATTCAACATTCAAAAAACTGAAATCATGGCATCCGCTCCCATCACTTCATGGCAAATAGATGGGGAAACAACGGAATCAGTGACAGGCTTTATTTTCTTGGGCTCCAAAATCATTGCAGACTGTGACTGCAGACATGAAATTAAAAGACGCTTACTCCTTGGAAGAAAAACTATGACCAACCTAGACAGCATATTAAAAAGCAGAGACATTCTTTGCCAACAAAGGTCCATCTATTCAAAGCTATGGTTTTTCCAGTAGTCATGTATGGATGTGTGAGTTGGACTATAAAGAAAGCTGAGTGCTGAAGAACTGATGCTTTTGAACTGTGGTGTTGAGATTCTTGAGAGTCCCTTGGACTGCAAAGAGATCAAACCAGTCAATCCTAAAGGAAATCAGTCCTGAATATTCATTTGAAGGACTGATGCTGAAGCTGAAACTTCAATACTTAGGCCACCTGATTCGAAGAACTGACTCATTAGAAAAGACTCTGATGCTGGGAAAGATTGAAGGCAGGAGAAGAGGACGACAGGGGATGAGATGATTGGATGGCATCACCGACTCGATGGACATGAATCTGGGTAAACTCTAGGAATTGGTGATGGACAAGGAAGCCTGGCGTGCTGCAATCCATGGGGTTGCAAAGAGTCAGACACGACTGAGCGACTGAACTGAACTGAACTTAGCCTTTTTTTTTTTTAAACAATGAAACATGGTTGGCCAGATTTGGCCTGCAGACCACAGTTTCATGTGTGTGTGTGTGTGTGTTTTTTTTTTTTAATATATTTATTTATTTATGTGGGTCTTCCCAGGTGGCCCTGGTGGTAAAGAATGCACCTGCCAATGCAGGAGACATAAGAGGCATGAGTTCGATCCCTGGGTGAGGAAGATCCCCTTGAGGAGGAAATGGCAACCCATTCCAGTATTCTTCCTGGAGAATCTCATGGACAGAGAAGCCTGGCAGGCTACAGCCCGTGGGGTTGCAAAGAGTCAGACACAATTGAAGCGACTGAGCATGCATTTATTTATTTAACCGGCTTAGCTGCGGCATGCAGAATCTTTAGTTGCAGCATGTGGGATCCAGCTTCCCAACCAGGGACTGAACCTGGGCCCCCTTTACTGGGAGAGTGGAGTCCTAGCCACTGGACCACCAGGGAAGTCCCACTCAGCCTCTTCTGATTCAGGTTTTTTTCCCCTATGTAACTGTATCATAGGATTGTTTGTCAAAAGGAAATGGAGGAATTTAGACAGTGTCCAGAGCTTAGTTTATGACCTGATAAGTGTTAGGTTTTGTGAGTGGCAGAATGGAGTGGACCTCGGCACTGTTCCTTACCAGCCAAGTGACTTAGGTGAAACAGTTAATAACTCTCTAAGCCGAAGCTTGTTTATCTGTAAAATGCAGTGATGCCACCTATTTCAAGGGTGATTTTGGGGGCTAACAAGAATGTATACAAAAGGTGTGGTACTAACAGGCACTCAGCTATTATTATTCATATTGTTATTCTGAGGAAGTTTACTTTTTGAGTGAGGGTCACAGATAAACAGCAGCAGAACAATGGGCTGATGGAGAAATTAAGTGGACCATTATGTTACAAGAACCCCAGACAGAATGGTTCCGGCTTTCTCACTGATGGTGGTAAGTTCCCCAGGGGCTTTGCTTGCCAAGTTATTAGTTTTCTAGCAGGGAAATAATACATGGAACTTGGCCACCGTAGGCTGGAGTCTCACTGTTTTCTGGGAATCACCTCATGTCAGGACTTGCAACCTGAGTGGCTGGTCCAGAACAAGGAGCTCTGCCAGACCACAGACAAAGGCCTCTTTGGTCTCCGAGCTGGCGTTAGCCACTCTGCCTTGGCCAGATGTCCACTGAGGGGCTTTCAGGCGTCACCTGACTGTTCCTACTTAGATCTTCAGATAGACTTGGGCTGTTTCTGAGCGTTGTGACCTATCCAAACTTTGTGAGGATGTAAGGAAAACTATATTTTACTACAAAAATGCATGGGCAGGTAGACTTAATATTAAAGAAATCTACTAAGGTAATTTAGGATGATCTAAATTATCCTAAGAGAGGAGGCAGGCGATATGGAACCACAGGAAGAGCTCTGGGCTGGGAGTCCACCAGCCAGCCTCCACCCTCTCCAGTGAGTTGGCCCAGGGATTTCTGGTTGCAGAAAAAAGAAACTCCTTCAGTTTAGTTCAAACGAAAAACAGTGGCCTTATCGTAAGCTCCTGGGGGCCCACTGTTGGAAGTCCGGCCTGACCTTGCAGCCAGTGGGAAATCACTACCCTTCCCGGGCACCCAGAAAGCCTGTTTCCACTGCATCTGAGACACTGGTTCAACTCTCCTCCGCGGATGACTTTCCCTGCCAGGCCTCCTTTCTACTCTTCCTTACACCTCTGTCCACGGCTTTGGCTAACCTGGGCCGTGATTCTGGACTTGTCACTCTTGGATTTTCACAGCTCACTGACACAGTTGGGACCAATGATCCCTTTGTTTTAATATCGAGGAGAGAAAAATTGGCTTAATTTGGATCAGATGTTGGCTCCTGGTCAGATCAGCTGTGATCAGAGCTGGTGGTCCTGTGAGGTTGTGGGCAGCTCCTCCTGGAGCTGTGGACTGAGCAGGTGCTTCAGTCAGGGAACGGAACAAAGCAATTGTGGACATTTGAGACACTTGCTTCAACTTTCTGGGTCATATTGTCTTCAACTGCAGAATAATAATTATTATTATTATATTAGCCATTGCTATTGTTATTTAGTCACTGAGTGGTATCCTGACTCTTTTGTGACCCCATGGACTGTAGCCTGCCAGGCTCCTCTGTTCATGGGACTTCCTAGGCCAGAATACTGGGGTGGGTTGCCATTTCCTTCTCCAGGAGATCTGCCCAGCCCAGGGATTGAACCCGTGTCTCCTGCATTGGCAGATGGATTCTTTACCACTGAGCCACCAGGGAAGCCCTGTATTAGCCACTGATGTCAGATCAAATCATTTAAGCTATGGAACCCAGCTGACCTCCTCTCTTCCCTTCTAACTCCTATACCTTTTCAGTCATCTGGGGCCATATAACAATAATCCAAACCCTCATCTCATAGGATAAAGGAAGCCCACTCTTCAAGAAAGTTCCCTCCTCTAGGGTATTTCTGGGACCCCTGAGGAATGTGTGAGTGTTCCACAAGTCAACCCAGGTGGTGCCTTGTCATCCCTGCCAGCCTCCTTGCTCTTTCATTATTGCTCCCTTGGCCCCACTGGCAACTCTAGCATCCTTTTTTCCAGGCTATTGATACTTAACCCTTGATTATCTACATCCCTGACATGGATGTGAGCTCCTTCCTTCAGTCCTCAAAGCTCAGCTAAGAGAGGATGGAAATGGTATAACTGCCCTGTAACTGTTTTATTCAGTTACAATTGACAAATAAAAATTGTATATATTCAACATTTCGAAAACTAAGATCATGGCATCGGGTCCTGTCACTTCATGGCAAATAGATGGGAAAACAGTGGCTGACTCTATTTTGGGGGGCTCCAAAATCACTGCAGGTGGTGATTGCAGCCATGAAATTAAGAGACGCTGACTCCTTGGAAAGAAAGTTATGACCAACATAGACAGCGTATTAAAAAGCAGAGACATTACTTTGTCAACAAAGATCTGTCTAGTTAAGGCTCTGGTTTTTCCAGTAGTCATGTGTGGATGTGAGAGTTGGACTATAAAGAAGGCTGAGCACCGAAGAATTGATGCTTTTGAACTGTGGTGTTGAAGAAGACTCTTGAGAGTCCCTTGGACTGCAAGAAGATACAACCAGTCCATCCTAAGGGAGATCAGTCCTGAGTGTTCATTGGAAGGACTGATATTGAAGCTGAAACTCTAATACTTTGGCCACCTGATACAAAGAGCTGACTCATTTGAAAAATCCCTGATGCTGGGAAAGATTGAAGGTAGGAGGATGAGGGGACAACAGAGGAGGAGATGGTTGGATGATATCACTGACTCATCACTGCATGAGTCTGGGTAAACTCTGGGAGTTGGTGATGGACAGGGAGGCCTGGTGTGCTGTGGTTCATGGGGTCACAAAGAGTCAGACACGACTGAGTGACTGAACTGGACTGAACTGAAGTTGTACACTGTGATTTAAAAAAAAAAAAAGGAAATGGCATGACTTTACTGAATGTCTGGGGACAACAGAGTTTAACAACAGGACTAAGCTCAGCCTTGCCACTGGGCTTCAAAAGACTAGAGGACCCAAAAGATACTCACAGAACATTTCTGCTGAGGAGTTCAGGCCACTCTCAGAAGAAAAGTGTCATCCCTTCCAATACAAAGGCCACCTTCTCCTCTTCCCCAGGATTCAGCTCAGCTGAAGGAAGCCTGACAGGGGGAACCTCCTATCCCTTTGGGGGAAATGCCCACCCCACCTGTCAGGTTGCCACTTACAGTCACTGAAGACCTTTCTGTGTTCATCAAGTCTGCTTCCTCAGCTTACATAGTCCCGCCGGAGCAGCTCAACAGCCTCAGCCCTACAGTACTGGGGGCCAAGCCTGCGCCTCCCTCCTCATGGGGGTAGGTCTTGGCACTGGATTACTTGTGAGCTCATTTTTGGTCAAAACAACAAACTCATCTCCCAAGAGTATACAATGATATTTTTCAGGCATTGGACACTGAAGTTCCAAGTTTTATATAAAAGAATTTTTTTATTTTAGGATTCATCTGGAGAGTCTCCAACTGACATTTGTAAATGGTATACATTCGGATGGGAACTGGCTTTACCAGTAGGACCAAAATGACTCAGTGATGTGGCCTCTCCTTAAACAAAGGGAATGTCTGTTCCAAAGACAAATTTATTTATTTTTTCCTCCCATAAACTGCAGAGACTGTCTGAAATTCCCCAAATGGCCGCTTTCCAGCCTCAAATATTTAAAGTCCCAGTCTCTTCCAGGTGCCTTGTTCTAATAAATTATCTCCTTTGATCCTCCCAACAACTTTAGGAGGGAAAGTAAGGTTTCCTTTGTTTTACAAATAAGAACTGAGGCTCAGAACTCGGTGATAATTAGCCTACGGGTGGCAACCGGGAGGGTGGGATTCGAATCCAGCTTGGACCTTTGTCTTACAGCCCTCTCATCCCGGAACCCTTTCTGGTTCCGATGGCCCAGAATTCTGAGTTTCTAATGATATCTGAGCCTGGCCTGTGGGAAGGCAGCTGTGACTCCCAAGACTTGACCCCAAAGGGCAGTGGGAGCTGCCTAATTTGCAGGATTCAGTGCAAAATGGAAACACGAGCCCTTATTCAGAAAAGCATATAAAACCGAGACAGTGAAGTGTGAAACCAGGCATAGGTCCTTGTGAGTTCTAGGCTCTGTGTGGGTGCCTGGGCAAGTCACCTTGCTCCTGGGAGAAGCCTGGGCCGTGGGGGTGACCTGGCGCTGGAGGAAACAGGGCTGTTTCCCAGCAGTCTGCTTTCCTTCTCTCTTATAACAAGGCATGATCGTTAAAGGAAGGAAGAGACTCAAGGATTGTGTGTACCAGATAATTTTTGTAGTTTAACTGCTTTTATTCCTCCCCTATTGCTGTTGTTTTGAATAATCTGTGTGGCTTTTGAAGAAGTTGCTTGAACTGATTTGAGCCTTCTTAAGATATGAAAAAATCGCAGGCCAAGGGGGCCAGGGGATGAAAGTGGAGCTTTCATTTGGCGCTGCAGGCGACAGGAGCAGAGGAGCCTGGTGCTGTGTGCTTAACAGAGGCAGGGGGGTGGTGTGGGACAGAGACGACGTGGGGCAGGGGTGGGGGGGGCGAGGTGGCTGCGGCCCGAGAGCTGTGACGGACAGTGCTCCAGCTCCAGACAGCAGAATGACAATCAGAATATAAAAGCCCAGGTGAAAAGTGAGAAGGAAATAGAGCAAAACAAACCCTCAACTTGACTACAGCTGAAACCAGCGGAAGTTGAGAGAGGAAATGGCTAATCAGTATTGCAAGTGGATAACAGCCTCTGAGGGCTTCCCTGGTAGCTCAAGCTGGTAAAGAATCTGCCACAATGCAGGAGACCCCAGTCATTTTCTGGGTGGGGAAGATCCCCTGGAGAAGGGATAGGCTACCCATTCCAGTATTCTTGGACTTCCCTGGTGGCTCAGACGGTAAAGAATCCGCCCACAATGTGGGAGACCTGGTTTTAATCCCTGGGTTGGGAAGATCTCCTGGAGGAGGGTCATGGTAACCCAGTCCAGTGTTCTTGCCTGGAGAATCCCCGTGGACAGAGGAGCCTGGCAGGTTACAACCTATGGGGTTGCAAAGAGTCAGACATGACTGAGCGACTAAGCACAGCACAGCAGCCTCTGATGGTAGATGAAACCCCACAATTGTTTTCCCCAAGAACAGAGGCATTTGGGCACTTGGCTGGGTCTCCCCAGGAGGAAGCGTTTTATTTCAAGCTTCAAAAGCCTAATTCTTTGTGACTCTGTGACTTTGTGACTCTTACCAGGGTCATTGAGCATCCTGTGCGTAGTGTGGGGGCCAGCCTTGGGGATTCAATGGCTTGCAGTCAGATGTGGTCCCTGCGCTCCTAGAATTCTCAGTCTGGAAGTGGAGCCAGAAGAATGATCGGGCAGGTGGACAGGCAGGGAGAGCACTGGGGAGGAGTACGGTGGAGTAAGGCCTCACCTTAAAAAGGGCTCTCCCCGAGAAAGCCACATTCATACAGAAATCTGAAGGATGAGTAGGATTTATCCAAGTGTTGGGAATGATGAGGGTGACAAGGGGATCCAGGTTAAAGGAAACCACGTGCAAAGGCCAGGAAGTAAGAAGGAGGGTGTTGCATTGGAGAGATGAACACTGACTGCTAGGAGAGACCTTTCCATCAACATATGTTAGTTGAGTGGCTACTACCTGTTCAGTGCTGGAGAGCCACACCACACACTCGACTGTGCCATTCTCCATCACTTGCTTTTCCCATTGTGGACTGTTTCCTGTTTTTCTGTTTTCCTGCCTCTTTCCATCTCATACGTGGATCGGCTCTCTCCCTTTGATTTATTCCATGTAATAATATTAGCAGAATGCAGATTCAGCTATTGTTTCAAGATCGAAATAATATTGACTTAAGAGAGAAGGATGGACTTTAATCTCACTTTCACGAGATTGTCCAAGAATAAGCAGTTGGTTGTTGAGATGGTTCCACAGATGTGAGGACCCAGAATCTTATCTCATTCTTTCACCATCCCTGAGGCATTATTCTTAAGTGCATGCTCCGAAGTGACTCTCCACCCTGTCAACTTTCTATGAGGCAAGATAGAGAGAGAGAGAGAAACACACTCTCCTTTCTTTAAAGGTCATGGCATGGAAATTGTACCCATCCTTTCTGCTCACATCCCATTGGCCAGAGCTTGGTCCAGTGACAGCACCTGGATACAGGGAAGCCTGAGAAACTGGCGCCCATGCTCAGTGAAAGCTCAGAAGTAAATGGAGATTCAGACAACCAGCAGCCTCCGTTATACTCTATTTCTGGTTTGCGATCTTGGAGATCTGTCTTGACAGACAATATCACAGTCATGGCTCTCCTATTTGGTTCAGCCCTGGGCTCTCCATCGCTCAAGCAGACACTAGAAAGTCAGGGAACATCAATGCTGAAAAGCAAAATATCATCTTGCACTCAGCTGAAACTTACAAAAGACAAGTCAAGGAGAAAAACATTTATGGGATGTTTTAAGTTCTAAGGACAAGGCAAGGTCTACTCACTTTATTTAAAAGAGCTTTGTTGGTTAGATTTAATGCTGGGTTAGTCCTCTTTTGGGCCTTAAAAGCTCTCCATTGAGAAGAGATGATGAAGCCACAGACTTGCCCATAAGCCCTTAATCAAGGCTCAGACTGAATTCCTCAGATTGTTCCATTGAAGGACAAGGAAGGAAAAAGTGAGGGGTTTACAAGGAGAACTGGCAGGTGGTGAATGCATCTCCCAGAAGAAGGCTTTGGAAGCATGAGAGGTGGGCCATCCCTGAGTAAAGGGCTTCAACCTGGCAGATGATCCAGATAATCCAATAAAACACTTCCTGTTTTTGTAACTAATCCAACTGTCATACTCCATTTCCAGGAGCTCAAATCATCAAAAGTGCCTGTGAGCCCTAAAGTTCACTTTCTGGTTTGTGCAGGATTAAAATTTCGTCTCAGTCCAAGCTGTCTACTTATATTTTAGATAACAAAAGACTCTTTACCAGCTGAGCTACCGGGGAAGCCCCAATAAAAGACTGAGTGAGAAGAAATTAAGACAGGAGCAAGATCACTTCAAACACTCCAGATCTCAGTGCTTGTAATTTTGGGTTTAGCTTCTGTTTTGTATTATACATATCTCACAATTCCCAGCCCTCCTAGTCATACCGGATAACGTGAAAGTGATTTGTGAACATGTCCACCACTTCTTACACCAGGTTGAGAGGTTTTGAGGAACAAGTGTCCATCCTAGTGTGTGTAGCCTTCCCAGTATCTGGGCTAGTGTCTGATGCATGGTAAGTATTGAATTGGTGTTTGTTGAATTGCTGACTTTATTCAGATAAACCAGAGTTGACTGTGGCTCTTTTTAGTTAATCCACTTTGCCACTGGTGGCAGAGTAAGTTATCAGAATGCCATATTTCTATCATATTTGCCTGTTTTCTAGCTCTGAATCACCTTCCTCCTCCTTCCACTTTCCCTCTAAAAGTCCATTGCAGTCTTTAAAAAAAGGAAGGCGTGCTTATCAGAGGCTGAAAGAATCTACGCACCATAAAAATTAATGATATGGGAAAATTGTTAGGTGATTTCCTATCAACTAAACATACTTGGGCTTCCCTGGTGGCTCAGTAGTAAAGAATCCGCCTGTCAATGCAGGAGACATGGGTTTGATCTCTGGGTCAGGAAGATTCCCCTGGAGAAGAAGATGGCAACCCACTCTAGTATTCTTGCCTGGGAAATGCTATGGACAGATTTCCTATGGACAGAGAAGCCTGGTGGGCTATGGTCCATGGAGTCCCAAAGAGTCAGACACAATTGAGCGACTAAACAGCAACAAACATATATTTACCTTTTAAGACCCAGCAGTCACACTCTTGGAAATTCATCCCAGAGAAATGAAGACTTATGTTTAGACAAAAACTGTACATGATTGTTCACAGCATCTTTGTTTGTAAGAGTCTAAAAGTAGGAACAATCCAAATGTCCTCAGTGGGTGAATGGTTAGACGCCTGCATACAGCCACACAGTGTCACACTCCTCAGCCACAAAAAGGAGCAAACTTTGGAGATTTACAGTATATTAGTTAGCTAGAGTTGCTTTAACAAATATCATGCCACTGAGTGGTTCAAATGAGAAATTTCTTGTCTTACACCTCTGGAGGCGAGAAGTCCAAGGTATTAGAAGGGCCATGCTCGCTCTGTAGGTGCTGGGGGAGCAATGTTCCCAGCCTCTCTCCTAGCTTTGGGCAGTTTCCTGGCTTGTGACGGTATAACTCAAACCTTGACATGGTGTTGGCTTGGTGTGCGTGTCCCTGTCTACATTTCTCCTTTTATAAGGACCCCCAACACCAGGTTAGGGATCCATCCTACCCTAGTATGACTTCATCTTAACTAATTAAATCTGCAGTCACCCTGTTTCCAAATAAAGTCCTATTTGGAATTAGTAGGAGTAGTAGGAGCTAGAACTCCAACACTAAGTGAGTTTGAGTGGGACACAGTTTAACTCATAACATGCAACAACATAGATAAGGGCATTATGCTAAGTGAACAAAGTGAAAATGTTAATTGCTCAGTTATGTCCAACTCTTTGCAACTCCATGGACTGTAGCCCGCCAGGCTCCTCTGTCCACAGAATTCTCCAGGCAAGCATACTGGAGTGGGTTGCCATTCCCTTCTCCATGGGCTCTTCCTGACTCAGGGATCAAACCCACGTCTCCTGCATTGCAGGCTGATTCTTTACCATTGGAGCCACCAGAGAAGTCCCAAGTGAAAAAAGCCAGTCTCAAAAGATTTCACACTGAATGATTCCACACATGTAACATGCACAAAAGGACAAAATGATAGAGATGGAGGACAGACGAGTGGTTGCCAGAAGACAGGGACAGAGGTGGGTGGGGGTGAGTCTATAAAGGATGGTGATGGAATAATCTGGATCCTATTTGGTGTGATTACATGACTCTATGGGCTTCCCTGGTTGCTGTCAGTAAAGTATCTGCCTGCAATGCAGGAGACCTGGGTTCATTCCCTGGGTTGGGCAGATCTCCTGGAGAAGGGCATGGCAACTCACTCCGGTATTCTTGCCTGGAGAATCCCCATGGACAGAGGAGCCTGGCTGACGACAGTCCACAGGGTTGCAAAGAGTCAGACATGACTGAGTGACTAAGCACAGCACAGCATACAACTCTATATGAGGAATCAAGTTGCACTGGGCTGCACCTCCTTCTCCCAAGACACAGGGATGCATGTAAAAACTGGTAAAAACTGAACAAGGTTAGTAGTCTAGTTACCAAACAGTATTGTATCAGAGTCAATTTTCTGGTTTCGATATTGTATTAGTTACACAGGATGTCATCACTGGGGGAAGCTAGGTGAAGGGTTCATGGGACTATTCTATGTCCTACACTTACAACTTCCTGGGAGTCTGCAACCATTTCAAAATAAAAAGTTACAGAAATGTAAAAATATTGCTATGTTGGTAGATGGGGGGAGAGAGCATGAAAGAGTGGCATAGATTGCATTAAAACATTTCTCCTTTATGTAAATGTCCTACATCTTCTTTATCCATTTATCTGTCCATGGACATATAGGTTACTTCCATGTCCTGGCTATTGTAAACAGTGATGCAATGAACACCAAGGGTACATGTGTCTTTTAGAATTGTAGTTTTTTCAGGGTAAATGCCCAGTAGTGGGGTTGCTGGGTCATTGTAGATTCATTCCTAGGTTTTTAAGGACTCTCCATACTGTTCTTCATAATGGCTGTATCAGTTTACGTTTCCACCAACAATGTAGGAGCATTCCCTTCTCTCCACATCCCCTCCAGCATTTGTTATTTGTAGATTTTTTTGATGGTGGCATTCTGACTGATGTGAGGTGATATCCCATCCAATAAATAAATAAATAAATTGAAATATCTTGCTGCACCTACAGAAAAATAAGTTTCTCCCCATATGCTCCTAAAAAGACTTTTGCCTCCTAAATTCTATAACATTTGCTGTCACACCACTTTCCTTCTCTAGAACAAAATGAGGCGCTCTGTTTAGGTGAGATGTATAGCCAAGGGCAGAGGCCAGACCACAAATATTTATTTTTCTCCCTGTAGACTTCAGCTGAGTGCCGAAGAATTGATGCTTTTGAACTGTAGTGTTGGAGAAGACTCTTGAGAGTCCCTTGGACTGCAAAGAGATCCAACCAGTCCATCCTAAAGGAAATCAATCCTGAATATTCATTGGAAGGATTGATACTGAAGCTGAAGCTCCAACATTTTGGCCACTTGATGTGAAGAGCTGACTCAGAAAAGACCCTGATGCTGGGCAAGACTGAAGCCAAGAGAAAGGGACGACACAGGATGAGATGGTTGGATGGCATCATCGACTCAATGGACTCCAGGAGATGGCAAAGGACAGGGGAATCCTGGCATGCTGTAGTCCATGGGGTCGCAAAGATTCAACACAGTTGCGCGATTGAATAACAGCAACATCAAGACCTCTATCTGGGCTTCCCTGGTGGCTCAGTGGTAAAGAACACACCTGCCAATATAGAAGACTCGGGTTCTATCCGTGGATCAGAAAGAACCCCTGGAGAAGGAAATGGCAACCCACTTCAGTATTCTTACCTGGGAAATCCCATGGACAGAAGAGCCTGGTGGTGTACAGTCCATGGGGTCCCAAAAGAGTTGGACGTTAGTTAGTGATGAAACAACAATAGAATTTCTACCTAGGACCTGATCTAGATTTTCAGAAAGGTCCTATGTTGGGACCTCAGCTTCTTATAGACTAGCACCATCTGGGAAGCCCTGTGTGTGTGTGTGTGTGTGTGTGCATGTTATTTGCTCAGTCGTGTCTGACTCTTTGCAATGCCAGGAACTGTAGCCCGCCAAGTTCTTCTATCCATGGAATTCTCCAGGCAAGAATACTGGAGTGGGTTGCCATGCCCTCCTCTAGGGGATCTTCCCGACCCAGGGATCAAACCTGTGTTTCCTGTGGCTCCGACTTGCAGGTGGATTCTTTACCACCTGGGAAGCCCATCTTCCCCACATTATGAACTACAAATATTACCTCTTAATCCTCAGAAGTGCCGCAGACCTCCTGAGATCATACCAAGCACGTTCCATGCCTGCTCGGGAAACTGGCCCCCTGATCCTGTTCGCCCGGCTGCACCTCTGAAAGCTGAAGAAATCTTTGTCTCTTGATCCAGAAGACCTGGAGCTTTGTTTTCAAAAGTCCACGTCAACATTTTACAGAAGATCCCTGGGGCAGGCGTGTGACTGAGCCAGCTTGTCAGGCTGATGGGGGCTAAATGTGTTGGACCTCTTCCCAAGTTTGGGTCTGAGACGTCACACTGGGGCTTGAAATTGGCAGTGGTGAGAGCATTTACACAGTGGAATTCGGCAAACACGACAACTTGAGGCTCTGTGTTTGTTTCTGCAGAAAGTCAGTCTTCCCACCTATGCAGACCATTGCAAATGATATTTCAGGTAGTATATGACAATATCTACCCATGCCCAAGGTGGATGGGAGGATTCGGCCACCAACATAAAATAGTAATTATGATCGTACTTGAGGAATCTGCTCTAGAGCTTACCAGCTGTGTTCACAGGCAGGCAGTTCACTTACCGTCTCCAGGTCTTTGTATCTTCCTCTATAAAAATGAGGGTATTGACAGAATCTGCCTCCCACCCTTAAGGCACTTCTTGCGTTACCTTTTCTTATTGCACTTTTGGTTGCTACTTTTAAAAAAAAAATATTTTGGGTGTGGCATGTGGCGTGTGGGATCCTAGTTCCCCAACCCGGGGTGGAACTCATGTCCCCGGCAGTGTAAGCACGGAGTCTTAATCGCTGGACCACCAGGGAAGTCCCGGTTGCTGCTATTTATATTATGACTTCCTGGTCTCTGTAAGAAGGTAGCTTTTAAGCAGTGGACCAGCCCACTCCTCTGAGCAATAATCAGTGTAACATTGAGAGGACAGACTCTGGAAGCTTCTACCCGAGTCTGAATGCTCACTCTACTGTTATTAGCTATATAACCTTAGGCAAGTTACTTAACCGCTCTGTGTCCCAATTTCCCCATTTGTAGGGTGGAGGTTATCATAATACCTACATTATAGAGTCATTCCGAGAATTAAATGTCAATGTGTATAAAACACATAAAGCAGTGCCTGACTCATGGGAAGTGCTATTAGGAGTTTGCTGTAATTGTTCTGAAAGTGATTGTGCTGGGTTGATTAGCATCCCCCAAGAATGCATAACCTTCCCAGAAGCTCAGAATGTGATCTTATTTGGGAATAAGGTTGTTGCAGATATAATTAGGTGAGATGACATCCTGGAGTGGCATGGCTCCCTCATCCACTGTGAGTAGTGAGATGAGGCAAGGCACAGAGCCAGACACACATGGAGGGAAGGGATGTGAAGACACAGGGACAGAACGCTGTGTGATGACAGACGCAGAGATGGCACTGATGTAGCTGCCGGCCAAGAATGCCAGTGACACTCCAACAGCCAGGAGCCAGGAAGGAAGGCAAGGAAGGATGATCCCCTGAAGCCTTCAAAGAGCAAATGACCTTGTCAACATCATGATTTTTTGGGCTCGTGGCCTTCAGAACTAGGATAGTATATTTTGTTGTTTTAAGTCAACCAGTTTAGGATAGTATGTTGCAGCAACTGCCGGAAACTGATACAGTGATCCTGTTAGAGAGGTTGAGCTGATCCCTTTGCATCAGTAAAGGAGCAAGGAGGAAATAGATGGTCCATTCCAAGGAGAGGGGGGATGCGGAAAGGTTGATGAAGGTGCCACTGATGACGGTTGGCACCGGGGGCAAGGAAACCAACAGGGATGCGGCAGCGCCCAGGGATGGCCACAGCTGGAAGCCATGCCTACTTCCAGGCCTGCAGGGGCTGAGCGAGAAGCTATAGCTGGGCTCTTGAGAGGGTCGTGTGATAGGACTGCCTGGTCCAGACCAAGGCCAGCAGAAAAGAAACCCATCAGCTAACAATCCTCAGCCTGGGGCCAAGCAGGAGGCTGGGGGCATAAATACAGCACTGTCCTCTCCTCCAAGCTCCTAAACTCCATTGGCCAAAACCAAGTAGAAGCCAAGGACAACAGAGCTCACCCTCTGGGCATAGAACAGAGTGGGGAAGGACAGAGATAGTCTGGAGGGCAAAAAATCCCTATAAAGCACAGCTTTTGTCTCATGGTTGGAGTCGGGACTTGAACCAGGTCTTGCGACCCAGATTGCACATTCTTTTGGGTCTTAAAGACAAGTGCCCCTGGCCCATCTCAATGAGTTACCCAGATTCCTGCATTTCCCCTCCTCTGCCGGTCCCTTGCCCCACCCCCCAGGGGTCCCGGGAAGACGGAGGTCTGCACAGATGCCTGCTCTGGTCTCTGGCTCCCTCTTCTCATCCTCTCTCTTGAGGCCTCTGCTTGCCGAGGGCCATTCTCAGCGTGCAACGTCTGTGCTCCCCGGCTCTGCACACCAAGTGGGGCAGACAGGGGGCCCCTGGGGCTAGGGGCTTTTCTTCTTCCTCCCTTGTTTGGTTCATTCCGAAGCTGTAAGAGAGCCGTGGAGAGAAAGAGCTGAGAAAATCAGGGCCCGAGAGTCTGTTGTGAAAGGAGTCTATGGCGACAATGCCGAGAGTGCTTAGCGAGGCCTCACTGCGGGGCTTATGGCTCCAAGCCCTCCTGGAAGCCTTTGTGCGCCTCTCTATTGACTGCTCCTAAGCCCTCAATGGGCCCCCATTATACTCAGAAGCAACCCAAACCCCCCACCCAGGCCCACGGGGCTCTGGCTGCATCTTGTACCATTCGCCTCCCTTTCCTCTGCACTCGCCTTCGTTAGCACCTCGCACACCAAGCTGGTTCCACTTCCAGACCTTTCTACCTTCCACCTGCTGGGGACACACCTTCCTCTCCCCAGTACGGCTCCTGCTCCTGCTTCAGGTCTCACAGGAAATGTCATCTCCTTAGGAAAGCCTTTCTAGGCCTAAACTAGGACAAATTTCCCCACCCACCTCCCACCACCAAATAGCTCTCTTGGACTCTGCACTGATTTCTCTCCACCAGGCTACACATGCAGTGGGTCAGCCTTGTTCACTTCTCTGCCCACAGAACCCGGCAGAACACAGTGAAGAGCAGGCTGAGAGGGATATTCATCGGATCATTAAATGGACATTTTTTTCCTACGCCTTTACCATTTAGATTTGATCTCTATTTGGATTTCTGCTTTTACATACAAACAACATACAAAAGCATCTCTGAATATATAACTTGGGGGCTGTACACTCTGTCTTTTGTCAGCAGAGGTTCTGGATTTTCCTCTGTGGTTTCCTCTATACAGACCCTCTTTGACTACAACAGGGTTTCATCCTGATAAACACATCACAGGCTAAAAATATTAAGTCATAAATGCATTTAACACAGTACACCTGACCTACGGAACAGCAGAGCTTAGCCTCACCTGCCTTAAATGTACTCAGAACACTTACATGAGCCTACAGTTGAGCAAAATCATCTAACACAGAGCCTATTTTATAACAAAGTGTTGAATAGCTATGTAATTTACAAAACTATACTGAAAGACAGAAGCAGAATGGTTATCTGGGTGCAGACTGGCTGAAGGTGTAGCCGGTGCTTATCCTTGTGATCTCATGGCTGAGTGGGAGCTGTGGCTTCTGCCTATTAGCACAAGAGAGTAAAGGTCAAAATTCAAAATATGAACTATGGTTTCTACTGAATGCATATCACTTTCACATCATCATAAGGTCAAACAAAAAAAAGATCATAAGTTCAACCATTATAAGCCGGTACCCTCTATAGTGGATTTCCCTCACGGCTGAGCAGTAAAGAATTCACCTGCAGTGCAGGAGACGCAGGTTTGATCCCTGGGTTGGGAAGATCCCCTGGAGGAGGGCATGGCATGAATATGAGAATACGTGGAATACTCTGGTCTTCTTGCCTAGAGAATCCCACGGACAGAGGAGCCTGGTGGGCTGCAATCGATGGGGTCACAAAGTCAGACATGACTTACTGACTAAACCACCACAACAGAGAGACTAAAGCTCCTGAAGTGACTCATCTCCCCCATGACACACCTTTCCTTTCTTCTTTATTTCTTTCTTTGCCTCCTCCTCTCTCCACCTCTTTGATTTCTTCTTAAGACTCAACACTTCCATTAAGGACTTGTATGATCTATTACTTAGCCCCCAGGCATTTCAGAATCAACTCAAGTGCTTTGGCAAAAATCTAAGAAAGCCAGGTTATGGTCCATCTTGCAGTTTAGCAACACATAAAGGAGAAATACTCCTGTCCTCAGTGAAGTGCAGCTATTGTAATTTGGGTAAAAGAAACAATTGCTGCTGTTCATACAGGCTCAGTTGTTTATATGCAATTCATTCAGTGTAGTGTTTAGCATACAAGACTCCTCTCAACCTCCTAGCTCAGGATCCATTTAGTTTTAAGCCAAAGCTTTTTTTTTTTTTTTCATCCATAAGTGCCTTTTCTTATTCTTGGATAAAAACAATAGGCCATGAAATATCTCTATTGAAAAATGATATGACCAAGCCTTCCCTGAGAATTTAGGGGTTAAAATGTGGTTTGAGGCTTAAAGCCCCATTAAGGTACTATTGGATTATGGTGAAATCCTTCTGAATGTGAACTTTACTGCATTTTGACTTAGAAATGTGATCCAGCTCTAGCTCCTCCACCTACAGATGCCAAATACTGCTTTTAGAATGCATTAGTGCTGATGAAGGCAGCAGCTTGGAATGGCAGCTTGAAAATATGATTCTCTCAGTCTCTACTTTCAATGACTTGGAAAGAGAATCATTTCCCCATTTGGCACTGGGAGAAAATGGTAACCTAATTATCAACTTGGGACTGTTATGAAATTAATATATGACACAGGTAAATTACACATGAATTTTCTTAGGACCCCACTATCTTGATTTCAAAATATACATCCTAAGGTTTTGAGCTAGCAGGAACTCGGTGTTCTTAAGTATTCACATTTCACAGATGTGCAAACCAGGGTCCATGAGGCAAGTGACTTGTCCAAGATCACCCATTGGGAATGTCCTGCTCAAACTGGTGAAACTGGAGCTCATGAGTGTGATGTTTAATACTCTCCAGAAGGAAAGTTTTAGCCCAGGAGATTTTTTTCCAGTAGTGAAGGACTGTATTATGGTGAGATAGGAGAGACGTAAACTCTGGAGTTGCAATTGTAGGTTTAAGGTTCAGCTCTTTCACTTACGTGTGTGTAGATGTGTGCTCTGCTGCATCCGACTTTTTGCAACCCCACAGACTGTAGCCCATCAGGCTTCTTTTCCAGGGAATTTTTCCAGGCAAGGATACTGGAGTGGGTTGCCATTTCCTATTCCAGGAGATCTTCCCAACCCAGGGATCGATTCCATGTCTTCTGCAAGTATCCTGCATGGCAGGCGGATTCTTTACCTCTTTCATTCTACAGACCTAGTTAATTAGGAAAATCCCTGATCTTTCTAAACTTTAATTTTCTCAGCTATAAAGTGGAAATGATGGGAATGACAATAGAAGCTGCTTCATGGGTAGCGGTGATGATTCAGTGAAACAGAGCAGTCAAGCTTATCTTCATGCGTGGTAGGGCACATGATGAATTTGTGGAACCATTGATAGTGTGCTTCTCAGCCATCAGTTCAGTTCAGTTCAGTAGCTCAGTCGTGTCTGACTCTTTGCAACCCCACTGCAGCACATCAGGCCTCCCTGTCCATCACCAACTCCCAGAGTTTACCCAAACTCATGTCCATTGAGTCGGTGATGTCATCCAACCATCTAATCCTCTGTCATCCCCTTCTCCTCCTGCCTTCAATCTTTCCCAGCATCAGGGTCTTTTCAAATGAGTCAGCTCTTCCCATCTGGTGGCCAAAGTATTGGAGTTTCAGCTTCAGTATCAGTCCTTTCAATGAATATTCAGGACTGATTTCCTTTAGGATGGACTGGTTGGATCTCCTTGCTGTCCAAGGGACTCTCAAGAGTCTTCTGCAACACCACAGTTCAAAAGCATCAATTCTTCAGTGCTCAGCTTTCTTTATAGTCCAACTCTCACATCCATACATGACCACTGGAAAAACCATAGCTTTGACTAGATGGCCTTTGTTGGCAAAGTAATGTCTCTGCTTTTTAATATGCTGTCTAGGTTGGTCATAACTTTTCTTCCAAGGAGTAAACATCTTTTAATTTCATGGCTATAGTCACCATCTGCAGTGATTTCGGAGCCCCCAAAATAAAGTCTGTCACTGTTTCTACTGTTACTCCATCTATTTGCCATGAATTGATGGGACCAGATGCCATGATCTTTGTTTTCTGAATGTTGAACTTTAAGCCAACTTTTTCACTCTCCTCTTTCACTTTCATAAACAGTCTCTTTAGTTCTTCTTTACTTTCTGCCATAAGGGTGGTGTCATCTGCGTATCTGAGGTTATTGATATTTTTTCCGGCAATCTTGATTCCAGCTTGTGCTTCATCCAGCCCAGTGTTTCTCATAATGTACTCTGCATATAAGTTAAATAAGCAGGGTGACAATATACAGCCTTGGCATTCTCTTTTTCCTATTTGGAACCAATCTATTGTTCCATGTCCAGTTCTAACTGTTGCTTCCTGACCTGCATACAGATTTCTCAAGAGGCAGGTCAGGGGGTCTGGTATTCCCATCTTTTTCAGAATTTTCCAGAGTTTATTGTCAGCTGTATCTTAACTAATTAAGATTTCATAAACAGAGTCAACAGTCTCAGAGAGAAATTAATGCCTTATCTTGTCATGTGTTGCCATTTCTCTGTGTTGAATTTTTAGAGGTTAAAAGAAGACATGTAAGTTGAAATCCTCCAAAAAGCAGCTCTCAACTGAGGCAAGACTGACATTCATAATGGCCAGATGGGCATGTCATTGGAATTTTAAAAAACTGAATATAAATGCCTGGCACACAGAAAGCAACCAACAAAAGTCTGTTGAATTAAATCACATGAAACGAGGCAGGGAGGTTTTGCCACCTGATTTAACAGAACCCAGAAAACAGACGCTCTGTTTAAACCTTCTGATCCCATGCAGCAGGGCTGGCAAACACCACTTCCATATTCCATGCTCAGAGCAGACATCACTAATCCATCCTAGCACTCTATTCCCCAACCTGATATTCGTTTCTGTGTGCGACTCTCCCACAAGGTGATGGGCCCTTGGAGAGTGCTGACTAAGTTCAGTCTCTTCTTTATCTCCCACAAATCTCACAGAATAGATGCTTAACACTTGCAGAATGGGTGAATTCAGGAGGAGTTTAAGAGATTGGCCAAGGCCACACAGGAAGTTTGGTACTAATTGAGTTTGACAGCAATTGAGAAATAGATACAAGAATAGGCAAATGGAGATGAAAACACTATCTTTATTCCCTTCATAGGGAGGTGGAAAGATGTGATTTGTGTCCCCTGGCAAGCTGGCAACAGGGAGCTACAAAGTAGTGAAAACTAGATGGAGTTAGACTTACCCTTGCAGACACAGGCAAGCTTGAAGTGTGGTCCACTTAGTGGTCTCCCAGGATCAGAGACTAGTAGTTAACCTCAGGGAGTGGAAGGACAGAGTTAAGGAGAATACAAGCAGGTGGACCCCAAACAGAGGCTGGGAAGTGGTGGAGCCACGCATGCTCTGCCCTCCCCTCCTCCAATAGTTAAGTAACTCTCCTTCCCATGGAATGGAAAAGATGGGGAAGGAGGCTAGAAATGGTGCCCGATGCTGAGGGGTTTCCCTCCAAACACAAGGAGGATGTCAGTGTTCTCTAATAGGCCCTGGAAAATAAATCAAATACTACCTGAAGGATTTAGCATGTTACTGGGGGCACGGTAGGTGGCTCCACATGTTAGCTCCTTGTTCACACCTTCAGTTCAGTTCAGTTCAGTCGCTCAGTCATGTCCGACTCTCTGCGACCCCATGAATCGCAGCACGCCAGGCCTCCCTGTCCATCACCAACTCCCGGAGTTCACTCAGACTCACGTCCATTGAGTCTGTGATGCCATCCAGCCATCTCATCCTCGGTCGTCCCCTTCTCCTCCTGCCCCCAATCCCTCCCAGCATCAGGGTCTTTTCCAATGAGTCAACTCTTCGCATAAGGTGGCCAAAGTACTGGAGCTTCAGCTTTAGCATCATTCCTCCAAAGAAATCCCAGGGTTGATCTCCTTCAGAATGGACTGGTTGGATCTCCTTGCAGCCCAAGGGACTCTCAAGAGTCTTCTCCAACACCACAGTTCAAAGGCATCAATTCTTCGGCGCTCAGCCTTCTTCACAGTCCAACTCTCACATCTGTATATGACCACTGGAAAAACCATAGCCTTGACTAGACGGACCTTAGTCGGCAAAGTAATGTCTCTGCTTTTGAATATGCTATCTAGATTGCTCATAACTTTTCTTCCAAGGAGTAAGCGTCTTTTAATTTCATGATGTGGAGTCTAAAAAATAAAATACTCGAATATGCATATAACAAAACAGAAACAGACTGGCAGATACAGAGATCAAACTATCAGTTACCAGAAGGGAGAGGGGAGAGAAGAGGGGCAAGATAGGTGTATAGGATTAAGACGTATGAACTACCATGTACAAATAACAAGCAGCAAGCCTGTACTGTACAGCATAGGGGAATATAGCCATTATACTGTGATTAATTTAGATGGAGTATAATCTATGAAAATGCGGAATTACTATATTGCACACCTGAAGCTAATATAATACTGTAACTCAACTATACATAGATTTAAAAAATACAAGGCAGAACTTGAAGCAAGGGGCAATCACTGTAGACAGCTCAGGGCCGCTGTCTGAAGGACATCATTGGAAAGATGGCGAAGGACCCCCCTGTATAGCACAGGGAACAGTGCTCACTGTTATGTGGCAGCCTGGATGGGGGAACTTGGGGGAGAATGGATCCATGTGCGTGTATGCCTGAGTCCCTTCACTGGCCACCTGAAACCATCACAATATTGTTAATCTGTTACACCCCAGTGGAAAATTAAAAGCTTATATTATACTGAAAAAATAAGAAGAAACAGACTTTGGAAATCTCAGCATTTCCAGGGGACATGAAGCCTACCTACCTCATTTTCCTCATGAGAGATAAACAGAGTGTCCTTAGGAAGCACAGCAAGAAAATAGCAAAGCTGAGACCAGGACCCCGGTCTGAGGACCCAGGACCTGACTTCATCCTTGTGCTCAGTTCTGTGTTTGTGGCCAAAATCCAACTGGGCCAGTTCTGTTGTGCTGAGACCAGGGCTGGGAAGCCAGGTGGGGGCATTCTTCCCCAGGCTTCTAGGTGTGAAGTGGAAGAAGAAACACAAAGAACAGAGAGAAACAAACAAGAGAATCCCACTGCCTCACACAGTTCCTAATCCCCAGGATGAATTAGAAACAGCCTGCTCCTGACACTCCAGGCAGAGCTGCAAAGTTGTGGAGATTGCTCGGAGATAGCATCACGAGGTTTTTTTATTCTGTAAGACGAGAAGCAGCCTGCCTGTGCCTGCTGGTCTGCACTCAGGGCCTGTGGAAATGCCTAAGAAAGATGGAAGCTTTTAGAGTAAAGCGTGGTCTTTGGAAAACATAAAAATGAGTAGCAGGCCACTGCGGGGGCCTTGGTTTGCTTACCTTCACATGAAAGGTCGTCCTTGCTTGCTGCCTGCAACAGCAGATTGTCCTTTCCAGCCAGCTCCATGCACTTTGTTTTAAAGGTTTAAAAATAGAATGAAAAGGTCTTGTAGAGTTGTGATGAGGCATGACTCTGTCTTGTACACACGCACTGTGCAAAGGGAAAGCAGCCTGCCTTGAGTTGGTCTGACCAGGCAACATCAGTATTTACAATGAGACTCAGATGCCCTATGGATACTGTTCACACGCTGATGTGTGACATTCAAGTTGCCTCTGGACCTTTCAGAACAGCCTGCAGACTCTCAGCCTCATCTTTCCTCACCTGCCCAGCTCTTATGTGCCCAGTTTGAGTCACGATGCCCTCCTGGCTGACTCACTCATGCCTTCTTCCTAGTGGGTTCTTGGTGGAGATGCCTGCCCTCCTGCTGTATTCAGTGGCTGAACACTTACTTATTCTTCATACTCAACTTAGGGTTGTCTGCCCTGGAAGGCATCTATAACAAAGCCCTCCCTCCCTGCAGAGATGAAAGAGACATAGGAGAATCCAGAAATCTTCAGATTTGAGAGTTAAAGGATGTCTTTCCAGCCAGCAAGATACTTTCAAATTAAGACACAACCTGAGGACAAAGACCAAAGTGGCAGCCTGACCATCATGTGTTTGCTATGACCTCTGATTGGCTGTGTTCCCCCTTCAAGTTCTTGCATTTCCACACATATTTCATGTTAAAAGGTCTAAAATGTGCATGTTCAGTCATGCCTGACTCTTTGCAACCCTATGGACTGTAGCTGGCCAGGCTCCTATGTCCCTGGGATTTTCCCGGCAAGAATACTGGAATGGGTCACTATTTCCACCTCCAGGGAGTCTTCCTGACCCAGGATCAAACTCACATCTCCTGTGCCTCCTGCATCACAGGTGGATTCTGCCCAAATATTTGGGGACCATGGCCCGGGCAAGTTGACACATCAAATTAACCACTGCAACTACTCACTATGTGTTTGCTCTTCTTCTCTTTCCAACTGGGAGTGTTTGTTGTATTGTAGTGAGAGTGTGTGTGTGTGTGTGTGCGCGCGCGCGTGTGTAGGTGAGGGGGTATCAATAATTTGTCTTTCAGTTCATAGGTCTCCAAAGCAGGAAGAGCCACATCTAAATCTGATATAGGTCATGAGGTCCTTGGCTTTTAAATCTCACTGAGTGAGGCTTTCGGGCTGTCTTAGGGAGAAGAGGTAGGAAAGTAAGTATCTGTGACCAAGAGGGCAGATTGTAGTAGATTGGATGATGATACTCAACTATAGAGTGCTGGACCGTCAAAAAAGGCACAGTGGTGAAGAACTGATGCCTTCACTTTATGGTGCTGGAGAAGATTCCTGAGAGTCCTCTGGACAGCAAAGAGACCAAACCAGACAATCTTAAGGCAAATCAACCCTGAATACTCATTGGAAGGACTGATACTGAAGCTGAAACTCCAGTATTTTGGTCATCTGATGTGAACACCTGACTCATTGGAAAAGTCCCTGATGCTGGGAAAGGCTGAGGGCAGAATAAGAGGGTATCAGAGGATAAGATGGCTGGGTGGCATCACTGATGAATGGACATGAACTTGGGCAAACTATAGGAGATGGCGAGGGACAGAGAGGCCTGGTGTGCTACAGCCCACGGGGTAGCAAAGAGTCAGATGCGACTGGGCAACCGAACGACAACTCAATTACATTCCCTCTTTCACTCTCTACATCCTGTATTCCTGTCTCATTGTCTTTGGTCCTGGCCATTTGGCTTGCTTTGACCAATGGCTATGAACAGAAGTGACAGTGTTCTGGTTCTGAGTAGAGACCTTGAAAGGTATCACAAGTTTCTACTTGTCTCTGTGCTTCTGCTCTCCACCATAAGGCCCTGAGGCTCTGTCCAACAAGGTTGCTGAATGAGAAGACCCAAGTTGCTGAGCTAAGCTAATGGCAGCAAAACCCAACAGAACTCAGCAGAGCCACAGTTAATCCACAGCACTCAGTGTTTCTGAGCAAGAAATAAGTGTTGTTTGAGCCACTGAGATGCTGAGGATGTTTGTTACTGCAGCAAAAGCTGATACATATGATCCATCTAACTCATAAATTTGTATAATTCTGATCAAGTGAATAAATACTCTTTTCCAAATGGGAAGGTTTTAAGTTAGAATTATGCAGACACTATCCTGATTCCTCACCCTATTTGTGCTTATTAAAAGGGCAAAAACATGTTAAAGACCTTTTACAGGCTTAAAATATATTCTTGTTATGGAATTTCGGACAACTCTCTAAACTCTGGGAATTTAACATGGATGGCTCAAACATTTCAGTGTTGAAGGAATAAAGATAGTCTATCAAGCTATCAAGCTATGAAAGACTCCCCAAGCAACATCTTGAATTGAGTCACCCTGGTGTCAAAGCATCATGTGACTCCAGATGACCTTCACAGGGAAGCCTTTACTTCCTCTTGGGCTTTCTTATTCCTCTTTCAGCTGGTGTTTGTACTTCACAAAAAGGAAAAGAATTTGAGGTCTCTCTTCTTAACTATGTCAACAGATTCCAAAGGACTTCTTCAATTAAAAATAAAATTTGAGAAAGCACAACCCTAGCTAAATCACTCGGGTAACTTTTGTTTTCTGGAAATGATAGAACGCCTTACATTTCATTCATTTTTTCCTATTCTTTCTTCCAATTCTTTGCTTAGTTTGGACTGGGAAACTAAACTAGTCATTTTCTGTTCTGATTCCGAGGCCCAATTCCTCCATAATTGAGTTTAAGTTTCCAGTTCTGTGGGAGGATATAAAATTATTTTTGCTATTATAACGTGGGTTGAGCTTTTTAAAAATAAGAACATAAGTTCTGAGCAATAAAAGGCTCAATTTCACAAATGAAGTGACCTTGCACAAACAATCCTGATGCTGGATCTTACACAACCCATCTGGATATTTTAAGAGCAGGGCAGAACCAATGAGTGTTCATGTAAAAGGTTAGAGAACTAGGTTAAAGAAAAAAAGGTATCTTTCTCATCAATGTGACTCATCCACACACACACACACACACACACACACACACACACACACCCGCACCCCCCCAGGACTAGCAAAATGACTCAGACTTTTAAGTAGGTGACAATGCTTATACAAAAATATGACCTAGCGGTTTTCATCAGGGCTCCCCAGCTGGCTGGTTGTCAGCCTTTTGATTCTCCTGTGCCCCTGAGGAATTTGGGGTATTTTGGTAAGGTATTTTGGGCTTTTGCACAGAAGGCTCCAAAGGACCCTGCTGACAGTTCACCAGTAACCCTCTGAAGGGCCAGATTCACTCACAAAAACTGTGGTTGAAAAGAGCTGATGGAAACTTCTGATTAGACTACCAGGAGAAATCAAGCCCCAAGGTCATATTTACTAGCCTGTTTGGAATCAGTGTCCACCTTGAGCTGAGGTCGGCTCCAGGAGCCCAGCCAGATTCCCAGACCCTGTGGCCATGCCCTTTGCCTTGGTTCCTTCTATCTGGAAATCAGAGGCATTGGTTTGCAGAAAGGGGCCATCAGGAGGCTGAGATTTCATATCAGCTTTGCGCAGGTCAGCTTGGGTCACTTCAGGCTGATTTCTTTGGGGTTCATGTTCTTCATCGCTGAATGGGGAGGATCCTATCTGCCTCCTTTTGCTAGGCTACAGTCACAAACAGTAGGATCATGTGCTTGGAGCCCTTGGAATGCTAGGGAACACAAAGGCACACTCAGAATTTCAGCTCTTATGTTATTGATGAGAGGCCCTGAGGTTGGGCATGCTGATGGCTTTCAGTCAATTTCTGTGTCTGCATCAGTGTGCTCAGAGGGCTTATGGGTAGAAGAAAATAAAACAGGGATCAGATTGGGAGGACATATGCATGCCCACAGTGTGTTCCCTGAAAAGGACAATTTGCCACCATGCTCCCGGTGGTGTGCTCCCCGCTGCAGGCCCTTGCTTGAGGCCTTGGAACATGCTCAGCTCCCATCATGGGCTCTTTTTCCTCCTCTTGATGCTACAGACCCAGTTCCTGAGTTCTTCCTGTCTCTCTCCTCCTTTGGCCACAGCCTGTCATCTATCTGAGGAGGAATCCCAACTTGCCCTCTCGCACTGGCTGAGTGTAAAGGAAGTGTCTCCCAAATCAAACTATGTCATGTTTCCTTACACTTAACCCTGGCTGGGCAGTCAGAAGAAGCACAATTTCTAATCCAAAGACCACAAGGAATAATCTCTGAGAAGGGTTGTGTAAAGGGGCAATGAGGGGATCAGTTAAGATATACTACCAACACCACAGGGCTTCCCTGGAGACTCAATGGTAAAGAACCCATCTGCAATGTGGGAGACCTGGGTTCGATCCCTGGGTTGGGAAGATCCCCTGGAGAAGGGAAAGGCTACCCACTCCAGTATTCTGGCCTGCAGAATTCCATGGACTGTATAGTCCATGGGGTCATAAGAGTTGGACACGATTGAGCGACTTTCACTAGAATTCTCATATCATTTTTTAGGCATAATTTCTTTGATCCTCTGACAGCTCTGTGAGGTAGTCACATCTTTCAATCATTGAACAAATACTGGCTGAAAGCTCTGTCTAGGGTGTCTGAGGGGATTCCCAGGACATGGGGTTACTTTTAAAGCTAAGACTGTCTAGGCAAATGGGATGGGTTGATCACCCTTCTGCCATTCCATGTCTCAGACCTGCACCCATCCTCCACCCTAAAATGAGTAGGATAAAAGCAGTCCCCGTGCACACGGCACCTACCTGCTGGTGATTTTCACGCATTTGATTTTCTGCTGCATACTGACTATGCTGTTGCAATCTCAAGTTCAGAAACTGTTAAATTCGTATCTCCATTCTTTAGATTTCTGATTCATTCATTACACTCAGAGCTAGTCCCTGTGTAAGAAAAGATAAAATGGTAAATTAGGTATTGTCTGGCTTTTGAAGAACTGATGGTCTGGTGCTCATAAGGTTGAAGGGACATTAGGAAAACAATGATCTACTTGGGTCTTGGGTTGAGTCTTCACAGTATCCCACTTCACCCCTGCCTTTGCTTTCTCTTTTAATTCCTCTGCTACCACCTGCCCATCTCCCCATGCATACTCCACCTCCTTTTCTGCCATTTTTTCTTCCCACTCTGGCCTAACTGTCTTCCATGTCTGCAATTATCACCTCTCTACAGAGCCATGTATTAAAATCATGGTTAAAAGGACTAGATTAATTGAGTGCCAGTTATTTATATGGCTTCCCTGGTGGCTCAGTGGTAAAGAACTTGCCTGCCAATGCAGGAGACACGGGTTTGATCCCTGGGTTGAAAAGATTCCCCTGGAGAAGGAAATGGCAACCCACTCCAGTATTCTTGCCTGGGAAATCTTATGGACAGAGGAGTCTGGCAGCCTACAGTCCATGGGATCGCAAAGAGTTGGACATGACTTAGTGACTCAATGACAACAAATTATGTATATTCAGTGAGAAACATTCTGATCTCAAATAGACCTCCCAGGAAAATTCCTCCTGCAGAGGGTACTGTGTTGACTGAAGAGAGAAGAGTTTCTGTCTGGTTGTCAAGGCTGTCATCTAATTGCTTTTTTGGGCCAGATGAGCTTAGGGTGAGTTTGGGTGGCAGGAGCCAGATTCCACTGTGTCACAAGGCTCTCTCTAAAAGTCAATCCTTTTCCTATACATTTCAGAACAGCCAGGAACCTTGCTAATCGAATAGTGTCCCATTATGTGCACAGATCATGCACTTCCAGGAAGTACAAAGTAATCTGATTTGTGTTGAAATGTCAGCCCAAGCTCTTTTGGTATGAGCGTTAGCATTTTCTTTGGCTGTTGTCAATGGTGCGGTTGCTTAACTTTAAAAGCTATCTAAGGCATTTGGCGTGGATCCTTATCTGCTCGAAGAAGCACGACTCTCAGCTCATTGTTCTTCTCAGGAGTCATGCTTTCTGGTTTTTCTCTGGCATAGTTGGATGGGTGTTTTGAGGGGGTGGATCGATCACTCCTAAAGTACAGGCAAAGCCTCATAGAAAGAATGATCTTTGTCACCCTTCGCTTAGGGTGGGGGTGTTTGTCATCCATAAAAAACTGGGTCCAGTTGTTTTGGCTCTTCATTCATTCATTCTTCCATAAACATCAATGGAGGCCTTACTATGTGCCAGGCATCCTTCTAAATGTGGGAAAGACAGCAGGGAACAAGCCATTCTGAGGAGGTGACATTCGAGTGGAGATCCAAGTGATATGAAGGTGCCAGACACACAAGGATCCGGGTGCAGAATGTTCCAGGGAGAGGGAACAGCCAGCACAAGCCCCTAAGGAGACAAAGAGCTTGGCTGTCTGTGGATCAAAGAGGAGAGTGTGGCTGGAACACAGTAAGCATGGGGGGACATGGTATGTAATGATGAGGTCCAGAGAGACAGCCAGGAACTAGATGACTTGGGGAGTTTATCCTAAGGACAATGACGAGGCACTAAAGATGTCCGAATAGAATGAAGGGCCTCTCTGGATTTTTAAAGGATTACTCTGGTTACCTTACGGAAGAATGGGTTGTAGGGCAACAAAGATAGATCAATGAAGAGAAATACTATAAAAGTCCAGGTGAGAAATGATGGCGGTTTGGATCCGTGGCAGCGGAGCAGGAGATCAGTTGACAGACACAAGATATCTCTGGGAGGTAGCAGTTGCTGATGGGGGAAGGCAACGGCACCCCACTCCAGTACTCTTGCCTGGAAAGTCCCATGGACAGAGGAGCCTGGTAGGCTGCAGTCCATGGGGTCGCTAGGAGTCGGATGCGACTGAGCAGCTTCACTTTCACTTTTCACTTTCATGCATTGGAGAAGGAAATGGCAACCCACTCCAGCGTTCTTGCCTGGAGAATCCCAGGGACGGGGGAGCCTGGTGGGCTGCCGTCTTTGGGGTCGCACAGAGTCGGGCACGACTAAAGTGACTTAGCAGCAGCAGTTGCTGATGGATCATATTCTGGGTGTATGCTAGGAGAAGGGGCAAGGGAAAAATCAAGACCGAGTCTCAGGTTTTTGGCCTGAACAAAGCATGTGAATGGCATGGCCGTCCACAGAGATTCGGGTCCACAGAGAACCTGCTGTGTGCATCACGTCCCTGGGCACTGCTGCTGCCTTCATATGTTGCTTTTCCTGGCCAATGATACGTGATCCTTTTTGTCTCGTGTTCATCAGCATGGGAACAAAATTCCAGTAAACAATAAGATGCAATGAATAGGGACTCAGAAATGATTTCCTTCCTAGGAAGAAAGTAACACCAAGAAAAAAAAAAAACACATTGAGTACCACGTGTAGAATAAACAGGAATTTGCCTAAGATGCACTTTTGAAGCACCGTTTTACTTTCATCATTACTGACAATAAAAACAGTGATGTTCGTTGGTGTGTTTGCTAAGCATTAGGTGTGGTTCCAAGTGCTTTACATATATTATGTCATTCAGTTTTCTCATGACCTAGGAAGTAAGAGGGAGGTTTTACTCTACTTACAGATGGACAAATTGAGGCATGGGGATAAAGTAAGGGCTCAAGGTCACATAGAAGGAAGTGGCAGAGCCTGGATTTAAACCCAGGTCCCTTGATTCCTGGCCTGTTCTCCTAAGGGCCTCACTCTTTGTTTCCCTTTGGACCATTGGCTGAGATCTCACTCAGGGCCAGGGCGAGGCTAAGACTGTCATCATAAAGTCTGATCACAGGCAGCAGAGGCATCTCCACCATGTTGACCATCTACAGTGGTGCTTACGCTCAATCTCTCATGAACAGAGTATGACAAGGTCAAGGAGAATTCACTATGAATGGAGGTTGCTGGGAAAATCTTTTGCTAGAAATAGGGGTAGATGTCTCACTCCAGCAGAGAATTTGAAAATGTTTGGAGGCATTTTTGCTTAACACAGTGCCTGACACTTAGCATGTGTGTGCATGAGGAGAGGGAGCAAGAATGCTAGAGTTCCTGGCATGCAGAGATGAACTGTTCCACTGGGAATGTCAAGAGCACTATTGAGACCTTGGATGACTGGATGAGTCACTGAACTCTAGATACTGAGTGGGAAGCACTTCTTTTCCTAAAACAGGCCAGAAAGTATTGATGACTGGTGACTGTGCTCACCACACGATTCCTGATTTAGCATTTGGGCTGAAGATTCACCTTCACCTTCAGAGATTTTGTAAAACCTTGGACAAACTAACATAAATTTGGGGTGTCTGGTGGGGCTGAAGTGTTTTTCCTTTTCCTCCACTATTTTTTTTTTTTTTTTTGCCCAGTAAGATGAGTACTTAACTGGGAAGTCACAGCTGGCATAGCTGGTATTACAATCCACTTGAGATCCTTTAATGAAGACTATTTGATTATATGAGGAAACTAGAATCTGTTTGTTTTTTGTTCACTTAATTTGATGTTTTAATGATGCTGCTAGTTATTTGAAATATTCTATTTCAATATACCCTTTATTCACTGTGCTTGTACCCTGAGGCATGCTGGCAAAGAATGACATGTTTAAAAGTCTGCCCTCAAATAATAAATTTCCATTGGAAACCAGAAGCAGAAAAGTTTTACATTAGGAATGCTTTAGAATATGTTTCTAAACTCAGACCATATTGGATTCCAGAGATAAGCACAAGGAGATTAAAAAAAAAAAAAACTCTTAATTTTTAGATTAAAAAAAATGAAAAAAAAAAAACCCACTAGAAACAGAATAATGCTATGGGTCAGATAAATGGAGATATGGGCTTTAGTTCCAATTGTTGCAAGGTTAAAAGTTAACAAACAGTATCTTGGTGGCGCTAGTGGCAGAGAACCAATTTACCAATGCAGGAGACATAGAGATTCTGGTTTGGTCCCTGGGTTGGGAAGATCCTTTGGAGAAGGGCATGGCAACCCACTCTAGTATTCTTGCCTGGAGAATCCCATGGACAGAGGAGTCTGTTGGGCTACAGGCCATAGAGTCGCAGAGTCAGACATGGCTGAAGTGACTTAGCACATACTCACATTTTTAAAGGGAACAGCAGGATTGGTTTTATCCCTCTTCTTTCCATTTGTATTCAAGTCACTGGGGACAATCTGTATATGCTTGTAATTCTGAGTTGCAAGCTCTCTGAGCAAGGAACTTATCCATTTCTCCTCTCCCATATCTTTAGCACCCAGGGAGAGTTTGGTACATAATGTCAGTGTGCATTTGTTCAGCTTGTGTCTGACTCGTTGCATCCCTTTGGACTATAACTCGCCAGTCTCCTCTGTTCATGGGATTTTTCAGGCAAATACTGGAGTGGGTTGCCATTATCTCCTCCAGAGAAAATCTTCCTGACACAGGGATTGAACCTGTGTCTCCTTCATCTCCTGCATTACAGGTGGATTTTTTACCTACTGAACCACTGGGGAAGCTCTTCTTACATAACAGTTTCTCAATAAACATTGGCTCAGTGTGGTGGCAGAATAATAAAAAATGTCTAAGTCCTAATCCCTAGAACCTGTGACTATGTTCTGTGACATGGCCAAGGGGACTTAACAGTTCCAGATGGTAATTAGCTTTGCTGGACAGCTGATCTCAAATCAGAGAGATTATCCTGGATTATCTGAATGGGCCCCATGTGATCACAAGTGTCTTCCAGTGTGGAAGACAAAGGTGGAGGAGAAGGTCCTCTCATCTGATGCTGTGTGAAGAGGCCTCAATCCTCCTCTGTTCACTTTGGAGACAGAGGAAGAGGGTCAAGGAATGTAGGGATCCCCAGAAGCCAGGAAAGGCAAGGGATGCATTGTCCCCTAAAATTTCCAGAAGGAGCAGAGCCCTGCCAGCACCTTGATTTTAACCTTGTGGGACCTGAGTTGAACTTCTAACCTATAGGACCATAAGGTAATAAATTTGTGTTGTTTTGAGTGACTAAGATTGTGGTGAACTCTCCCATTAATAATAGATATATATGCCCCTTGTGTATGAACCTCAGTGTAATAAGCATTTGCTGAAAGACCTACCATTTAACTCCAGTTCTATAGCAGGTACTGTGTTTATCAATGCCCCTTCCCACCTCAGGGCCTTTGCTCTTGCCATTTTGTCTGCGTGAAAGTCTTCTTGTATCTCCTTGTTTAGCTGTCTCTGCCATATTAGGAAAAGTCTTTCAGTCCCAGAAACTTCTCCTTGGATCATTTATATCAACTGGGATGTTTAAAGAATGTATATAATTAAGCTTTTAAAAACTTTTTGCTCTGTAAAATGTAGATGCATAGAACTACATGAAAAGTGTAGTTTCAAGGATTATTGTAAGATGAATAACATTGACAGCACTACTCAGCTCAAGAAATAGAATGTTGCCAGCCAACCCTGATACTCTGCAGAGGGTGCCTCCTGCCTCTTAACATTTATGTTCATCTCTTCCTTGTTTTTTTTCCTTTAAATCTTCCTCCTTCTTTGCTTTATTATTTGAGTGTGCATCCTAGAATCTCATTTAGTTTTGTCTCATTTTTGATATATCTTTTAAGTTTTTGTTAATCTATAGGTTCCTCCCTATCTCATTTTTTCCCCCTTGTGATTTATTTGTGAGCAAATTCCAATTCACTGGAAAAGACCCTGATGCTGGGAAAGATTGAAGGCAGGAGGAGAAAGAGTCAACAGAGGATGAGATGGTTGGATGGCATCACCAACTCAATGGACATGGGTTTGAGCAAACTCCAGGAGATAGTGAAGGACATGGAAGCCTAGTGTATTGAAGTCCATGGGGTCGCAAAGAGTCAAGATGCAACTTGGTGACTGAAAAACAACAACAAACTCTGTTTGTTGTTCTGAAGAGTTTCCCACAGTCAAGATTTTGCTGACTGCATCCCCTTGGTGTAACTGAATATGTTCCTCTGTTCTCTGAATATCCTATACATCGAAAATTTGTTCTTAAGGATTGATTGGTTTAAAGTTCGATTTTTTTAAAAAAATTTTATCTATTATAAGGCTTCTTCATAGGAAGTGAAGGCTTCTTCCCTCAAAAGGCATGTAATGTCTTTGATGTTAGTGGTCTTTGACGCTCAACATTTGTCATAAGGATGGCAAAATGATGACATTTTGATTTTTTCTTTGTTCATTAGCTGTAACATGTCTAAAAGATAAACTTGCCCTCCATTTCTATTTAAGTTACCCAAGGATACAGTTTGTATTGGAAGGGCAGGAAGAACACGTGACACATTCTAATTGCCAAATTAATGATTTGGCTCCTTAACATTCCTGCAATTAATTGTTTGGTGTCTTTCTGTTCTCTAACATGTACTCCAGAACACCTGTGACAGCAAGACCAGGATCGCTTTTAGTCACCTCGGAATCCTCAACAAAAACGGGAAATATGGGCCTATGACACGGTCAACACTTGTGAGCCATTTACTGAATGAATGGAGGAATGAATGGAGTAACTTCTCATTTCTTTCTTGTCTTTTCCATTTCACTGCCCCTCAATTTATTCTAAATTCACTTTTCACTCCATATAGCTAAACCATGGGTCAAAATGATTTGGATCAAAAACTTGAAATTAGTGAGGAAATACCCTCCGAGGCATCAAAAGGGGCTGCTCTACAGTGGCTCTGAAACAAAAATACTAATTTAGAGGACTGAATGTGGACACCTTGTAAGAGACCCACATGGGGTTTTAAACAGCATCTATTTGATTCTTTTGCTTGTCTTCTAAGCCATGGCACCTTAGGGGGCTTCCTAATGAGATTCCTAAGAAGATGTAACATTTTTATGGCTAAGTATTAACTCATAATAGAGTCTACCTTTTGAATAGTTCAAAGTGATTCCATATTAAATATTCAAATTGTCTTGAAAATACCCTATGTGAGGGGCCGTGCCGATGAGGTACACAGGCAGTGGCAAGATTATCATTCTCTACTTGAAATGGGTCTAGGGAGGTAAAGAGACCCGGGGGGTCTCCTGGGGGGACAAAATTAGGGCTAGATAATTGTTGATATATTGGATCAGACTCTAAGCAGCTGTAGAATTTGGAGCAGAAATGAACCTTAGAGATCTTCTAATGGCACCATCTGCAGCGGTGGTTTAGTCGCTAAGTCGTGTCCGACTCTTGTGACCGCGTGAACTGTTGCTGGTCAGGCTCTTCTGTCCATGGAATTTCCCAGGCAAGAATACTGGAGTGGGTTGCCACTTCCTTCCCCAGGGGATCTTCCTGACCCAGGAATCGAACCTGGGTCTCCTGCATTGCAGGTGGATTCTATATCAACTGAACTATAAGGGAAGCTGTATCAGTCATATATTGCCACAACTATGCTGTATGACAAACAGTGATGACTGCAGTGGCACAGGATAACAAACATTCAGCGCTCTCCTGTCTGGAGATAGCAGCACTGTTGGTCTTGGCTGCACTCACTCACATATCTAGGGATTGGTGGTTGTCAGCTGGCCGAGGCTGACTTTGGCTGGGGAGACCAGGGTGACTCAGCTTCACTCCATGTGTCTCTCATCCCCCAGGACACTAGGTTAGAGGGTAAGCAGAAACACTAAAGACTCACTTACAGCCGACACTTCCACTCTTGCTGCATCTGTTGGCTGGGCAAGTCATAGGACCAGCCTGGATTCCAGGAATAGGGAAGTGGACTCTGCCTCTTAGGTGAGAGGCACTGTAAAGCCACTTGATGAAGAATATGGATTTGGGTGTGAATTGGAACAGGGATTGGATCTGTGAAGAACTGAAAGCCTTAATGCAATTAGGTTTTTCCAGTAGTCATGTATGGATGTGAGAGTTGGGCCATAAAGAAGGCTGAGGGCCAAAGAATTGATATTTTTTAATTGGGGTGCTGGAGAAGACTCTTGAGAGTCCCTTGGACTGCAGGAGATCAAACCCATCAATCCTAAAGAAAATCAATCATGAATACTCATTGGAAGGACTGATGCTGAAGCTGAAGCTACAGTACTTTGGCCACCTGATGCAAAGAGCCAACTCTTTGGAAAAGACTCTGATGCTGGAAAAGATTGAAGACAAAAGAAGAGGGCAGCAGAGGATGAGATGGTTAGATAGCATCATCGAGTCAGTGGACATGAATTTGAGCAAAATTCTGAGAGGTAATGAAGGACAGGGAAGCTTGGCGTGCTGCAGTTCATGAGGTCTAAAAGAGTCAGACGTGACTTAGTGACTGAACAACAATAATGAACAATGCAATCAGTGGACGACCACATTGTCTCATTTTACAGAAGAGCAAGCTGAATTTCCTGGGAGGACCAACCACTTGCCCAAGGTCACTCAGAAAACTGGGGACCAGAGCCTGTGATTCTTGCCTACCATCTAGTAGTCTTTTCTTTGACCCCAAAGGCTCCCACTAAAGGTGAAAGAATGTGACATTTTTTAAAAGAAGGTGAAGAGAATTGACATTCAGCAAGTAATTATCAATGTGCCTCATTGGTGCATGCCAAGAAATCAGCACTCATCAAAGACTGGAGAGTACTTAGGGGCCACTTCCTGAGCTCTGAGCCTGCACCTTGCTCAGGTTCACAGGTGTGCAGTGTAGAGAGCCAAATGAATGACCCCATTCCCTGGGGACAAGTCTTCTGTCCTGGCCACTTGCCTTCACTGCATTCCACGTGGGAGATACTGCTCTCTGGCAAGACTGGGACCAGTGAAATTAGGGACAAGAAAAGAGAAGAAGGCTTTTATTCGGTTTCTCCTCTTTCTGATCTTTTTTCTTGTGGTAATCTGCACTCTCTCCCACCCTCTTTCCAAAACAACTCTTAGAAAAGGTCAAGAGAATATCAGTCACTTATACCTGAGCGTGACTTTTCATCAAAGCATCAGTTCTCCCATTCATCCAAAGTCTTGCTTCTGGATTATGGAATTCCAGGCAGGTAGAGAACTAGGTCTCATCTGTCCGTCGTTCATTTGTATCCTGGAAACCTCGCCCCAGGAGGTTTTCTGTCCAACTGGGGTGGGCGACTACCTCTGACGTGTAGAATAACATCCCTCATTTTTCTGCTTTGAATGGAAAGGTCACTCAGTATCTCAGGAATGATACCCCTTCTCTATCATCAGACAGGTGGTTTTAGCAAAAGTGGGTTTTGTGCCAGAGTTTCTCTCTGACTCTAGGGGAAAATAACAGAGTCATTTTGGGGGTCTGTTTCATCTCAAAGGAAAACAACTTACTAATTAGGGTAAGAGTCTTTACAAAAATATGTTTTCGATTCCACTGATGGTCAGTTACAAGCGATAACACTGTTAAATGTAGTGCCTAATAAATCTGGAAAAACTACCCAATAAATGTAAGTAATAACAATGATTAACAATAAATTAAATGCAGAGAACCAGGAATGTACCACATTATTTTTAACTAGGTTGGGCCATCGGGTTCTGATTATTCAGTTTGTCCTGTGCACCTGGAGTTTATTAGACTGTAATACAAACTAAACGGTCCCTCAGAGAGGCCACTGAAAGGACTTAGTATAAAACAATATACAAGTTTAATAGTGGTAACTGACCTTGCTTTCTTTTACAAAAACATATCTTTGTAACTTGAGCCCCAAGGAAATGTAATGCTTTTTACCTAATCCTGATTGTTAATTTTCCTTTTATTTAATGTAGAAGGTTTCATTTGTTTCAAGAGATGGGAAGATACAATTTATACTCAATAATTCTTCCTGCTCTGGAAAGAGATCCAAAAAGGCTAAATATTTCTTCCTTTTGGCTGTGTCTATTACAAGAAGAGAGGAAAACAGGCCAGCAGCACCCTCGCTATTAATGGCAGCTGGTTAAAACCCACATTTTAAAATAGCCAAATGAAATGGGTCCATGTGTTTATAATCAAGGTGCATTTGACTAATTTTCCCTAAATCTTTAAATATTACTCATTTTCAAATGCCAGAAAATTGGGCTCTTTGTCAGTGGAGACAGGAAGGCAATGCCAGGCTCTCTGATGGAGGAATTTTTCTTTTAATTTCCCTCTGTGCTTATCTTTCAGATGCTACTGTATTTTTATGATGAAATCCTCCAAATTGGGAGAATCTCTGTGGGTACATGCCTTTCTCATTCTGAAAGTTTTTCTAGTACTTTCTTAATGTTTTCTAGAAGAAGGCTGTTTTTACTGCCCTTCTAGCTGAGGTTTCCATTCCACACACTAGTCCCCAAACTGAATACATCTGCAACAAAAAGAATCTTAACTAGAGTCAACCCCTGTAAATGTCTGAAACTTGAGGTGCCCCCAGCAAACATGAGGTCTGGCAAATACAGTCCATAAAACCCTGCCTTAAAATAATTAAGTGAAATGGTCACCAGGGAGGGCAAGAATGGCATTACCCAAGGGCATCGACAGAACACAACTCTATTTTCTTTAACTCGCTAATCAATAGGGTCCGCCTCAGACCTACCGCACCCCTTTGGTGGCGCCCCAAACCTCACATCTCACAGTCAGTCTTCGTTTTCTAATCAAAAACGATTCTGTTCAGAAGCTGTTCTTTATCTCAGCGAGACCGAGTGAGTTCAACTTACATTCAGAAGAGGAATTCTGGTCCAAAGGGAGGTGGGCTTGACTCTCTAATCAGGAGGCTCAGGTCAAGAGAAAGGTGGACTGATTTCTCTACCTGTGCTCCAAAGGAGCATCGTGTAACTCAGCCTGGCTCTCTTCACTGGGTGGGGAGGGTGGGAAGAGAGATGGAGTGTCTAGAAGCTGCAGGAATCTCCTCGGAAGAACACGACTGGTAATCCCAGGAAGGAACTAAGACCAGGGTGTGGTTCTTCAGGATGACCCCTGCCCCCTCTTAAATGGCTTAATAAAACGAGACCTGCCCTTGCCTTGGGATTGCTTGCGCTCAGCTGGACGCTAACACGTGCTTCCCCACTAAAGCGGCACAGAGACTGCGGCGCATGCACCGGTAGCCCCGACAGGCGCCATCCCAGTGGTTCCGCATGAGTTCCTACCCTGTTTTGGAGACAGCCAGTTGGGGCGACTGTGAAAAGCCACCACCCAGCTTGTTGACTGATGGCCGTCGCCGTCCCTCCGGATCCACCACCGACTCTGTGCTGAGCCCACATTTTGTGGGCTGCTCCCAGACATTGGCCGAGGGCGGGTTCCCTTGGTGACCCGTTTCCGAGAGATCCAAGGCTCTTCCCACAGGCAACTCTGCTTCAAGCAGTCCCCCGTCAGCCTGGCCAAACCCTCCTCAGAACCGTGCCCCCGAGATTCTTCCCACCCAGTCTTTCCTCCCTCCCTGTCTTCCTTCCTGCACAGGGTTCAGGCTGGCATTGCAGTCTGAAGGCTCCCCATTCTCCTCATAGGCATTGCCCTCACCTGCCCTCCCAGGACTAATGTCTGTTTCTCAGCGGATCCAAAATAATATACCAGTCAGTGTAGCAACAGCCATCACCATAGCTAACAGGGCTCATTTGTTCTGGGTGCTACCACAGCCTTGCCAGGCAGCCTGAGAGTCTAAGAAGGAAGAAATGATTCTCTTTTCGAGCTGGTTTCTCCGTAGGGAGATCCCCCCAGCTCCCTGACTTGACTTGCTTGGTCTTCTTGGCCACCTCTGGTCATTAGCCCCACTTCCTCTCTGCTGCTCTGAAGCCTGCTTCTGGCTCAGTTCCTGCCGTCACCATTCGTCCAAATGGGGTCCCCTTTGCTTATATTAGAGGAGTTCCTAGCAGCATCCTGGTTCTATATTTCTCAGGCTCCACACTGTCCCTCTCAGGATGAACCTCTCCTCAGTATCCCTGAGTCTAACTAGGATCTCTGTCACCTGTCTCAGAGTTGGGGATGGTTACAGTTCTGAGCACTGATACAGACAGGATTGGGAGCCACATGGAACATGTTCAACCCACAGCTCCATAACTGAACTGCTGTGTGACTTTGATAAGTTACTTAACCTCTCTGAGCTTCAGTTCTCTTGTTTATATCAATAAAATAGGGATGATAGTACAAATTTGTACAGTTCTTGTAAGATTAAATGAGGTATCTAATGCAAAGCACTTAACTCATGAAAGTGAAAGTGTTAGTTGCTCAGTCATGTCTGACTCTTTGCAACCCTATGGACTGTAGCCTGCCTGACCCGTCTGTCCATGGAATTATCCAGGCAAGAATACCAGAGAGGGTAGCCATTCCCTTCTCCAGGGGATCTTCCTGACCCAGGGATCAAACCTGGGTCTCCTGCAATGCAGGCAGATTCTTTACCATCTGACCCACCAGAGAAGCCCATAGCCTAACACATATAAATGCTCAATAAATGGTAGCTATTTCTTGTGGATGGAACTATTATGCTGCTGCTGCTAAGTCGCTTCAGTTGTGTCCGACTCTGTGCGACCCCATAGATGGCAGCCCATGAGGCTCCCCCATCCCTAGGATTCTCCAGGCGAGAACCCTGGAGTGGGTTGCCATTTCCTTCTCCAATGCATGCAAGTGAAAAGTGAAAGTGAAGTCGCTCTGTCGTGTCCGACTCTTAGTGACTCCATGGACTGCGGCCCACCAAGGCTCCTCCGTCCATGGGATTTTCCAGGCAAGAGTGCTGGAGTGGGGTGCCATTGCCTTCTCCGTTATAGAACTACCATATTATTATGCAACCAGCACCTCCAGGTATCAAAGTTTGGAGTCCGGGTCATGATTTCCACTAGTTTCATTGCCTAATTTTCTTCGAAAACAAATCAGAGAGGTTGGATACTAAATGGAATATTGACAAGGATCTCCATGTTTAGGATAAAAATTTCTTCCCTAGGATTTGGGGGTTTAAGGGATTAACCTCTCCATTTAAATCCTTAGCAGTTTGAATGTTACCTTCAGTTTCCACTGCTCTGGAACTCCTCTCAAAGAGTGACTCTGAGGGACTGCAACACATAGTAGCTTGCTTCCAGGAAGAACGGAGACATCTTTGTGGTCCTCTGAAGAAAACGAAAGTGGCATTCCCAGGCTCTTCCCTCCCTCACTTTTTGGAGATGAAAGCCAGATTCTTTACAAATAAGAAAGTTTATTAAGAAAGTCACTTTCACTCACCAGATTTTGTGGGGAATCACATTTATTCCTTTAGAAATATGCTAAGCTTCCCAGGCAAAGAAGGTGGATGCTTGCGGAAAAAGACATAGAACATTCTTCGGACTTGGCTGTTCCCCCGAGTTTCTCAGACACAGTACAGTTTCATGTTGTAACCATTATTTCATGGATCTTACAGCCAATAAAATAATCACAGAGAGATGATTCGGTCTCGGTTCTTAAGTCAGTAAAGCCTTTGTGCCATAAGCGATGGAGGAAACACACTCCAAGTTTCATTTTGAGTGACATTGGATGAGAACCTGGTCCAGGGCTTGGAGCTGAGGTATCTAGCTGTCCTTTCATCACGCATCCAGAAAGTCAGTTACAAGTTTCTCCGGCTCATCTGCGCATTCTTGAGCCTGCCTCTAACGTTTTATTTCTAATTCCCCTGATGGCTTCAGTGAAAGTTCCAGGCAGAGATTGATTGCAGGGCGTGACCCAAATTTGTAACTGGCCACAAAACGCTGTAAAACAAAGTTCACTGAATACCTTCCAGCTGATTGTAAGTAATTTTCAAAAAAGATCTGGATATGGTTTTCGTCTTCTTTTTTTCTTCTTTCCACATAAAATATTTGAGAAGAAGGGCTTTTTGCCAAACTCTGAGTTTTGTAACATCATCTGTAAAGCATGCTACATAACAAAATGGATTGCACGGAATTGCCGGCGGGTCGACAGCTCTGCCTAGATATTTGGTTTTTGCTTGCCGAGGTATCACTATTAATAGAGAATAGAAGCAAGGAGTAGGTGTGGTGACAAGGCAGGCCAGAGACATGGGTTCAAGAAGGTCTTGGAAGATTTCTTACTCTCCCTATGAGACATTTTTCTTATTTGCAAACTGCAAAAGAACATTTGTCAAGCTGCATCTTTGCAGAACCATTCAACTTGTTCCTGAATATGGGATTATGTGCCTGCAAAGTTGCTTCAGTTATGTCTGGTTCTTTGTGACCCTTGTGGACTGTAGCCCTCAGTCTCCTCTGTCCGTGGGATTCTCCAGGCAAGAATCTTGGAGTGGGTTGCCATGCCATCCTCCAGGGGATCTTTCCAATCCAGGGATCAAACCCGTGTCTCTTACGTCCCCTGCATTGGCAGGTGGGTTCTTTACCATCAGCACCCGCTGGGATAAAAAAGGGGCTTTCCCAGATCTGCAAAATATCATTAAATTACTTGAAAGGAGCTTCTCAGCCTCAGGCTTTTTCCCACACATTTTTCTTATAGCTTTGACATCTCTACTTGCTACAAACACACAAGCATTGAAAGTGCTAATAAATCAAAATTAAGAAATTCAGAAGCATGGTCTTGAAGAAAGTATTTGTTCATTTTACCATGGTGTCCTGAATACATACAGTTTAGTCATATTATTGTCAGTGAGATAGTTCCTGGCTCATACTATGGAATTAAATATATCAGAATGTATTTGCTTGAGCATTCAGCCACATCTGGGCCTGTTGGGAGGCTGTGGGCAATTCCCACCCAAGGTCTGTTTTATGAGGAATTGTGGAGCTGCCCGTCCTAGGAAAAGAGAGAGTAGGAGCCACAGTTTGGAGCCATTGGGCCAGTGCTGGAGAATGGGTGGGGTTCTCTTATCTAGACAGTCCTTTCATTCCACCTTCAAAATCTTATCCTAGTTTTTCAGGCATGGGGACTCTGTGGATGCTAACATAGAAAAGGCACCAAACACCCAAGACCCCAGCGGCATTGATGTTGAGGGGGTCCAGGAATCTCAGGAGAATGGGGCTTCGGCACCATTGGCGTTGCCTTCTGCTCCAGCAGGGTTGCTGCAGACTCTGGTTATCTTCAGTGGGCAGTGACTCTGCCCACTCAGTCAGATTATGTCAGGATCTGAGACAACAACAAAGGGCTGTGAACATCAGCGTTCACCCTGATGACATTCGTAGGAACCAGCAGAAGGGTTGATGCAATAGGACACTGGCAGGGCAGCCTTGAGGGGAAAACGAACTAACCCACTGAGATGTGGCTTGTGCCAGGGCTGGAGAAGTAGCTACCCTATCCTGTAGACCAGAGGGAACCCTTGAGAGATTTTGAAAGAGAGACTCTTGGTCAACTTTGGTCTTCCAGGTGATGCTCTGGTCCGGCATAGACAGATTAAGTGTCAGAGGAGGTTGGAGGAAGGGAGACCAATTGCAAGACTATTTAAATCATCAACTTCAGGCATTCATACTGGAATCTAAGCAAGCCTGAGGTTTAGAGGCGCCACAGAAAAACCGAGCAAGCACCACATCCAGTTGAAGGGGGAACTGCAAAGCTTTCAGATGGGACAAACTATACTATTTAACTTCTAATACCAAAGAACCAGGACATATGCACTGCATAAAATCAGATGAGTAAAGATAAAGAGATGAAGAAAACATGTTGGACAACAAGGAGATCCAACTAGTCCATCCTAAAGGAAATCAGTACTGAATATTCATTGGGAGGACTGATGCTGAAGCTGAAACGTCAATACTTTGGCCACCTGATGGAGACAGCTGACTCATTTGAAATGACCCTGATGCTGGGAAGGATTGAAGGTGGGAAGAGAAGGGGACAACAGAGGACACATCACCAACTCAATGGACATGAGTTTGAGTAAACTCTGGGAGTTGGTGATGGACAGGGAAGCCTGATGTACTGCAGTCCGTGGGATCACAGAGTCAGACACAACTGAGCGACTGAAATGAACTGAACTGAACTGATTATGGTAGCCAAATAATTCTCCTCACCTCTTCCCAAAGTATCTGTATTCTAGTCCTCAGAACTTGTGGATGTGTTGTCTTAAACAGTAAAATGGACTTTTCAAATATGATTAAGTTAAAGATCTTGAGTGGGGGAGGTTATCCTGTATTGTCTGGTAGACTGATTATAATCACAAAGGTGACTGTAAGAGAGAGACAGAATGGTCAGAGTCGGAGAAGGCAATGTAAAAAAGAAAGCAGAGGGAGACAAGAATATGTGATGATAAAGCAGAGGTCAGAGTGAGGTGGTGCTGTGAACCAAGGAATGCAGGTGTCCCTAGCAGCTGAAAAAGCAAAGGGAAGAAGTTCTCCCCTACAGCTTCCAGAAGGAGCCTTTGAATTTAGCTCAGTGAAACTGTTCTCAGACTTCTGACTTTCAGAACTATATGATAATACATTTGAATTGTTTTAAACCATTAAGATGGTGGTAATTTGTTACAGCAGCCACTGGAAACAAATACATGCATCCACCCACCCTAAGATCACCAGTGTAATTTAGTATATGTGTGCATATGCTTCCAAACCTTTACACACGCACACACAAACAGACATGTGTGTTTTTTTTTTTTAATTTTTGTAATCTACTTTTTGCTGTCACTTTAGTAAATTTTGTTCTCTTCTAAAAGCTAGACCATATTTTAATTCTTCCAATGGATCCCAAAATGTCCATTACAGCTGCTCGTCCAAACCACTATATATGTCAGTATTGTACATTGCACTTAGTTCCTATAGCTTTCAAATCTCTTGTCATCTAGGATCTATGCTGCTGACTTGTTGAAGAGGTCAGGCCAGAGGTCCTAGGGAATGTTCCACCATCTAGAGTTGTCTGGTTGCTTCCTTGTGGTGGTGTTTAACTTGTTCCTCTATCCCCTGTTTTTCTCATAAGATAGATGTTCTATCTGAAGTCGTGATGAATTCAAGTATACACTTTGGGCTAAACTACAATGTGAGTGATGCTATGTGATGTGTTTGTTGGTGCATCCCCATTTCTAGTTAATCTACCAGATCATTTGCTTTTCTAAGGACTATTCCTAGGACTGGAACACCAGGTGCTGTGTGAGGTTTCAGAAGAATGTGTGATTCACTCTAATTCTGTGGACTTAATGGTTGTTAAGGAATACCACTTCCAGAAACCACTTAAATTTAAAGCAGCTCATTTGCCATCCTAAATGGAGCACAGCCCCAACTCAACTCCAAAGGAGGGCAAACCGTAGGAAATACAATCTTTCAGACCACATCCAAACTCATAAATTACTGGGAATAAATTTGAAGAAAACAAGCAGGTTCCATTTCAGCAGACTTTCCCAGCTAGGTATCCCAACCTCTGACTGTTTAGACATCATTAAAATACATTGCACCCAATATGTTTACCCACATTCATCCGTATTACTGGGCAGGCCATTCATCAGCTTGTCAATGGAAATAGATTCCTATATATAAGTGACTCTCTAAAGTGCAGAGAACTTTCAAGGAGAAACTTATTGTACCAGCACATTAGAAAGATGCAAATTACCCAAAGCCTTGTTTGAGGGGCACATCCCTGCTGAAATCAAAAAAGGACAACAATATTTTCTGCTCAAACTACTGTTTCTGTTTTAAACTATTGTTATTATTACCTCCACAATATAAATGCATCATGAAGGCTTTCTGGACAAGATTTCTTTAGGTGAAGATTCTGAAATTGGCATTAATTCCTTGGCCCAGGGTTGAACTATTGCATTTCACATGCTTGTGTATGTGAGCAAGTGTGTGTGTATCTGTGTTTTATCTGTGTGTGTGTGTGTGTGTGTGTGTATTTTCCATGCACCCTATCCAAACATTTCTCTCACGTAATTATGTCTTGATGACATCACAGGCACTGAGCCAACCTTAGGTTTATATCGCTTTCAAAAGATTATGAACTCTAATTCAAGCTTTCCAAAGTCTGACCAAATCTGAGGTGTTCTCAGCAGGAATAGAGCACTTCAAGGGTCATTGTCCTGCGTAAATGAAGCATGTTTTGTGGGCAGTCTGCTTGCTTGCTCTGCCTGTTTCCTCAGCCCTAAACCCTAACATTTATATGGGGCCTAGTGAGAGACCTGCAGTATGAAAAAGCACGCTTTTGGCAAAATCCAGAAAATAATAATGCTATGTATCTTATCATTTGGGAAAAGACACTGAAAGGGAAATTTAGGAAATTAATGGTATGAGCAGAATAAAACACACTGAAGTGTGCTAGATAGATTTTTTTTTTAAAAAGAACCTTTCCAAAAGGCATTGGAAGACAGTGTATTCTTCAAATTACTGCACTGCTCTTTAGCGTGAATTAGGACAGAGTGGGTCATGAATGAACATCACGTCCTTAATGAGAAGGCCAGATGTCCACATAGAGGAAATGTAAAGAAAGCTAAATCCTTGTAAAATTTTATATATTATCCCTTTCACCAAAATATGAAAAACAGATTAGAAGGGGGAAGGAAAAGTTCTTCTATAAATAAATTTGAAGAAACACTGCACCAGAAGGAGACACTTGTTTAAATACATGGTCCAAGGAAGAAAAATCGTCAAATAAACAAGCTCCACTTTTGACGCTGCAGCAAAAACATTCCATATTCCTAGGCTCTAAAGCACAATTGTTTTCACCCTACCCTTGGAGACTGCCATCTGTTGGCTAGTGGTAAACAATCTGCCTCCAATGCAGGAGGCTTGCAGGAGACACTGGTTCAATCCTTGGGTCAGGAAGATCCCCTGGAGAAGGAGATAGCAACCCACTCCAGTATTCTTGCCTTGAGATCCCATGGACAGAGGAGTGTGGTGGGCTACAGTCCATGGTGTCAAAAAAAGAGCTGGCACCGTGAATCCCGTCTTCTTCAGCAATCATGTTAGGGATAAGAAATAAGATGAGCCATGGATCTTTCAAAGATGTGTATAAAGATGTCTTTATTGAAATCTACGGGGTCTCCCAGATGGCTCAGTGATAAAGAATCTGCCCACAATGCAGGAGATGAGGGTTCAATCCCTCGATTGGGAAGATCTCCTGGAGAAGGAAATGGCAACCCACTCCAGTATTCTTGCCTGGGAAGTCCCATGGACAGAGGAACCTGGTGGGCTACAGTTCATGGGGTTGTAAAGAGGCAGACATGACTTAGTGACTAAACAAAAATAACATTGAAATCTACAAGTTTATGTGTGGCCTAGATCCTTGCATTATTTGTTGTTTTCTTAGACTGCTTTCCTTGCCAACTTCTCCTTTCCCTGCATCTTGGATACTTGCAGTTCTCAAATCATACACAATTTGCCATTTGCAGGGTTGTCACTGAACTTTGGGAAAGAAACACGCCCATGGGCTACAGGGCCTGTCAGAAACTTGCTGACCATCTGAGCTTGCACAGCAAGTGCCTGCTGCACCCAGCAACGAGGAAAGAGAGAACACCTTGAATGCTTGCTTGATGGCTTTAAAAAAATGGCAACTCTCTGTTCTTGGAATGAAACCAAACAACAGTAGAGACGTGCTGTTTCCCTTGGACTCAAAGATGTTCATAATGGTCACCAAAGGGTCTGACCCTGAAATGTTGGGTGGGAAAGTTTTCAGGATGGGGCAGAGGGCGCAGCCATGATCTGGACATCTTGCCTTTTGGAGTTACTCATTTACAAGTTGTGTTATCTTAAGCAAGTCATTTAACCACTCGAAACTTCTGTCTCCTCCTTGGTAGATGGGAATGATGTGCTTGTCCCTTTAAGCCAGCCCTTGGGTGGAGTGCTATCTGGAACCTGGAGAATCTTCTAGAACCTTCCCCTCATACCCCTCGCTTGTTTCTCACTGGCTTCTGCACTGGTCCCACCTAAACCCAATTTTGAAGTCTTGATTTCATGACCCCAGCCTCCATCCTGCCCAGGCCCCTTTGTAAAGGTGTCCGCTGGGCATCTGCTTGCTGGTCCTCGGTTTTCTCCTGCAGCTCAGCTTGGCTTGCTTGCTGGGTCTCAGCATCTCTAATTACATCAGGTTGGAACTCTCCACACAACTGGCACTGGTACCCACTTCTCACTCTACTCTACTCCTTGGCAAATTCCAGCCCTCTGGAAAGATAGCTTAGTAACATTAGCTGACATTCACTGGGTCCTTACCAAGCACTTTATTCATCTCATAAAGCCCCGCGAGGCAAAGATTTGTTATCATTTGCATTTTAAAGTAGACAAAACTGTGACATAGCAAAGTTAACTAACTTTCCCAAGGTCACAGAGCTCATACAGTGCAAAGCTGAGATTCAAGCACAAGTCAAGGGTCAGCAAGCGTCTGGAAAGGGTCGAGTATTGAGGCTTGGTGGGCTGAATGGTCTCTATCACAGCTCCTCAGCAATGCTGCTGTTGTACAAAAGCAATGACAAGCCAATATAAACACATGAGCAGGGCTGTGTCCCAGTATAACTTTATTGACATCAAAATATGAATTTCATATCATTTTCATGTGTCACACCATATTATTCTTTTGATTTGTTTAAATTCTTGAAAATCACAAGCACCATTCTTAGCTCGCAGGCCACACAAAATCAGATAGAGGGCTGGATTTGGACCACGGGCTATGGTTTGCAGACCCCTAACCTCGGCTATCATTTCCAGAGCTCATGCCTTCACCAGCAGAGGATGCTGCCTCTCTATAATACCATTCTCATCCATCTCATTGATGAGGAAACTGAGCTTGCACAAAGCTGGGAAGGAGAGGGATCTGGAAGGCCAGGCAGCCCACACCTGATGCCTGGACTTCACATCTAAGTTATGGCCAGGAGATGAGGTATGTTGGAGCTCCCCTGCCCACTTTGTAGCATAAACATGAAGGTGAATGAGATAATGTACCTGGCATACACAAAAAAAGCACACTTGAGTCTTTTTTTTTTTTTTTATGTATGGGTGCTCTTCTAAACTGTATAATATAAACAACTGAGGTTAAGCTACCTCCTAAAAACCAGTCTCCTAGAGGGAATGTATTAATATTTTCCCTTCATTTTACAAGCATTTGTCTAGTGCCTGATTTGTGCCAAGCATACTGGGCACTGGTAAGTGATGATGGAGGTGGGATGACATCACTTAGTTTAGTGGGGAAAGACAGACATGCCCATAGGAGATTGGGGTCTAGAGGGTTAAGTGCTACCTTGAATGGGCTGCAGGAGATTACACTACTGCCATGTCCTGTGGGTGAGTGGGAGCAAGGGAAGGGCTATGCAGGCTGGGGTCTCTGAGGCAAAGGGAGAAGAGACTTACCGGCTGAGAGAATACAAAGACATGGCTATATGGAAAGTCAGTTCAGCTCTCCTGTAAGGGAGCTGGGATGGTGGCAGAAACGAGGCTGGGAGGGAGGCAGGGCCAGTTGGATAAGGGCCTTAGAGTCTCTGCCAAAGTCCTAGACTTCAAGACTGGCTCGGTAAAATAGGAGTGCACAAAGCTATAGGATACACACGAGGCAGCTCTCCAGGGCATCGTTTATGCTCAAAGAATATAAGGGAAAGGGAATATATGGGAAATATGAGGGAAAATGATCCTATGGCACAAAGCTATAGGATACACACAAGGAAGCTCTCCCGGGCATCATTTATACTCAAAGAATATAAGGGAAAGGAAATATAAGGGCAAATGATTGTTTCTAAGAGGGGGGAGACAAGTGGATATTTAGAGTTGAGTTAAAAATCCATATTCAGTTTTATAACAAAGCATGAGATTTCAAAGAAATTCAGAGTAGGCAGCTTTGGACTCTACCCCATACCTCCATAGCTTTTTTTGAGAAGGCTTTGAGAAGGAAGCAGGGGAGAATGGGCAGAAAGTGGGTGGACAGTGCGGTGACATGATTGGATTTGCTTCTGTGGAGTTATATTTCTGGTGACAGCAAAGAGGAAGATGGGGAGGAAGATATTAGAGGTCCAGAGACAGGATACAATAACTGGGGCAGGGGAAGGTGGGACTGAATAGCTTAGAACAGAGGGGGGTTTAGGGGACTTCCCTGGTGGTCCAGTGGTTCTGAGCTGCCACTCTGAGCTTTCACTGCAAGGCAGTGGGGTTGGGGGAAAACGGCGACAATTCGATCCCTGGTCAGGGAACTAAGGTACACATGCAGTGTAGCCAAAACTTTAAATAAGCAAATTTTAGAGCAAAATCTTAAAAAGAAAAAGAACAAGAGAGTTTTGATGTTATCATTAAATGCACATCCTCATTCCAGGCAGAAGCAGTGGGAAGACCGATGTGCACTTGCTTTAGAGTCCAAAGCCCAATATCAGAACCCCTGATTTTGTCTAGCTGTGTGACCTTGAGCAACGCACTCAGTCTCTCTGAATTTCTCTTTTCTCATCCTCCAAAGCAGTGGAACCATACCTGTCTTGCCTGCCTCCAGGAGTCCTCTTTTGTACTAAGATAAAGCCTGTAAGAGCTCTTTGTTGAGGGCTTGACGTGACTTGTGAGTTTCAAGGGAACAAAAGGCCAGAGCTCTTTCTGCCTGGTGACCTGTCCAAGAAAAGGCAATTGCTATTTTTCCCCCCTTCTTCAGCTGTTGGAGCTGCGGATCAATTGCAACCAGGCTCAACAAAAAAAGGTAGTCATACATGATCAGCAAAATGGTCCAAATGATGTCATCCATCAAGATGGACATCGCAATTTGCCAACTATTTTCTCATAAATCAAACCGTGGTCCCTCAAGGAAGAGGGGCAGGGCTGGAGGAGCCAGCATGGCAGTGCTTATCGGGAGACCAGACGCAGGGAATCCAGGGAAGAGCTCCCTTAAGGATACAGTAATTATTTTCACTCGATGGGAAACCAAGAGGGGCACGATGGGAGGGAGAGCTGGAGAGTGTCTGCCTCACTTCATTACAACTCCCCAGGCAAGGGACACAACATATGCTTTTCATTGGGAAGCCAATAATTTTGAATCGTGGGACAGGTGAAAACCTAAATGACATTTGCAAACCTTGATTTATTTCTCTGCTTAACTCCGGAACATGCTTTAGACTCAGCTCTATAAGTTTCCATAGATTAGTGGTCAATGTCAAGAATTTTCAATGACATATTCAAGCGTTTCCTGTCCCTATCAGTTAATTAAATATTTTCAGTACTAATCTCTTCTTATTGCAATGGTTTCCCTTCTTTCGCTTATGGGTTGGGAAAACAACGAGAGATGAAGTATGTGCCTTATTGAAAACAAAATAACAAAAATAAAAAAGAATACTTTTCCCCCCACGTGCTATTTTACTTGCTGGAAATCTCATTAAAAGTTATTTATGAGCTGTTAGGGATCCCATAAGGATTACACCTAATTCAGTCTGTAAAGCTTTTGAGTTTCTTTTACATGAAGGACCTCCTTTCCCATTATTCTACTTTGGTTTGCACCCAAATAAATACTGGAGATCAACTTCTTGGCAGAAGGGGGTTTCATGGTCCCTAAACTCACCAAGGTCCCTCACATGACCCAGGCAAAGGTGACTTCTTGCTCCCCTTTCTGCTGGGTCTGCTCTGCTATGACCAGGGCAATCAACTGGAGGCAAACCTGTGGCAATTGATAAATTAGTATTTGTGTCGTTATATAAATTGTAGCGAAGGTGGCAGAATTGTAGGTATCATTTATATCCTTGTGGTTTGTAGGCTTGGCAACAAATCTCCCAGTTAGTCCTAATCCACTAACCCATTTTCCTCAGCTCCTCCTCCCCCAACTCTCTCAGAAAAAAAGCAAACTGAATTTGTTTAGAACGAGGAATTTCCCAATCCTTTTATAAGACTTCCATGCTCATTATTTTGTTGCTTCTCAGGCATCTGAACCTCAGTTCACCAAAAATTGAAATTCTAATCAAGGCATTTTTTTTTTGGTCCTTCTTCCCTGGTGGCTCCGACAGGAAAGAATCCCCCTGCAATGCAGCAGACCCAGGTTCGATCCCTGGGTCAGGAAGATCCCCTGGAAAAGGGCATGGCAACCCACTCAGTACTCTTGCCTGGAGAATCCCCATGGGCAGAGGAGCCTGGTGGGCTACAGTCTATGAGGTCGCAAAGAGTCAGACACGACTGAGTGACTAACACCGGTACTTTCACGAGACCCTTTACTAAAATCTCCCAAATAAAGAGGCATTTAATTTCCAAAGAATCTTCCCTGTGTTCGTATTTCTAAGACACAAAGAAGAATGTAGTCATTCAAGTAGCTGAATATTCAAAATGGAATTTTTGTCAGGTAGGAAATCGGTATAAAAATTTAGTAGCAATAGCAGCCTTACTACCATATGCATCAGACGCACAACATACTGATGTTTAACTGTTAGCTGTTATTATTACCAGTGTTCCTACTATCTTTTCTATTAAAAGGCTGACTGATGGATGGCTTATTTCTCTCCAGGTGTCTACATACTCCTCATCCACTAGCTCATTTTTCCAGTAGAAACAATAGGCACTAATAACTCTAAGTCCATGCTGAAGTATCCAGCTAGGTTGTGTGTAAGTCTGGCATGTCATTCTGCCGCCATGGAAATAACCAACAGCAGTGTCTTTACTTACAGATCTTCCCCTCTCGGATCTCAAAGCATTTACAGCTACATGGTACTGAAACCCTAGCCTACCCATCTCCATTTGGCAAGAGTTGGTTCTCCCCAAAGTGGCCCAACAATTAAGCAATGGCTACATCTTTTAGGAAAGAGTGTATTTCTCCTTAATCTCGGCCATCTGGAGGATTTTAACATTCTGTATCCTTTCGTAGAATTCTATATAAAAGATCAGTTTTGTTTCTTTATTATTATTTTTCAGTTTTATTTGTTAACGATCACTGAAACATCCTGAGTATGTTGTAAGCCTCCAAACGAGAAACGTCTCTCAGGCTAAACCAGGGAAAACCACATGGGTTGTTTGTATGTTAGTCTAACACAGTGGTTCTCAACCTTGGCTGCCGCTAAGAAGACAGACTGACTCTGTCTTGCCCTACCCCCCAGCGTTGTTGCTTGGTTTTGTTTGTTTTTGTCTTTAGGACTCCCAGGGAATAATATGGAGGCAGCCAGGCTTGAGAACCACTATCCTAAGTTTGATGAGAAAAACATGCTCTGGTGATACTATGGTGAATTCCTCCCAGGGTCCTCAGTGCCTGCCCTTGCTGTAATTAGGAGTAGAATGAGCCTATAGGGCTGTCATTTACCTCTGACTCCAAACATGGCCTCAGAGTTGCTACCCACTCGTGTTTAATGAGTTGAATTATTGTTAGGGGTTGAATCATGCCCACCTAAAAAAGATATTGAGATCCAAACCTTTGTGAATACGAGCTTATTCAGAAAGAGTCTTCATAGATGGCCAATTTATGGTAAGGTCGTTAGGGTGAGCCCTAATCTAATTGTGCCCTTATAAAAAGAGCTAACTGGACATAGAGACAGACACATACACGGGGAGAAGACCATGTGAAGATGAAGGCAGAGATAAGGGTGATGCTTCTAAAGTCAAGGATTGCCAAAGATTGCAGCAAAGCACCAGAAGCTGGCCAAGAAGCCAGAAACAGATCGCCCTCAGAGCGCTCAGAAGGAACAAAACCTCTGACACCTTGATCCTGGACTTCTAGCCCAGGACTGAGAGGCAATAAATTTCTGTTGTTTAAGCCACCCAGTTTGTGGCACTTTGCTACGGCAGCCCTATGACACTAATTCAACCAGTGAATCAACTCAACACACTTTTAAACTCGCCAGGCAGATAACGTTTACTAAGACCAGGGCTCAGCCTTGACCCCACACAATCCATAAGACCAAGGTATCGCTTAGCCCACTAGTCTGCAAAGCGAGGATTACAGACATGTTCTTCCCTGGGCTTCCAGGAGGAGGTGGCATCATTTGATCTGAGCTTTGGAAGAGTATTGTTTTTGACAAGAATGAAGGGAAGCAGAGACTTCCCTGTGGTCCATTGGTTAAGACACTGTACTTACAATGCCAGGGACACTGGTTCAATCCCTGATTGAACTAAGATCCCACTTGCCCTGTGGTGTGGCCAATAAATTTTAAAAAAAATTAAGAAGTAAATGTTATATTTAAAAAAGAGTCAATAAAAGCAAAGACACAGAAACAAAGGTATTCCAAAGTAGGGGGCTGTCTCAGTAACAAGTTGGGCAGTCTGACAGAAGGCAAAAAGGAACAGCCTCTGTGTACATGTGAGTATGTGTGTGTGTGTGTGTGTGTGTGTGTGCCTCTTTGGGGTGAGGAGTTGGGCCAAAGTGACAATAATCAAAATAATAGTGAACATCCTTAGAGTGTATACTCTGAATGAAGCACTGTGCTGAATCCTATTCAATTCTAGGGTTGAGCCAGTGGAGCTCAGAGGCTGTTGCTATCGCCATTCTACAGAAAAACCAGAGCTCCAAGATGCATCAGACCCCACAGCTGGATTCTGCAGGGTTCTCACTAATACAACTTTGCGAACTAGTCTGTACCCCGGGGGCGGGGGGGAGGTGGTGAGGGGGTTGGAGTAGCTTTGATGGAGATGGAGAGAAGACAGTGGTCTTAAAGCAAATACATGTCTTTGCTGGACAAGGGGCGGTGCATCCCTGGAGGTCCCATCTGTGTGTGGGCATGAGGCTGCCCACCTCACCTCTGCTATTTCCAGTTGCCGTCCCCCTTCTAAGGGTTACTGATAAGTCAGGGAAACCCATAGAGAGCAAGGGGTGCTTTCGGATTGGAGTCCAGCTTTGTTCTTTGACTCCAGTATTACAGGGGAAAACAGAAGAGGGAAGAGAAGGAAAAGTGAAAAGTTCCAGCATATGAGTAGCATTTGCAATGTAATCTACGTGCTCTGAGCCAAGTTACTGTACACGCTCTGGGGAGAATTACAAATAAATGCCGAAACGTTTTGAAACATGGCTTATACCTAATTAATCATGGAACTTAAGGAACAAAGAATGCATTTCTTCAAAGTTTTCAGCGTTTTCTCTATTAAGTGGGAAGGGTAGGAAAAGGGAGGGAAAATCTCCATGCCCTGTAATGGATACACTGTGCACTTCATTTGGGGAAAGAAAGCTCTTAATCTTCTTTGGCCTCCCGCAACCTCTGAATCCTTACATCTTTCATACTGTATGTTGAGTATTTTCATATTAAAGGAAACTGAAAGTTTCCAGATCACGGAATATCCCTCAGCTTTTTGTCTCTTGATCCCTCAGCCCAAACAATACCGGTTTTGAGATTATGAGATCATCAGGCATTTCTTAAGTACTCATGACATTGTGCCCTGAGATTCCTGGGTCCCTTTCACATGCCGCCGCCACCCAGAGACACCTGTGGGCATGTTCCACTTTGAAGGCAAAGCTCTGAGACCCAAGTCTTTGCCACAGCTATGCTCTCCCCATGCTCTTAACTTTTGTACCTTAGCTTCCCTGTTTGCAAAACGAATGTGGAGAGTCACTGATACCTCTGGTTTATTTTGAGTGTTAAGTAAAATAATGCCACAAAAGCACTTAGCCTTGTGCCTAGAAGATAACCGCTCCATGATGGAATGTGCAACTAAAGTTTCCAGATACTGTTTTGCATTCCCTCCTTAAGCATGGACTTGGTGGAATCACCGTTTCCTTGGCCAGCCAAGGTAATTCTTTAAAGTTCTGTTGCATCAGCGGCAGATAACGCAATCAGCAATGACTTTGTCCTTTCTAGCAGTGTTCAAGGCTGCTACAGGAAGCAATGGTTCAACTCTTTTCTCTGGAGTTTTTCCATAGTCACTCCAAGAGCTTGTGTGGTTACAACTTGAAGGGAATTGGAGAAGTGTGTTCATTGCGAACAGTGTCACTTGCCCTTTAAGTGGCTTTGAACAAGTCAGTCAGTCTGCTTGAATGCAACCTCCCCAAACCTACCCTTTATCGAAAAGGAAATTAAAAAACTATAATACATTAAAGTGGGTATGAGTAAAATCTGAAGCCTGGACTCCCCTCTCTTCTAGCTAGAGAATTAGAATGAAGAGAATACTTGGTTAAGAATTACCAAGAGCCACAATGAACATCTTCTAAATTTTCTCCATGTATTCTCTGTTCTCATTCTTGAACAGCTCAGCCAAGGCCATGTGTCCTGGGGCTGACCATTCAGAGGTAAAACCTGGGACTTCGAATCTGGAGGAAGCCAAAAAGAGGTTTTTGGAGAAGTCTGGCACAGGGTGGTAGCACCAAATGGCCAGTGGAGGTTTTGCCAGGGGTGGCATCATAACCAGACAATGCCTTAGGCATGACCTCAACTGTGTTCTTTGTTCTCTAACCCCTCTGGACTCCAGCTGATTTTTCATCTTAGCTCCCAGTTTTTCCATAGACTCTGAGCCACCCAACATTGTCCTTATGTCTTCTCTGTTTAAGTTAACCACTAGGCTCCTTTGCTTATAAATGAGAACCTGGACTGAGACAAATTAAGAAATACTCAGTACCTACTATGTACCAAGTATTTTACAGATGAGGAAACTGAGACCTGGAGAGAGTTGAGGTCTTGCCAAGGTCACTGTGGTGCTGGAGAAGACTCTTGAGAATCCCCTGGACAGTAAGGAGATTAAACTAGTCAATCCTAAAGGAAATCAACCCTGAATATTCTTTGGAAGGATGGATGCTGAAGCTGAACTCTTTGGCCAAAATACTTTGGCCACCTGATACGAAGAGCTGACTCATTGGAAAAGACCCTGATGCTAGGAATGATTGAAGGCAGGAGGAGAAGGGGGTGGCAGAGGACGAGATGGTTGGATGGCATCACCAACTCAATGGACAAGAGTGTAAGCAAACTCCAGGAGGTGGTGAAGGACAGGGAAGCCTGGTGTGCTGCAGTCCATGGGATTGCAAAGAGGCGGACACCACTTAATGACTGAGCAACAACAACAAGATCACCAGGATGGTCAGAGTTGGTACTGGGATTAGAACCCCTGTCTGTCTGCCCTTTTCACTCAGTCTTTTAGCAAAGAGAGCTAAGAAGTAAAGCTGAAGTCCACGATCATTCATATTTGCACTGAACTTGCCCTGTAAGTAGGGCTTTCTGAAGTTTACATTTGTGCCAGGAGGCTACATTTTCTCCTCCCACCCCCTTCCATACCCACTCCCCATCCCAACCTGGTGCTTACGTGAAGGTCACTCAGTCGTGTCCAACTTTTTTGTGACCCAATGGACTGTAGAGCCCATGGAATTCTCCAGGCCAGAAAAATGGAGTGGGTAGCCTTTCCCTTCTCCAGAGGATCTTCCCAACCCAGGTTTCCTGCATTGCAGGTGGATTTTTTACCAGCTGAGCCACAAGGGAAGGTTGGCTGTCTGTAAATTGCATCAAAAGTGAATTGTCTTCCAGGGGGGAAGCATCACTGCTGTGCCTATGAACCAGACAACCGAGGTGAGGGATAAAGGGACCAAAACAGTGGAAGACCTTGGCTTTCTGTCCCTTGTAACAACTCTGTGTTGTTTGTGTGTGCTGGTAATTATCCTTGGTTCACGTCCCTTCGGCCAATGCCTTCAGAAATTAAATGCACATGCCTTATACTGTGTGGAGAGAGTGCTTGGCTCATTCAGTTTCCACTTCACCCGTTGCTCTGACACCTGTTGTACCAAACAGGGGGCACGATCCTCACACCCTGGCATCAAGGAAGGGGAGTCAGATGTTGCATCTGCCTTTGGAATGGCACCCCACTGGGGCTTTGCTACAGAGGTGGAGTAGCTGGCCAAAGAATGGGAGGCCACAGCGTGGCCATCCACATCCACGTTCCCACAATCTTCTCTTCCTCAAATCAAGGATGGGGAGCTAGCCACTCTCCAGGCATCAAACTTCCAACAGTTTCCCTGGAAATGGACCCACATAAGACATCTTATGCTTGACCTCACTGTAGTGAATCTGCAGAATATCAGCCTGGCCAGAACTTGGTCATCTTGCTGCTTTTCCACTGATTTTCTAGAAGCTGATTATTCAGTATCTTGGGTAACAAAGGCAGTTTGAACTTCATCGTCCCTTCTTCAGCATTAGATACTGAGGGCCTTGGTCAGTGATACTTTGTATAAAACATGAAGCAGTGAATTAAATGCAACTTGATGGTACATGTTGTACCCTAATGAAAGCAAAGGCTCGGGAACAATATTTGTGGACGTGTTACCCAATAAAGTGTTAGCGAAGGAGCTCGTAAAGCTGCCAGAGGGATTTAACCATTGCTGGAGCAAGAGGGAGATGCTGTTCAGTTGGGCTGGATGCAGAGTGAGTTCTCCCAGCTCTATCGCAGATGCTGGAGGGTTTTTTTTTTTTTTTTTAAAACACATGGCAGAAAGACACTTGGGTTTGGCACCAAAATGTCTTGCGGTAAAGAAAAAAAAATTAGAAATATCCAAAAGTGCTTAAAAGAAATCTGGAGGGGAAAAAAAAAACCAGATGTGAAGAAATGAAGACAGGATGACATGGGGTGCCGCGTCAGCCCCTTTAAAACGATGGCAGAGGGAAAGAACTCTTCTCCATGGCAGCTGATAGACACGAGCAATTGAACAGTTCATATCCTCTCTGTTGTCCCTGTCACGAGATTTGTAGGTCGTTCTCAGCCAGCCACTGGGGCAGAAGGGCACAGGTCGTGACCTGCTGATTTACCAAAGTATGATCAACTCACACAAATTATAGGCGTAAGAGAATCCTGACAACTTCAATATGAGCGCAAGGAACGCAATTATTTGTGACATGTGAAACCAGTGTGAGACCATAATTCTATCGCTGCGTGACAAGGCATTATTAGCCGGGGCAGGCAGCGGCTTGAACCAGGAGCAGCTGGAGGAGAGGCAGGGAGGGGAAGAGAGAGAGACGGAGAGAGCTCCACGGGGGAGACCCTGGATGGGCTTTCTCTCCCAGGGCTGCTGGCAACAGCCGGGGCCCCTTTGTGGAATGCGGACGTCCCCAGAGGACAAGTCACCTCGCCACTTTCTGGCCCTTGAAGAATGAAGAAGAGCTTGGTAGGAAGGACGGAAGAGTTTGGTAAGTAGGAAGTTTTGTGAGAAGCACACCCTGGCCCTGTGGCTGTGTGCAGCCAATGTGTTGTTTGTTTTTGACACCAGGCATGTTTTGCAAACTGCAATGCTGTTTCCAGGGGAAGATGAGGTGGAGATCAGGCTGCTGAGCAGATACCTCTGCTCCTCATGCTTCCTTCCCACCAGTCCTCTCTGGAACTTTCAGGGAAGGAGACACAGCCCAGACCCCCAGGGTTTCCTCAGCCCCAGAGATCCCACTGCCTGAGCCTCTGTGGACTCTCTGTGTAGGGGTTCAGCTCAAGGCAGGTGTAGGTGTTTCCCTTCTGAGGATAGTTGTGGAGGTTTTGGCCCAGGGGTGTGTGAGAAGAGGGTGACTGGGCCATAGCAAGGCTTCCTCAGGCTGGGCGAGGGGTCATGTGACAGGTGTGTCACGTGACAGGTGAGTCTCCAACTAACCTATTCGTGAAGCAGGCAGTGGGACCGTGTTCTGCTAGTCTCCTGCAGAGTTCACTGGGCTGCTTCTTAGCCCAGTGACCGTAACCCCAGTGTTGAGTGGTAGGTGGTCTTGATTCATACAGTCAATAAACGTACCACGAGCACCTACTTGGTGTTGACACTGCAAGGCATTTGTTGTGTGGTTGTACATCACTCAGTGGTGTCCGACTCTGAGACCACATGGACTGCAGCACGCCAGGCTTCCCAGTCCTTCACTTCTCCCTGAGTTTGCTCAATCTCATGTCTACTGAGTAGGTGATACCATCCAACCATCTCATCCTCCATCATTCCCTCCTCCTCCTGCCTTCAATCTTTCCCAGCATCAGGGTCCTTTCCAGTGAGTCAGCTCTTCACATCAGGTGGCCAAAGTATTAGAGCTTCAGCTTCAGCATCCAGCCTTCCAATGAATATTCAGGGTTAATTTCCTTTAAGATTGACAGGTTTGATTTCCTTGCAGTCCAAGGGACTCTCAAGAGTCTTCTCCAGCACCACAGTTGGAAAGCATCAGTTCTTCGGTACTCAGCCAAGGCATAGAGAATCGGAATGAGAAACACCTGCATCTGCCCTGCTAGGTCTCAGAGAGGGAGGATGGAGAGATAATGAAAACATACCATGGAAATGGGCAAGCTCTAGGAATCACGGGTGTGCTGGGGAAGTGGGCTTCCTGGCATCATTCAGATGTCTGCTCAGATCTCCCACATAGCGGGATCTACTTTGACTGCACCATCCAAATAGGTCTTCTGTCTCAGGCACACGTTCCAGCTTGCTGTCCTGTCTGAAGGCAGGAACTGGGGGTACATGAGCCAAGGATCAACATCAGCACACACGCAAGTGTAGGGCTGCTAGGTAGCAACCCTTGCCAGCAGGAATCAGTACTTGACTGAAGATCACTATTTGTGCCTATCCATCGTGCCTGTTAAGCGTAAGCTCCAGGAGGGCGGGGACAGTGTCTCCTCAGTCTTTGTCCCCAAGTTGCCTTGAACAGTGAGCCCAAGGTACTTGCGCAGTCAACAAGTTTGAGGGCCCCAGTGCTAAGAACCATTCCAGGTGTTCTGCCCTTTTTTTTTTTTTTAGTGTTTTTAAGGGTTTTTTTTGTTTGTTTGTTTTAATATTCTATCTCTTAATGGCTGCGCTGGGTCTTCATTGCTACAAGAGCTTCTTCTCTACTTGCAGTGCTCAGGCTTCTCGTTGTGGTGGCTCCCCTTGTTGTGGAGCACAGGCTCTAGGTGTGCTGGGCTCGGAGTTGCGACTCCCGAGCTCTAAAGCACAGCTTCAGTAGTTGTGGCCCACGCACAGGCTGTATTGCTCAGTGGCATGTGGGATCTTCCTGGACCAGAGACCGAGCCTCTGTCTCCTCCATCAGCAGGAGGATTCTTTACCAATGAGTCTCTAGGGAAGCCGTGGGCATTCTTGCTTTTAAACACATTCGCTTGTCTAATCCTCCCAACCACCTAGTGAGGTAAGTTTGTTAGTTATCTGTTGCTTTATAACAAATCATTCCCAGATGGAATGTCTTCAATGGACAATATTTATTCTGTCTTACAGGTCTGGGGTTCAGCTGGGCCACTTCTGCTGATCTCGCTTAGAGGTTGATGCAGCTGCATTTTGCTGGGAGATTGGTCATGGCTTCAATTCAAATGGACACATCCTCCAGATTTCCCAATCACTCGCCAATCTAACCTGGATTTCCCGAGAACCTGGGGTCTGGGATTCCAGAGAAAAGAAGCAATTGCTGAAGGCCTGGACTCAGAAGTCCCAGGTCATCACTTCCTTCCTGTTCTATTGGCTCAAACAAATGCCAAGGCTAGTCCATCCTTGAGGAGAGGGACCTGGACATCTCTTCTTGATCTAAGGAGGGACACAGGTTGGGGGGATTGTGTTTGGAGACCACCTACTACAGTATTATTAGCCTGCTTTCTAGTGGTAGAAACTGAGGCTTGCTGCTGCTAAGTTGCTTCAGTCGTGTCTGACTCTGTGCAACCCCATAGACGGCAGCCCACCGGGCTCCCCCGTCCCTGGGATTCTCCAGGTAAGAACACTGGAGTGGGTTGCCATTTCCTTCTCCAATGCATGAAAGTGAAAATTGAAAGTTTAGTCGCTCAGTCGTGTCCGACCCTCAGCGACCCCATGGACTACAGCCTTCCAGGCTCCTCTATCCATAGGATTTTCCAGGCAAGAGTACTGGAGTGGGGTGCCATTGCCTTCTCTGAACTGAGGCTTAGAGGGATAGAAACATGTGTCCCAAAGTGGCAAGGAAGTGGAGAGCTAGGATGTCAGCCTGGAACACTCTAGCTCTACCTCCAGTGTTCTTTGCTAAATAGTGACTCTTCTCAACAGCCCCTCCTCCACCCTGTAGGGCAGGGCTGATATTGTCTGCGGCTTCCTCTCTGTTCTTCACTTTCCAGCATAGTGACCTGGGTTTGGGGAGTGGGGGTGGATGGAAAATTATAGACCTGGGATTTCATCCAGCCCCTACAACTCATTAATTAAGAGACCTTGAGCAGATTTCTGAACCATTCAGAGTGTCTTTTCCTTATCTGTGAAATGGGGCAGTTCTGGTATTTACCACACAGGATTGTGGGAGGCTTAATTAGGACTCTGTATATGAGGCACGCCATCCAATGTGTGGTGTCTAGTCATCATTCAAAGAGTGACAGTTTTAAGATGCCAGAGGTCTCCAGCTGGACCCCAAATGAGCCTTCACAGACTAGTTTCATAATTGTATTTAAAATGTAAGAATCCCCAGATGGATTGAACATACACCCATGTTTACTGTTAATTCAAGGATACTTTCTGAGAGCAACAAAAATGCTTTCAAGGACTGGCTTGTTATAACATAATTCATCACGCTTTTCCCTGCAAGAATCTAACTGGCATTCTGACTTTGTGTCCCTATAGGGATTTTTTTCATCAAGATTAAAAAAGAAAAAGAAAAAGGTGAACAGAATTCTATACAGAATTCTATACTGTGAAGCTAGGATTTAAGATAGACAAAAATCTAAGTTACCAACAGAAAGCTAGGGAGAAACAAAAACACAAATACCCCCTGAGGGCCCCTGTGTCTCATCCTTGACTCACTGGATTAGTCAGGACTCTGGGATATTAGAGGTGATGTGCCTACATGGATTCCAGCCAGCTTAAAACAAGAGGGGGGCATTTATGGTCAGGCTCGGCTGGATCCAGGAGCTTACACAGCATTGTCAGAAATCACTGTCTCCGTGCTGAGACCTGCTTCTCCAAATGGTCCCCTTTTCCTCTTCTGTAGTCAAGTTCCTTCCTGGGCGCCTTTTGTTTTGCTTCTAGTTCTATAACTCCAAGAATCAGGCAGTTTCTTATCCTGTTCCTTATTTAAAAATTCCCAAGATTTAGAATTGGTTTAGGTTGGGCCTATGTGTGACATGACCCATCCGAGTCCCAGAGAGTGGATTCTGGTTGTCTAGCCTACATCAGGGCTGGCCTCTGTGGCCCCGGGCTGGGAATTCTGGGGTTACTAGTTGTGCAGATTGAGGAACAGTTCTGCAGGAAAAGTGGGAATTTTTAACAAGTTCTCCTGAAGGACGGTTCCAATATAGCCAAGCTATGGGTTTACTAAAAAAAAAAAAAAAACCCACGGCGGGGGAGGGGGAAAAACCTTTTGTTAACATGAACACTGCCCTTGTGTTGCTTGTGGCTTGGGTGGGGGGCATTTTTCTATCGATTATTCCTTTGTGCCCTACTTGCTGTGTTTATTTGTGGATATTTATTTTCCTACCAGTATTAGGAAATGCTTGAAATAAGCATATAACCATTAACCAAAGTCCTAATTTAACACCTAAATGTCACAACATGTATTCCACAGCCCCTGGATTAACCAGCAGTCACCTTGTAAACCAAAATTTGTGAAAAAGATTATATTCCTTTTATTTGTCCCCAAAAGTTTCCATTGTATACCAAAAAATGGAGACAGTGTTCCTTTTTGGGGAGAAGTTTCTACTTTGGGTCTAAACCAAATAAAATAATATTTAAGGAAACATTAAATAAATTATTTATCATGTTGGTCAACGTTTTGGGGAATATAGCTTAGATAAACACATTTTTAAGGTCAGCCACTCTAAGGGCTGGGTTTTATAAAAACAGCCTCCGAGGAGCTTTAATAAATCTGAAAAGAAAAAAAAAATCAAGCACTTGTTTTCATTACTGAATCATTTGCTGTTGCTGAATAATGGTCATTCAAGAAGGAAGCTTAACCAGGAGGCCCTGATAGCCACGCTGGGAAACTCTCATATTATGAAAAATCTATGTCGATGGTAAGCACTGTTGGCCATGTTGGATTTCTGTCAAAGCAGTCCAGTCCTTTGGTTGCATTTTAAATCAGATAAATGGACAGAGCTGGCTGATTTGGGTCATAAAATTGTCAAATGAAGATAAATTCATTCCTACTCAATGGGAAACTTCAGAGTAGACTCAGAATATATGTAAGTACAAAATAATGTGTTTCTATTCCCTTAAAATAAACGGTGACCAGATTCATCAAGTGCATTTAACTCACCTCCCGGGTCTTCCATCTTTTCAAATTGCAGCCCAAAGCATCTTGGGGGCTCATTTCTACTCCTAAATGGCATTCCGCAGCCAAAGGAAGGGATGGAGAAGAAAGGATGTTTGGATTTTAAGAAATGGCAGTGGAAGAAGTGAGAGCTCTAATGAAGAAGTGGGTGGGAAGAGCCGCCAAGGGGAGGAGTAAGGAAGGGAGGGCAATGGGAGGAAGAAGAAGGAGCAGAAATGAGAAATGCAGAAAATCTACCTTTGCAAACACTGGGCAGAGACCAGCTCGCAGGCACTGTTCGCTTGGCTCTGGTTTCATTTTTGTGTGGTTCCTCATTTGTCTGAAAATTGATGGGCTCTCGTGACTTCTTCCTATCGATGCAAGAAGGCAACATCTCTAGAAGTGCCCCAAGACCCCGCCTTGGTCTTGAAAGGAAAGCTGGGGCCAGGAATGAGCCTGGAGGTTCTGAGTCTTGTCTCTTCCAAGGGTGGAACCTGCAGCAGAATTTCATGGCTTCAAAAAAGAAGATACTTTCTGTTTCTAAGCAGGAAGGCATGTCACTGAGGAGCTGGAGGAGTTGAGCTTGCATTACCATAAAGTGCCTCAGGGCTTGAAAGTTCAGGAGAAGAGAGCCTGACTAAACCACATCTGGGGCTTGAGGTTTTATTGAACTGGTAATGAAAATAATCTTTGCAAAAATATTTTGAAAATATTTGATAAACACAGACTGAAGCTGCTGCCTAGATGCATGGGAGTAAAAATAGCCCTGAATTCAGAGTAGCAACCTGTGGGAAACCAGCCAGTCCTGGTTGAGGCACAAAGCAGAATGATGGGAAAGACAGGCTTTCAGTTCAGTTCAGTTCAGTCGCTCAGTCGTGTCCGACTCTTTGCGACCCCATGAATCGCAGCACGCCAGGCCTCCCTGTCTGTCACCAACTCCCGGAGTTCACTCAGATTCACGTCCATCGAGTCAGTGATGCCATCCAGCCATCTCATCCTCTGTTGTCCCCTTCTCCTTCTGCCCCCAATCCCTCCCAACATCAGGGTCTTTTCCAATGAGTCAACTCTTTGCATGAGGTGGCCAAAGTACTGGAGTTTCAGCTTTAGCATCATTCCTTCCAAAGAACACCCAGGGCTGATCTCCTTCAGAATGGACTGGTTGGATCTCCTTGCAGTCCAAGGGACTCTCAAGAGTCTTCTCCAACACCACAGTTCAAAAGCATCGATTCTTCTGTGCTCAGCCTTCTTCACAGTCCAACTCTCACATCCGTACATGACTGCTGGAAAAACCATAGCCTTGACTAGATGGACCTTAATCGGCAAAGTAATGTCTCTGCTTTTGAATATGCTATCTAGGTTGGTCATAACTTTCCTTCCAAGGAGTAAATGTCTTTTAATTTCATGGCTGCAGTCACCATCTGCAGTGATTTTGGAGCCCAGAAAAATAAAGTCTGACACTATTTCCACTGTTTTCCCATCTATTTCCCATGAAGTGATGGGACCAGATGTCATGATCTTTGTTTTCTAAATGTTGAGCTTTAAGCCAACTTTTTCACTCTCCTCTTTTGCTTTCATCAAAAGGCTTTTGAGTTCCTCTTCACTTTCTGCCATAAGGGTGGTGTCATCTGCATATCTGAGATTATTGATATTTCTCCCAGCAATCTTGATTCCAGCTTGTGGAATCACAATCACATTCCAGGATGTCTGGCTCTAGATGAGTGATCACATCATCGTGAGCAAGGCAGAAGCGAGCCCAAATCCCAGCTCCACCACTTGTTAGCACTATAACCATGTGTGTGTTACACCCATCTGGGCCTCAGTGGCTTCATCTCCTTGCAGTCCAAGGGACTCTCAAGAGTCTTCTCCAACACCACAGTTCAAAAGCATCGATTCTTCTGTGCTCAGCCTTCTTCACAGTCCAACTCTCACATCCGTACATGACTGCTGGAAAAACCATAGCCTTGACTAGATGGACCTTAATCGGCAAAGTAATGTCTCTGCTTTTGAATATGCTATCTAGGTTGGTCATAACTTTCCTTCCAAGGAGTAAATGTCTTTTAATTTCATGGCTGCAGTCACCATCTGCAGTGATTTTGGAGCCCAGAAAAATAAAGTCTGACACTATTTCCACTGTTTTCCCATCTATTTCCCATGAAGTGATGGGACCAGATGTCATGATCTTTGTTTTCTAAATGTTGAGCTTTAAGCCAACTTTTTCACTCTCCTCTTTTGCTTTCATCAAAAGGCTTTTGAGTTCCTCTTCACTTTCTGCCATAAGGGTGGTGTCATCTGCATATCTGAGATTATTGATATTTCTCCCAGCAATCTTGATTCCAGCTTGTGGAATCACAATCACATTCCAGGATGTCTGGCTCTAGATGAGTGATCACATCATCGTGAGCAAGGCAGAAGCGAGCCCAAATCCCAGCTCCACCACTTGTTAGCACTATAACCATGTGTGTGTTACACCCATCTGGGCCTCAGTGGCTTCATCCATAAAATGGAAATGAATACTCCTCCAGTGGGCTGCCATGAGGTCAAAACAAGGTAAGTTGTATGGAAATGCTGTTCTTCTAGATTGTCAGAATGGTCATTGCCCTTTCTACATCCGTTTCCTTGTGACATCCCATTAAGAGGTAGAGTCGATTTCTCCACCTCTCATATCTTGATTAGCCATGTGACTTGGAGCATTAGCAAATGTGAAACAGGCAAAAACTTGAAATTGCTTGCCTGTTGGAGGTTTATCTCTTTTGTCGGGCTTGGAACCCTGAATCTAGTGTGCAAGTGCAACTGAACTAGCCTAGTGGAGGATGAGAGTCCCCGTGGGTGACCAAGGTAACCCAGCAGACCGCCTGTCACCTGCCAGCTGTGCAAGAGAAGTAACTTTAGATCATCCAGATACCATTCCTCCTATCAGCTAACTCCAGAAGCAGGGAAGTGGCCAGTCATAGAGATCAACTAAGCCAGCTCAGAGCAGGGGACCATTCAGCCAACCCCCAAACTTGTGAGCTAAATAAAAAGTTGTCATTTTAAGTCACTAAGTTTTGGGGTGGCTTGTTATGCAGCAAAAACTTGTTAATAGGCTCTCTTATTGATGATTGAATCAATCAGTCATTTAAATTGCCTGATTTTTGTTCAAAACAATTTCTGTCTGTAGAGATAGACTGGGATATGGCAATCTTTCTGGTAGCTATTTTGTATAGTCACATGGCTTAGGATTAATTGCGAAAAACAAGAAGATTTAAGACATCAATAAGGATTTTTCTGAAAGTATTTTAAAGTCTTTCCTCCCATCATATTTTAAAAGTTTGACATCAACATTCTTTAAGCCAGAATAATGTATAAAGCAAACACCAAACACTGAAGCTCACTGAGGAGGTTTGATTGTAAGACTGGTGGAAACAGAAAGTCACTCTTAAATAGTTCTGAAACTCTTGACCCAGGGAACCAACTGGAACCAGAAGAAATGAAATGGAACTAAAAGGGATGAAACTGGATAAAAGGGAGGTCAATGCCTTGGAACCCATCTGCATTCTTTGGTGGGAGTGATAGGCTTTGCCAACCATCCAACTGTAAAGGAGATAAAAGAATTTATGGACCAAAGCAAAATGAAGAATTATCCAGATAATTTAGGCCAACTGAGCACTCTCACCTGAATTAACCACTGAATTTTAGCCAAAGTGTGTCCGATGGCTTCTGTTATCTAGACAGCTGTCTCATTCTTCCGTTTTCCTTGGAATTTGTTTCTCTTTTGCATTCCAACTGCCTTTTATTGCCTACATTCTTATTCCAGGTTGTTGCTTTCTGAGGTTTTGATGGTAAGAAGCATGGATAAGTTTTGGAAGCAAAATTTTGGCCTGAAGACTCCAAAGCATTTGTTCATTCAACAAATATTTATTATTCAATTATTTGATGCCAAAGACAGCACTAGGCATTGAGAAGGCAACTGTGATTCAAAGACAAGATACCTTGGCTTACAGTTCAGGATTAGTGAGAGAAAAGGACGCACCAGCAGATAATAGAATATAATGTGAGAAGCACTGTGATTGGGCAAGTTCAGGGCATTGGAGAATAAGGTACCCAACTCAGACTTGGGCTAAGTGGTCAGGAAGCACATCACAGAGGAAGTGGTACCCAAGATGAAAGATAAAGAACAAGCATTAAGTAGTATGAAAAAGTAAGGGAAAGAGTGTTACAGACTGCTGCTAAGTTGCCTCGGTTGTGTCTGACTCTTTGCAACCTTACGGACTATAGCCCACCAGGCTCCTGTGTCCATGGAATTCTCTAGGCAAAAATACTGGAGTGTGTTACCATGCCCTCCTCCAAGGGATCTTCTCGACCCAGGAATCGAACCTGGGTATCCTATGTCTCCTGCATTTGTAGGCAGGTTCTTTACCACTAGTGTCGGCTGGGAAGCCCTGTTACTGACTGAGAAAACAGCATTACACGGCTCAATCTGAAAGAGTATTGCGGAACTAGAACATTCAGCATGGCCAAATGCTTGCATTAGAACCAAGTAGTCTGTAGAATCTCAGTACCATTGAATGAAATAATGCATGTGTGTGACACCATGGACTGTGGCCCGCCAGGCTCCTCTGTCCATGGGATTCTCCAGGCAAAAATACTGGAGTGGGTTGCCATTTCCTCCTCCAGGGGATCTTTCCAGGGGCTGAATCCGCATCTCTTGTGTCTCCTGCACTGGCAGGTGGGTTCTTTACCACTCGTGCCGCCTGGGAAGCCTGAATGGAATGATGATGTACGCTAAACATGGCCAAAGCCTGGCCATGACCAGGGTTAATTTCAGGTGGTTATCCTGGTTGGTGCTTTTAATAGCAGTGTCTGTGTGGCCAGAGAATGTGCGAGTGGAAATGGGTTGGCTGGCCAGCTAGTGTTGTGAATGGAGGTCAACCCAAGACAAGTGCCTGTCCCTCAAGATTAAGCCAGACTCTGCAGCATCTTCTTCTGACTTCCACCCAGTTGAGACAAAAGAGGAGGGTAAAGAAAAAAAAGAAAAAAGAAAGAAGTGGGTGAGGCCCAGGATCTTAAGAAATTGTGAGTGTCATGAAAAGAGTTTTAAATTTTAAGTGTTTTAAACTTGAACAATCCTTATAAAACAAACAAACATTAGGTTATTGACAGTAAGCATAAATTCAGAGTGTAAGCTACATATAAAAAGAACTCTGGGGACTTCCCTGGTGGTCCAGTGGTTAAGAATCCACCTTTTAATGCAAGGGACACAGGTTTGATCCCTGGTCAGTTAACAAAGATCCAACCCACCTTGGAGCAGCTAGGCCCTTGGGCCACAACTACTGAGACCATGAGCTCTGGAACCTTCATGCCACAACTAGAGAGAAGCCCGTGAGTCACAGCAAAGATCCTGCAAGCTGCAGCCAAGACCCACCACAACCAAAAATAAATAAGTAAATGATTTTAAAAATAAGAAATATTTTTTAAAATGGAAAAATAAATTAAAAGAGTCCTGTATTAATTATACAGTGCTGTGTAACAAATTATCTCAGAATTCATCAAGTTAAAACAATAAGTGTTTATCATCTCCCAATTTCTGCAGCTCAGCTAACTGCCTCTGCATTATCATGTCTCGCAAAGCTGGGGGCAAACTGTCAGCCAGGGCTGCTGTCAATGTTGTTCGGTCACGTCATGTTAGCACCTTCATCTGAAGGCCTGGCTGGGGAGCATCTGCTTCCAAGGCCACTTATGTGGTTGTTGACTGGATTCAGTTTCTCATGGGCTCTTGGACTTAGAGTCTCAGTTCCTTGCTGGCTACAGTGCCTGCTTTTTAAAAAAAAACCATGCAGACCTCTCCATCGGGCACTTTGTAACCTGGAAGCTGGCTTCTCCTAGAACTAGCCCGTGTGAAAGTGAGAGAGGAGATCTTGGAAGTGGCATCTCGCCATTTCGGCTGTACTCCGTTAGACATACGTCGATAAATCCAGTCCACACTGAAAGAAATGGGATTACATTCTATAAGGGCGTGGTTACCAGGAGGCTGGGATTGAGGGAGGTCATCTGGTTGTTGTTGTTCAGTCTGACTTTTTGCAACCCCATGGACTGCAGCACGCCAGGCGTCCCTGTCTTTCACTATCTCTTGGAGTTTGCACAAAATCATATCCAGGAGGTCATCTTAGAGGCTGCCCAAAACAGCCCTGAAAAAAGGAAATGAATTGTGTATATTCACCCTTTCCTTTCCTCCTCTCCTCCTCCTGTAAAGAATAGTAATACTTATCCTATAACATTTTTAAAGGATGAAATGAGGGTTAGGCAAGTGCTGAACACATACTGGACCACACTCAGTGATGGGTATTGAGTGGGGAAGCATATAATCTTCATTTATATTTAATATATCCATGGGCTACCGTCATACATGATCAGCCTGTTGAACTTTGTGAATGAATCAAGTCTCACAGAAAGCGTATTTGACTTTTTTCCCCACACACAATCATTAAGAGGCATGGAATGAGAACAACAGTACACCGTGGAGAGGAAGAAGCAGCAGATAAACGAGATTCAGGGCTGGTGGGTCTCATCAGAAGATAGGCCACTCTCTGTTTTGATGTTCTAGCAGGGATAATGGAGAAGGCAATGGCAACCCACCCCAGTACTCTTGCCTGGGAAATCCCATGGATGGAGGAGCCTGGTGGGCTACAGTCCATGGGGTCGCAAAGAGTCGGACACGACTGAGTGACTTCACTTTCACTTTTCACTTTCCTGCACTAGAGAAGGAAATGGCAACCCACTCCAGTATGCTTGCCTGGAGAATCCCAGGGACTGGAGCCTGGTAGGCTGCTGTCTTGGGGTCACACAGAGTCGGACACGACTGACGTGACTTAGCAGCAGCAGCAGAGATAAACTTTTGCAATTTGTATACTGCCTCAGAGCAAATGGGAGTCACTGATCTTTGTTGAACAGTTACTGGATTTCAGGCATTGTTCTAAGCATGTTTCATGTGTCCTTCCGTCCTTGGACAACCTTAGGAGGTTGAGGCTATTACCAACCCATTGGAAAGCTGAGGAGGAAGGAACTTGCCAGAGCTTGTACAGTTAGGGGTGTCTGTGTGCATGTGCGTACTCAGGCGGGTCTGACTCTCTGTGACTCCGTGGACTGTAGTCCACCAGGCTCCTCTGTCCACGGGATTTCCCAGGCAAGAGTACTGGAGTGGGGTGCCATTTCCTCCTCCAGGGGATCTTCCTGCTCCAGGGCTTGAACCCAGGTCTCCTGTGTCTACTGCACTGGCAGGTGGATTCCTTACCACTTGAGCCACCTGGAAAGCCAGTAAGGAATGAGGGTATGGTATGAAATAATTCCAGAAATGGTAGTTACCCCCAAACTCTGGGCCACCATGTCTGTGGTTGATTTTGTGGAACTCTGATGGACTTGGCACAATCTTTTGCCCCAATAAGGTACTGACAAGCCACACCCATTTATTTTGAGGATGCACAGCCCTTAGGCTCCCTGTCAGGTTTCCTTCCAGTTTGCCAAAGATCTTAGGAAATTCCTTTCTTCTAACTGTTGTCAGAAGAACACACATCTTGCCTAGGGTCTCTGAGGCCCTGGATTTACAGCCCCCAACCCCACCCCACTTAGGTGGGAACATAGTTACACAGTGATCTCCATCTAAGCAAGGGACGAGCCAGAGCAGAAGGTGGGGAGCTCACAACTGCTCGTGGCGTCCCCTCATTTTTCACAACATAAAATTGATTATTTTTCACTTCTCAGGCCAAAAGAACTTTTCTCTTAGGTTTACTTTTAAGTTAATGCATTTGGGCTTCCCTGTTAGCTCGATGGTAAAGAATCTGCCTGCCAATTCAGGAGTTGAGGTTCCATCCCTGGGTCGGGAAGATCCCCTGGGGAAGGAAATGACAACCCACTCCAATATTCTTGCCTGGAAATCCCGTGGACAGAGGAGCCTTGTGGGCTACAGTCCATGAGGCTGCAAAAGAGTCAGACATGGCTAAGTGACAACACACCAACAGTATTTTTCTTTGCTTACTTCCCTTCACAAAAACCTGCTTTATAACTGCTGTAATCAGAAATGTGCACTGGAGTTGGGAGTGAGATAAGATTTTACAAATTGGAAAGAGTTCCATGTTTAGAAACCACTGACAAGAGAACAACTGTTTCTACCCAGGATATTCAAAGCTATGCCAGGGAAGCAATGAATAGAATAGAAATCAAGGAAATATGGAGGGACCAGTGAGATAAAAACAAGGACGGGTAATTAACACGCAAAAGAAGGTTGGAAGAAACCCCACTGAAAATGTTGGCATCTGGCAGATTTCAAACTCAAGGATTAAAATCTCCAAGTTAGGAGAGCACTTTTTGGTTTTCCAGCAAGTTCCTCTAGGGGCAATAATTTTCAGGGAAAGGTAGCTTGTAACACTGAACATAGTATTAACATAGCAGGCTGCTTGCCCAAACTTACTTTATTTTCATTTGCATTATTGGTTTGAAAACTCCCCTGGGTTCATGATCCATATCATGTTGGCACATGTCCTCCTAGAAACTGAAATGCTGAGCCTGCATTTTACTCTGTTTTACTTGACTTGGGAGAGACCCAAAGAAATTTAGGTTGCTACAGAAACAGTGATAAAACATTCAGCCTTTCTCCTCAATAGATCATTCTCCCTGGGGAGATATCTGGGGGGCTAGATTCTTTTCCGTTGAAACCCAAGAGCATTAGCGGTTATACAAAAGCCTCCCTGATATGTGTGTGTATGTATAGGTATCCAACGCATGTGTGTGTGCAAGTATATATACATACACACACACTTTTTTTTGCAACAGAATTGCAGGAAGAGGTCAGTTATAATCACATGCAACTTTGGATGAGGGCCGAGAGATGCCTCTAACGGTGATGGCCAGATCTATTGGTATGATGTTTTTTCAACCGTACTTGCAGCTGTGACTTACTTCTACCCTGGTAAGTCAGGCAAGGGATATGGCATGTCTATTCTACACAGAAGAAAATGGAGATCTGCCTCGAGCCATAAATTAGAGGACGGAAGACAAAACTGGGACTCTTGACTCTGTGACCTTAGCCTCTATCTTCAATTCTACTTCCCTCTGACTCTGAATGTCCTGTACTAGAAAAGAAAAAGACATCTGTGTGATCTCTCAAGGAAAGATCCCAATCAGTATAAGTCGATCAAGTTTACTGCCAGCAGCAAGGCTGGAAACAGACAAGAGAAATCTCCCTCCCAGGCTCTGCTTCAGCCTAGAAGGGGGCCTCAGAGTCTCTGCAATGCAGCCATCACGCATGGTTTCAGAGAGAGACAGCGACAATGGTGACTGCTGCCCGCCCCCCCGGTCAGAACTAACCTCTAGCCCATTCCCCACCATGGGAGACATTTCTTTCCCGGTTGCCTACAGCACCTTGAGTTCCTGATAGGAAGTTACCACCTTCCCTCATGCCATTTTGGGAAGTCTTGGCAAAGGTCTAAGTCAGGGTGCCCACTTCCCGTATGGAAGCTGCCCAGGCAGAAGGGCAGTCAGATTCTCCCTCCTGCAGCTTTGAATAGAAGCTTTCCCAGCAGGTACTGCCGACTATATCTCCAGCATCCTACTTCCTAGGCCTCTATAGGCAGGAGACTTCCTGGGGAGCAGAGAGCTCGTCCTGCTTCACCATACTCCCCAGCCTACTCAGAAGAGCCAAGAGTGGGTTTCTTGGATGGCTTTGGTTTGCTGGTGGATCTCTGTCTGTCTTTGTGGAAGTCGGAGGTGATATTGGAAGCTGGAGGATATGGAAGGACATCTGGATGGTAGGAATGGCCTGAAGAAAGGCCTGGAGGTGGGGAAAGAATGAGTCTTGTTTGGAGCAATATATGTATAGGAGGGCTTTCCTGGTGACGCAGATAGTAAGAATCTGCCTGCATCACAGGAAACCCAGGTTGGATCCCTGGGTCAGGAAGATTCCTTGGAGAAGGGAATGGCTATCCACTCCAGTATTCTTACCTGGAGAATCCCCACAGACAGGGGAGCCTGGGGGGCTACTGTCCATAGGGTGGCGAAGAGTCAGTCACGACTGAGAACTAACACTTTTACTACTTTCATTTTTATTTTATGTATAGGACTGTGTTGGAAGATAAAGCTGTTGCACCATATTGGCATCAGCCTTTGGAAAATCCTGACTGGAAAGAAGGCAGGAAGAGGATGGACATGTCCACAGGCAGCCCCGTTGGATCCTGCTCCATCCTCTGCTGAGCTCTGACAACCAATCTGGAGCTCTGTGGATGGCCATTGCATTTCTGGAAGAGTGGACTATGCTTTCCATTTCCCCAGTGGGAGGCCAGGCAAAGCCTTGCAGTTCCTGTCAAATTCCACTTTATGAGTCACCCTGTGAGTTTTTTCCATTAAGACTATAATATCTCGCCTCCAATTAAAATAAATAAATTTATATTAAAAAAAGACTACAATATCTGTTCTCTTCCTCCACTTCCCAAAGTTGATGACCAAGTTCTGAGAATTCTACTCTCCAAATAACTCTGCTAATCATCACCTCTCCGTCTCTAAATCATGAGCCAAATCATCCCTCATCACATGCCTCCTGGCATAGTGCGCTTGGCGTTTAATTGACCTTCTAGCTACAGAGGAACTGCTCTTCCTGTAATATCCTCATGATCCAGCCACCACAATCCACCGGAAGGTCTGTCTAGAGCCTAGTCCCATGACACACTAGATATCCTTTCAGACTGACCACTGCCTCTGAATGTATCCGGCCTCATGCATCTGACATGGAAAGCCCGTTGATGTCTTGACCTACGATCATGCCTGCTTCCCGCCTCTTTTCGCCACAAATCTCTTTCGTGTCAAGTGTTCAGTGCCTTTGTTATTTCACGCTTCCACGGCTTTATACCTTCTCTTCTTTCGACCTGGAATGCCCCTTTTGCGTATAGATTCCACGTACGCACTCTTTCTCAGTTTTCTGGATTCTGCTTAAATATCATGGTGGACATGATGTCTGGCATTTAATAGTTAATAATTACCTTTTGAGTGTTTCTTGAATATGGGTCTCTGGAAAACTTTGCTTCCTGCCACTTGGCCCCAGCTACTCCTTTCTTTGGACTCTTAGGATTTTTTGTGGGTGTATGTCTCCACTGTAGCATTTCTTATAAAAGTGTTGTAATTTCTAATTCTCTCATTAAGTGATAGACTTCTGGAAATACAGTGTGTGTGTGTGTCTGTGTGTGTCTGTGTGTCTGTGTTTGTCTGTGTCTGTCTGTCTGTCTGTCTGTGTCTGTGTGTCTGTGTGCTTCCCCATTACCCTGCCTCTATTCCTCCTTCCCAATAGCCTTTTCTTCTGAGAATTCTCTCTCACTCTGTAGAGTCCCCAGTAGGCATTTTCTCCTGCTACCCAGGATGGTCAAGCAGTGGCTGTATGACCTATGACCTAAGTGTGGTTAGCTGGACCCTTGACTGTCCAGTGATGATGAGAGACGGGCTGGAGCTCCTTTCAGTGGCAATATCCAGGGGAGACCTTCCCACGGAGGCCTTATGAGGGTTCCTGTCTATTCCTCCCTGGATTCTGTGACTTCCTTTTCTATCCCTGGGTACCTCAAATTTTTCTTGCAGATCACTTTTTTTGCTGTTAAGTTCATCAGCATTAGTTTCTATTGATTGCAACCAAAATAAGGCACATGTTCTATCCTGGCTCTCTGAGTTTCCTGGCAAGGTGAAACTCCATTTGCCCACCATGGAAACGTGCTTGTCTCTGTTGCTCCCTTTCCTCCTATTTTCCCCTGACCAGTATTTTCTGGGACCACATCCCAAAGAAACTCAAAGGTCTTCTTCTGGAGGAATGCACTAAAACAGCCCATAGTGGTAGCCCCAGTCTAGCATCCCCATGACCATGCAGCGCTAGGCTCTACCGCTCCTTGGCACCTTCATCCTGAATCACTTTGTCCAATTACAGAGAGACCAGCTCTCTTGTTTGGTGAGAGACAAGCTCATCTTTTGAGGTCAGGTTGCATTCAGCAGTGGCCAGTATGTCCATGGACGGCCATCCCAGGCCAGCTGGTCAACTCTAGCCAGAAGGGGAGAGTTATAATGCTTGCTGGTCAGACCACAGGGTTGGGGACAAGAGACACTTGCGTCTCAACTGGAGCTGTTTGCCTTTCAGGCAACTATCACCCAGGTGGTTGCCCAGGAAAACTGAAATGAAAGACTGCTTATTGGACATCAAATAATTATTTTCAAACACTTTTTTGATAAGTAAAGCAAAAAGATTCAGAAACATATGAATTAACTTTCCATTGAAATATACACTTGAATTTTAAAATTAACAGGTCATATGCTTAAGAAGGGATTTTTCCTACTTTCTTTTGTCACACCAGACTATTTGGAAAATAACTCAGGAATTTTTCCCAACACAGGCGGGCTCACTTCTATGCCTTCCATCCCCTTACTTTAGCTTTTCCCTCACACAGGATTAATTAATAAAGGCGACATTTACCCAAGATGACAAGTAAGCCTGTGTGTGTGTGTGTGTGTGTGTGTGTGTGTGTGTGATGTGGTACTGGGGGGTAGGTATGATCCTCTGCAAGATGGATCATTTGAGGAAGGCCTGTGGTGATCGGTGCTGTGATGACCAGCACCCCAGTCTCCCATCCCAGCTGTCAGGCACACTGTGCTAAGCCCCGGGGAGACCCCCACCAAGCAGACACTGTCACTGTTTCTCATTTACAGATCAGAAACTGAAGTGTAGGGTTGAAGGTATTTTTTTGCCCATGTATAAACGGCTAGGAAGTGGCAGAGCCAATGGGAGTTCTCCCTTTCCATCTGCAGGACCTTCCAGGTGATCCTACTCTCTCTCTGAGCTGTTGTTATTATTGTTCAGGCACTCATTCGTGTCTGACTCTTTGCAACCTCATGGACTGCAGCACACCAGGCTTCCCTGTCCTTCACCATTACCCAGAGTTTGTCCAAATTATGTCCACTGAATCGATGATGCCATTCAACCATCTTATCCTCTGTCGCCCCCTTCTCCTCCTGCCTTCAATCTTTCCCAGCACAAGTCAGCTCTGTGCTCAGGTGGAGAAAATATTGGAGTTTTAGCTTCAGCATCAGTCCTTCCAATGAATACTCAGGGTTGATTTCCTTTAGGATTGAGTGGTTTGATCTCCTTGCCGTCCAAGAGACTCTCAAGAGTCTCCTCCAACACCACAGTTCAAAAGCATCAGTTTTTTGATGCTCAGCCTTTTTTATGGTCCAACTCCCACATCCGTACATGACTACTGGAGAAACCATATCTTTAACTTATATGGATCTTTGTTGGCAAAGTGATGTCTCTGCTTTTTAGTATGCTGCTAGCTTTGTCATAGCTTTTTCTGTGAGTGGGGGCTCATAAAACCTCTCAGTTGGAAGAGACTTCTAATACCACCCCTTCATTTTATAAAAGAGGAAACTGAGGCCCAGAGAAGCAAAAGATTAAGCAAGATGATTATGCTTAGGAGTCTGGGTTAGACAGAATTTGTTAACCAGAGGCATTCATTGGGTTCCTTCTCCAAGTGTTAACTATTTGAAATATGCAAAGCAGAAAACCCTTTCTCTAGCTGCAACATCTGCTACTCAAGTTCCAGTGCCTCACTGTTTGGATGAGAACAATTTACATTCTAAAAGTGAATCAACTTAATGGATTTAAGTCAAGGTCCCTGAAGAAGGAAACGGCAACCCACTCCAGTATTCTTGCCTGGAGAATTCCACAGACAGAGGAGCCTGGCAAGCTACTGTCCATGGGGTCCCAAAGAGTCAGACGTGGCTGAGTGACAAATGCTTTCCTGCGGGAGAGGGATGTGCTTTGTCCAGGAAGCCAGGACGAGACGGAGAGCGTTTTGAGTTGACTGTTGTCCTCTGCTCAGAGCCACAGCCACACAAAGACACTGTCTTGTCAAGGTCTGCAAGGAAGAGAAACCACTCAAACAACCCTAAGCCCCAGATGGAGAACTTTAATAAAACACAAGGGTTTCCAGTGCAACACAAGGAAGGAAATGCCATGGAGCCCTAGAACCAGAAAGACATCGGATACTAGAGCAACTACTCTTTCCCTGGCCCAGTCTTGCTTGGGGCCTTGTCCCTGCTGACTGTCACTTTGCCAACAAAGATCCATATAAGTTAAAGTTATGGTTTTTCCAGTAGTCATGTACAGATGTGGGAGTTGGACCATAAAGAAAGCTGAGCATCAAAAAACTGATGCTTTGTCCCATCTACAGTCAGATGGCTGTTGCAGCCTGAACTACAAGGACCCACTCCCCAGTGACAGAAAATTAATGTGTATATTGTTCAGGCCATTGTTACTGTGGATTTTCTATCATTCTCAGCGAAACCTAGTATTTTACACTAGAGGGCATTAAAGGAAGCAATCCTTGGGTGTGCCCCATTTTCCCAATTTATAGTTAAAACGTACATGATGCACACACACACTCCCACACACCAGTCACCATAGACCAAGGCTAGAGAGAAAGTTTCTTTGGTTTGCATCGCCCCTCTCTCACCTCTGCAGCAAGACCTATGGCTTCTGAATCTTCATCCATGCAGGCATTTGCAGTTCATTGAGGGATTATTTGGGGAGATATTCAAGATCCCTAGGGAGAATTCCCTGCTAATGGACTGATTCTTTTTCCTCCTAATGATAGGCGAACTTCTAGAGAGCACTGAGGCCTTTGTTCTTTGTTTTCAAGGAGACAAACTGTTATCTCTTTCCTCTGAAGAAGCTTTCTTATATGGGTGAAATATCACGAATAATTAGGCCAAATAGCAATGCAAGTCCCACTAGAAATAATGCATCCATTATTTCATTTTATCCTCATTGTTAGAGTTTCTGCTTGATTTAAGTTGGTATAAAGATAGCTGTGGGTATTCCCTGCCTGAGAACTCTAATCCTGCTCTTTATGGAATATTTACCAGCTCTCATTTGATTTTTCCTCTCTTGATTCATTGTTTCACAATTAAAAAGTCCTGATGCTACTTTGATCTTTGTAAAACCTCTGTAGTTCTGCAGATGCCTTGTTTCTTGGTTTCCCTTACATTTTGGGGAAGTATCTGAGGGTGGGGTTCAAAAGCAAATGTGCTGTGGAAACTTTAGCAGTTCCCTAAATACAATGGAGGGGGTTCTTACAGAGTCGCCTGATGGTCCAAGTGAGTTAAGGAAGCCACTCAGATACCCAAGACCAAGGACAGACCAGAGGATTATCTGGACCGGTGTTTCTTTCCACAAGCTGGCAAGTGCGGTCAGATGAGAAAGGTGGAGGGATCTGTCCAGCAACTGACACCTCTGCCCCCACAACAAATATTTGTTGATGGATTAGAATGAAATGTATGAGATTTTTAAAATGAATATTGCCCATATAAGACATGATGTGGATTAAATTCTGGAAAGGAAATAACATCAAAGGTATATGAAATCCAGCCCCAATTCTGAACCCTGAGTTGTTACTTCTAAGGAAACCATCGTGATGTCATCAACCAATAATGGAGTAATAGGTGAGCGTCCACTGGGTGCTAAGCACTCACCAGATGTCATGGGTCCCATAAAAACAAAAGAGGCATTTTCTGCCTGGTGGGGCATCCTCTAACCTAGTCTCAATAAGAGAGTAACATAACAAGGGTATATTTGATAGGTTTATAAATGGTAAGAATGACTCCACCAGCCAGAACATCCATTACCAATGGTGGGGAACCAGCTAAAAGTCGTATCAGGAGGCAGAGATGTTCTCATGGTTAAGAACTTCTTAGCAGTATTAGATCTCACACCAGGTCATAGGGGTGGACTTCATATGAGTATCACAGGTGAGATATTGTTCTGAACCCACATGGACCAGGGATCAATCCTAACTCCTATACCCACTCACTGTGCCTGCAACCTTGACTAAATTACTTAACATCTCTTCTGAGCCCCAGAGTTCTCATATAGAAAACAAGGGTAATATAAACAGAAGAATCTATATCATAGGATTTTTTGAGGATTAAATGAGACAAAACACATAAGGTACTTAACTTCGGTAATGCTCTTGGATCTTAGCTCTTGTCATGTAGTAATGATGTAATAATAAGCCTTAAGCTAAAGGTTGTAGCAAACACACGTTTGATTAATCATCGATTCACTCAACAACTACTTATTGGGTATCAACTTTGGGGCCAGGCCCTGGGAATACAGTGATGAGTGGAAAAGGACGAAGGATCTGCTCTCACCAGGCTTATAGTGTAAAGGAGAGACACACATCAATCAACAATGACACTAATGAATGCATAAGCATAAACGGAGAGACTGTTTTACAGGAAAGAACCAGTTTTGTGAGAGCTACAGCCAAGGAACCTGACCACAGAGGGGGTATCCAGGAAGGCTTACCAGGTGAAGCAAGGATTGAGCTAACATCTGAAGAATGAGAAGGAGTTTGCAAGGGGAGAGGAGACAGCAAGCTGCAAAGGCAGAAAGACAGACAGAAGGAAGACAGATGGGAAGGTAGAGTCCAGGGACGCGGCAGGCAGTGGGAGGATGGTCACAACTGGAACAGGGGGGTGAGGTGTCCAAGGGATGGTCAGAGGGTGGGACTGGCAGAAGGACTCTTGACGGTAGAGATGGGGGTTGGCAGGAAGGAGGTATCTAAGCCATACTGACTGTTGGAAACCACATTAGGGATGCCAATCTTTTTTATATATATAATTTTTATTCATTTATTTTTGGCTATACTGGGTCTTCATTGCTGTGCAGGCTTTTCTCTAGTTGTGGCAAGGGAGGCTACTCTCTAGTTTCAGTGTACAGGCTTCTCACTGCAGTGGCTTCTCTTGCTGCAGAGCATGGCCTCTAGGGCACGTGGGCTTCAGCAGTTGCAGCGTGTGGTCTCAAGAGCTGCGGTTCCTGGGCTTCAGAGCACAGGCTCAATAGCTGTGGTGCATGGGCTGAGTAGCTCTGTGGCATGTGGGATCTTATCAGATCAGGGATCCAACCTGTGTCTCCTGCAGTAGCAGGCAGATTCTTCACCATTGAGTCACCAAGGGAAGCCCTGGGGAAGTCAGTCTTTGTCCTGAGTGGGGCACACACATCTGATTGGGAGTTTCAAGAAGTTCATCTGGAGGCATCTCTCAAAGGTCATCCTGCCTCCTCCCCCCAGCACATCATCTGAACCACTTACCTTGAGCCAAATCACACTGAGTTATGTGGAAGCTGCTTCTCCTGCTTCTGTCTGATCTTCCCACAGAGATCATAAGCTCTTGGGGTCCAGAAACATGTGCTCCAAGTGTTATGCTGACTCACACAGAGTCTTAAAAACAGTAAATGCTTCAATTGAGTATATGTCTGAGGATAAGGCTAGTGATAAAGAACTTGCCTCCCAGTGCAGGAGCCTCAGGAGATGTAGGTTCGATCCCTGGGTCAGGAAGATCCCCTGGAGAAGGGCATGGCAACCCACTCCAGTATTTGTGTCTGGAGAATCCCATGGGCAGAGGAATGTGGCAGTCTACAGTTCATAGGGTCACACAGAGTCGGACATGACTGGAGCAACTTAGCAGGCATGCAATACAGGGCAAGTTCAGTTCAGTTCACTTCAGTCACTCAGTCGTGTCCCACTCTTTGCAACCCCATGGACTGCAGCAAACCAGGCTTTCCTGTCCATCACCAACTCCTGGAGCTTACTCATACTCATGTCCGTTGAGTCAGTGATGCCATCCAATGATCTCATCCTCTCTCGTCCCCTCTCCTCCCGCCTTCAATCCTTCCCAGCTATCAGGGTCTTTTCAAATGAGTCAGTTCTTCACACCAGGTGACCAAAGTATTGGAGTTTCTGCTTCAGCATCAGTCCTTCCAATGAATATTCAGGACTGATTTCCTTCAGGATGGACTGGTTGGATCTCCTTGCAGTCCAGGGGACTCTCAAGAGTCTTCTCCAACACCACAGTTTAAAAGCATCAATTCTTTAGCCCTCAGCTTTCTTTATAGTCCAACTCTCACAATAGAGTCTGTAGGGTTACAAAAAGTTGGGCATGACTAAAGCGACTTAGCATGCAATACAGAGCAGAGCCTCCCTGTCCAAAGAGAGAACCAACCTACTATACAAACTTTTAGGAAACAGTAAGATGTTTGCTTCCATACTTCATCAATCACTTTATTTGCATATGTGACATATTACATAAAATGGCGTAAACATTGAGAAATGTTTCCCAATCTTTAAAAAATAAAGTTAAGGTCATGGAATAATTGTATTCAGATTCTTCCTGTGTACTTTTGTCATTTGTCTTCATCATCACCAAAGCTGTTTTTGAATCATTGAACATAATTCTCTATCACACATCACCTGCACTTCAAGTTGTTCAAAAAGCACTTTGAATCCATCTAAGATGCTGTTACTGAAAATTTTATTTTAATCCCCAGGAGGTTTTCTCATTTGTTCTCTGGGTGGATATTTATGATACCTAGAAGGTTACCACTTAAAATATGCCCTTTTTCCCCCCGTAAAACGAATGTTGAAAGACTTGCTTTAAATACCTTCGATATTTTTAAATGATGAAGTCATATCTTCAAAAATAAATCCCATGTCTGTGTTAAACGTATTCTTGCCTCTCTTGCTTCCCCTGGTGTAATCGGATGCCATCTCTAAGCCTCCCCCCTCATCACCAGGATCATCATCATTGGTTCAGGTCCTTTGGGGCTAATGTCTTCCCCCCAAAACTTTCTTTTTAAAATTTTTTTGGGGGGCCATACCATGTGGCTTGCAGGATCTTCGTTCCCCAACCAGGGATGGAACCAGGGCCCCCTGCAGGGGAAGTACGGAGTCTTAACCACTGAACCACCAGGGCAATTGCCCCCAAACACTTCCTGATATTCAAAATAAGGTAACTGAGAAAACATCAGGAATGAGAAACTTTGTAAGGGCTTACATTATAAACCAGTTTAGGGGAAATACGTTGCCTTACAATCAGCTTTGTACAGTAATTACTTGTCAAGTGAAGATACCTGCTTATCTCACCTTGTGGTCATGGCCAAGGGACACAGGACAGTGTGGAAACTTTTGCTGAGAGAAGTATTGTATAACCTTTGAGAATACATTTCATTTACCTTACGCCAGTGATTCTCAAATGGCCATTTTTGCCTCCCAGGGGACGTCTGGCAATGTCTGGAGACATTCTCGGTTGTCACAACGAGGGGAAGTGTGCCACTGGCATCTGGGGGGTAGAAGTCAGGGAGTATTGGTGTGTGGTCCTAGGTTAGGTGGCCTGCATTAGGCTCACCTGGGGAAGATTTCTGGGCTTCACCCATGCGTGTACCTGTGTGTCTCTCCAGTTCAGGTTGCTGCTTAACCAATTGAGAGACCCATTTTTGTCACAGCAGCTCATCACAGAACACTTCTTGGCTGGGATTAGGAGAAGATAGTAACGTATTGTGAGGGCCAACTAGTCACCAGGCTTAGTGTCATGATGGATTCTTGAAAGCCCAGGAACCCCTAAAAGTAGATACTCTCATGCTAATTTTCGTTCGGAGGAAACATTTTTTTGGGGGGCCATACCATGTGGCTTGCAGGATCTTCGTTCCCCAACCAGGGATGGAACCAGGGCCCCCTGCAGGGGAAGTACGGAGTTTTAACCACTGAACCACCAGGGCAATTGCCCCCAAACACTTCCTGATATTCAAAATAAGGTAACTGAGAAAACATCAGGAATGAGAAACTTTGTAAGGGCTTACATTATAAACCAGTTTAGGGGAAATACGTTGCCTTACAATCAGCTTTGTACAGTAATTACTTGTCAAGTGAAGATACCTGCTTATCTCACCTTGTGGTCATGGCCAAGGGACACAGGACAGTGTGGAAACTTTTGCTGAGAGAAGTATTGTATAACCTTTGAGAATACATTTCATTTACCTTACGCCAGTGATTCTCAAATGGCCATTTTTGCCTCCCAGGGGACGTCTGGCAATGTCTGGAGACATTCTCGGTTGTCACAACGAGGGGAAGTGTGCCACTGGCATCTGGGGGGTAGAAGTCAGGGAGTATTGGTGTGTGGTCCTAGGTTAGGTGGCCTGCATTAGGCTCACCTGGGGAAGATTTCTGGGCTTCACCCATGCGTGTACCTGTGTGTCTCTCCAGTTCAGGTTGCTGCTTAACCAATTGAGAGACCCATTTTTGTCACAGCAGCTCATCACAGAACACTTCTTGGCTGGGATTAGGAGAAGATAGTAACGTATTGTGAGGGCCAACTAGTCACCAGGCTTAGTGTCATGATGGATTCTTGAAAGCCCAGAAACCCCTAAAAGTAGATACTCTCATGCTAATTTTCGTTCGGAGGAAACTGAGGTACAGAGAGGTCTAGAAATTGGCAGTGATGGAACCGGCATAGACTTCAACCTCACTGACTCCAGCACGCATGCCCTTGAAGCCACCCCACGCTGCCTGGATATCGATGGATTATGAGTGCCTTGGATCATTTCCAGTAACTCTCCAATTGACGGGGTCGTTGCATCGTGCAGGAACTTCTTCCCTCAAAACCCCTCATGAATTTTTGGTCATTAGAGTTTTGAACTTCTAAGATCAAAGTTTTGCCTGACTGCAGGGCTTAAGGTACAGTGTGAGAAGAAAAAGCAAGGGAGCTTACGGGAAGACAGATCATGATCACCCCATCAGCCTCCTCCAAAAGGTGAACCAAGGAGCCCACCCTACAAATCCCTCCACAGGCATCGTTTCACCGTTTGCTATCTTGGTTGCTCTTCACTGACAATCAACAATCCGGGGCTGTTCAGCCAGTACTTAGAGCTAGCTGGGGAATAGTCAAATAGTCATTTAAAGCATGTCATCCTAAACTTCTCAAAGTCCCAAGAAACATATCCTCATGCCATAAAAGGCTATGTAGTGCTGAACTCCCGGTCCCTCCCCTTCCCTCCACTTCCTGGATAAACACACAGCTTGTCGCTGTGAAGGTTGGAATACTCTGCAGGTGTTGCTGTCTGCTTCGCCCCGTGCATGCTTGTGTGAGCTTCCAGCCATCCTGTCCTCTACGGTGAATGGAGGGGGAAGCAGAGAGATCGATCCATCATCAGACTCGAGTTAACCCCCCTTTCATGTCAATATCGGTCTCAGACAATTTGAACACATTTTTAGGAAAAACTGCCTCCCTCTTTCCACAGTGATCCTGATGGATACTGATGTTTTTATGATTATTAATAAAATCTCCGAGACAGAATTTTATGGGCACAGAGAGACTCTAAAAAGTCATTCTTTGCCTCGGAAAATTGTGTATGTTAAGGATGATGAAGGAAATTTTTAACAAGAATGTTTAAGTGGTCAGGGTGTGAAAGACAGAATTTTAAGTATCTGCTGTGGCTCCTTGTGACGCCGAACTTGCTTCCTGCAAAGGCCTTCATGGGATGTGTTTCCTGGAGGCAGCCCCCTCCCCCGAGAAAGTTACCGCCATGAGAATGTCCCAGCGATAGTTTCTGTTTACCTGTGAGGCCAGGTGACTCTTTGGGAAAATGCATCATGGTTAACATTCTCTGGCTTGGTTCTATATCGAGCTTTGCTTTCTCTGCTCTCTGCTCTGCTTTATCCCTCCCCTCCTTCCTCACCTGTCCACTTATTCTGTCAACATTCTCTTTGGAGGTGCATGGATCTGTTCACCCAAACTCTGTAAAATCAGAGTGACTTACAAAGAAACCCCTACTCCTTTTGACCCTGCTAATGAGAACGGGTTGAAAAAGAGGCAAACACGAGGAACATGCCACATGATGAACAAATATCAATAGACCCTGGATGAACAGGAAGGGCAGAGCGCCCGGCATCTGGCTGGAAGTCAGCTTCATAATTCACGCAGCAGAAAATTCCTCGGCCAAGCTCAGAAAATGTAGCTTTGCTCAATGCAAAGGAAAAAAGTGGCACAGTTTCCATGTGTTGTCTTTGCTGAAGCCAGGAGAGGAGCCAGAAGCAAGCCTGAGTGCTACCTGCAAATTCTCCAAACATTTCTGCTGCATCCACCTCCCCACCTCAGCTCCCAGCTTTAGGACTCCTATCAACACTGGATTTAAAAACGAGAATCCTGGGTAATTTGGCCATCCCCAGCACATAATGACAGCTTGGTTAATGAAAGGTGTGCCTTCAAAAATGGGAGCTGGATGGACAAGGCAGCTAATTTTGATAACGAAGAGATTCGAAGCAACCACGCAGCAGGGTCCTTTGCCTATAGTTCCACACTGGCTGTGTTTTTGTTTGGATTTCATGTTAATTTTAGAAACTGTAAAACACAACACACCAAATGGGTTGATTGAAATAGTACTGCTTCCTGGAGTCTGAGAATCTGTTGTCTCTTAACAGGAGGTTGTCCAGTGACTGTTTGCTCAGTTGTAGGTGGGAGTTTTGTGGAGAACTGAGTTAACTGGAAGCTTTGAGTATTGTGATTCCGCTTCATGTCTGCCTGGGTATCCCTCTGTTCATGCGTTCTTGCTTCTATTCACTATTGGCTCTAGTCTCCTTGCCAGTGTGGAGCTGGACTATATTTTGATCTGGAACATTGCTTTTTAGCCAGTTAATATAGACTATTCTCCCTAAAGACCTGTCAAGGAAGTTGGTCATTTCAAATAATCCTGAAGAGAAGTTGAATTTTTTATGCAACATTTAGACCCAACAACATTCAGTTACTGGGTTTTAAAATGAATGTATCGAAGGAAGGAAAGGAGGGAAGGAAGAAGGAAGGAAGGGAGGGAAGAAAAAGAATGAAGAAGGAAAGAGAGATGGTTTGGTTTATGATTTTAAATTTAGACAAACTCTGAAGAAACACTTACCCTTTCTTTAAATAAATAAATACTGACTGCTAAGTTATATTGTTGAATTTTAAATCATATGATAAAGAGGTACTTAACGGGGCCATAAACAATAAAGATAAACATTTTTGCTCTCATGGGACTTCTATTTAAAAGTAGGAAAGAAGGTTTTTAACAGAGCATGATATAATAGCAAATATGATAGCTGGTTTATTATAAAATTATAAATGTTAATTTTTGAATCACATTTACAAAAGTTGCCACTGAGCATGGTTATATTTGTCAATTTTTTATTGTCACTGTTGCTAAAAGAAGCCATTCACTAGTAACAGACTCAACACTGAGCAATATTTAATGGGAACTGAAACAAGTCTCTGTTTTCAGGGGAGCTTTTGCTCGAGAGAAAATTCCCTTCAGAGTATCAGTGAGATACTTCAGATAAACATTTAGATTTATCTCTAGCAAAGCAAGCAAGCTGGGGAAGAGGGAAGGGAAAAAATAGAAAGAATGTAAAAAGCCTAAACCAGGACCCTCATGGCCGGTAAGAAGAACTTGGAAAGGCTAATAATTTGGGCTTTTAGCTGTTTTGCTAAGTTGTTAGTATTTGATTTTATCCAAGAGCAATTCTGGGGTTTAAGGCATCCTTCCTTGTTGCAAAATAAATAGAAATTCAGACACTGAAGGAGACTAGACTTCAACTTCCTTCTTCCTTCGAACCTATTTGAACCCCCACTCCCTTTGCTTTTTCATGCCTTTCCTTTTTGTTTCATGCTAACTCTTAAGAAAGAAAATGAGGCACAAACAGCAGTGAGGACCTTGGGTGGGGGTTTTGTTAAATTTTGCGACTGTTTTTAGAAATACAACATAAATCTTCCTTTCCCCTTCATGAGCATTTTGGAGGCCCTATTATCAGGCCATCAGTGATGAGAAAGAGGCATGATGTTCATTTACTATTGTAGTTTAAATAGATTTAGAACCCAGGGACATCGTTTTTTGTTCTAATTTTTCTCTCTCTTTTTTTCTCAATTCACTGACTTCTCAAAGAAAGACTTTCCCAAAGTATCTGGCAGTGTACAGTGCAATAAGGTAAAGTGAGGAGAAAGTTTTGCTGTGGTTTTCTTTGTCCTTCTTTTCCCCGCTTCAAGAATCTGAGGCCCCATGGAAATCCTTGGAGTATGCTTGGCCAGTATGGACCATTGTAAATGAAACACCAACCAAAAGCATCATTCCACCGGCTCCTTCAGGTTCTAAAGCAGAAGAATGTTCTGATCACTGAAGCCATTTCAGGGCCCAAAATTAGAAAGTAATAAAAAATATCACACTGTCCCTGGTGGGTAGTACATTTAATTGGTTCCCCAGCAGGAGGCCAGCCTGAAGTCAGAAACGCTTACTCTCTAGAACTCTGCTTTGGAAGGGCTGCCTGCAAACGCGACCAAAGAAGTAAGCAATTGAGCATGTGAAGGGAAACTAGGAAACCAGAGCCAAATGCAGAGACAAATAGCTCGGGGCTAGAAAGAATAAAGAAAAAAATTGCACTAGCCCCAAATTTCCTTAAACACAAAAATTTGGGTGTCACCACACCAGACCAGATGGCACGTTTATGTGTTTAGATCAGCTTAGAGAAACATCCCTGTTTAGGACTGAAGTTATTCTTGGGATTAAATTCTGGCTGCAGGACCCAGTTCGGGAGAAACAGGACCATGCTCACAGAATCCTGACTGTTTGGGATTTGACTTAAAAGACTGGGCAGAGCCCTGACTCCAGCTTACTTTTGGCTAAAGCGCAGCTTTCTCGGCTGGTCTGTTAAACGTGCCCTCCGAGTGAGAACGTTGGGACCTGAGTTATCCGGAAGGACCGCTCGGCCCACAGAGCCTGATGCTCTGCTGCCACCTTCTGTCCCAGCCGTCCCGCCAAGGAGGCTGTTCAACTTTGGAAAACCTGGTGATTGCCCCCTCTGCCTTCCCTGCACATTTGCGAGGCATTAACGATCCCTCATGTCCAGCCTCGAGGCTTTGGGTCTGGCCTTTGGAAATGAGCTCATCCAGAATGAACATCAGCTTGATTGCGTCCCCTTTTCCCAGATCTCCACGTCGCCATAGGTAAGAGGGAGGGGTCTGGAAAACGAAGTTGAAGGCAAAGACAGGGCTTTTTGTTTTCAGACGTCAGCACACTCTTGTCTAAATCATTGCCAAAGACAAATGGGATGAAGTGGAGGAAAGGAAAAGTGAGATTGAATAGCAGGGAAAAAGCCCTGACAGCGAGATCTATCGTCCCGTGGAGAGGCGTCCCCAGGGGCGAGCTATTGGTAGAGATATTTAAAACCTGAGTGGACAAAACATTAGACCCTTCACTGCAGGGAACAATTCGACAGCAGCTCCTGGGACCTGACCCTTGTGAGCACAGAGGTCCTTCCCAACTGTAATTTTTTATGATTTCTCAATTGACTTCCCTTTCTATAAAAAGTATTCAGTTGCTGCCGAGGAATCCAACTGCTCTAACATTCGGTTTGAGGTGAGGATGTTTTCAGTATACTTTCATTTTTGTGCAGCATGAAAAATGCCTCTACATCCAATCTCTTTGAGCCAAAGGAAAGCAAAATTCAGATGATTAAGCCTATAAATACGTATTTTAGGCAGGGGATGGAGGAATCGGCCCTTAACAACCAGCCAAGATGCAATCAGAACAGCTGTAGCTTTGCTATACAGCCTTTAGCAAATGCTCATCCCTTCCATGTCTCCAATTTTGTTGCTTGTCTCATCGGTCAGGATAATGATATCTGTTGCCAGTGGTGAACATTTTGGAAGGACCGTGAGGCGGAAGAAATGCTTAGCCCTGCCTCTCACTGCTAACCATCCCATTGTGTGGATTTTATACTTCTCAGCTTGCAGGCTTGGACTCGGGGAGACAAGAGGGAGGAGAGAGGTGGGCTGAGTTGTGTGCTTTGCTTGCAGTCTCTTCTTTAGGGTGATTTGGTTCAGCCATCCAACCAGTAATAATTAGGCTCCCATTAATGGCCAGGTGCTGACAGCCTGGAGTTGGTGTGTCAGAGTGGAGATGAACAAAGGGAAGAAAAGCAATGGAGGCCTTGGTGAAAGTCTCTCAGTGGCTTGTAACTGTTCTTAGGGGAAGTTGAACATCCCGTATTTTGCAAAGCATCACACGATCTGGCCCCTGCCTGCTTCTTGGATCTTGTCTTAGCCCTTCCGCTGGGTCAACTTCTCCTTTCATGGGTGAGCCCTGTTCCCTCTCATTGCAGTGCCGGCTTGAGTGCTCAGCCCAACACTCAACTAATCTTCCTCCCGCCCTTTCACCTAGTTAATACTTCTCATCTCTTAGCTCCCAGCTGCAAGGTCACTTGGACAGAGGAATTTTCCCAGGCTTCCTGGCTCATGCCAGGCCTCTAGAGTGTTTGCTACTTTGGCCCTGTCCCTTCTCCATCAGAGCTCACGACACAGGGACAGCTAAAGAATCCAGGACTGGCTGTGGGGAGGAAGGGGGGCAGCAAGGAGGGTGTCACTGTCCATCTTTCCAGTCAAAGCAAGCTCCAACAAGTAGGCACCTTGCCTGTCTTACTGACCTTGGCTCCCCAGAGCCTTATTCATAGCGCAGCTGTTGAATAGGTGAACAAATGAAAGGCTGAATTAATGAAGTGTCAGAATGCTGGTAGGCTTCCCGGGTGGCTCAGATGGTGAAGAATCCACCTGCAATGCAGGAGCCTTGGTTCCATCCCTGGGTCAGGAAGATCCCCTGGAGAAGGACATGGGAACCCACTCCAGTACTCTTGCCTGGAGAATCCCATGGACAGAGGAGCCTGGTGGGCTACAGTCCACGGGGTCACAGAGAGTCGACACGACTGAGTGACTGACACTTTCATGTCTGTATTTTCTAGAACACTGGTGGCACAAAGCACTGTCGGATCACAGAAGAGAGAATGAATTCCACCTGGAATGGCTTCCTAGAGGAACTAACAGTTGAGCTAGGTACTTTTTAACCTTCTGATTCATGGAGATATAATCGACATATAACATTGTTCAAGGTGCACAGCAGAATGACTCGGTTCACATATATTGTGATACAACAGCCACAGTAAGTTTACTTCACACCTATCATCTCACATAACTACAAAAAAAGAAAAAGGAAAAAAAGATTGGTTTTTTTTTTCCTTTGTGATGAGAACTTATAATTTGTCCTCTCACTACCTTGCATGCAAGTGTGCTAAGTCACTTTAGTCATATCTGGCTCTTTTCGACCCTATGGACGGTAGCACACTAGGCTCCTCTGTCCGTGGGACTCTCCAGGCAAGAATACTGGAGGGGGTTGCCATGCTCTCCTCCAGGGGATCTTCCTGGCCCAGGGATTGCAGACTGTGTCTGTAACATCTCTTGACTTGGCAGGTGGGTTCTTCAGCTCTAGCACCACCTAGAAAGCCCCTTAATACCTTCATCTTCAGGAAAAACTTATGAGTTTCCTCGTTGAGAAGGGCCTAGGGCCGGTTCCTACAGGGTTCACCCTCTAGCCAGCCGAGGAAAAAGTCACCTTTTAATTTCTTATTACAAAATAATGCCTATTGGTGGCAAGAAATTCAAACACTGCTGAATGTGGAAATACTACAAATTACTATCCTTACTTTCTGTCCACATGCTCCAGGTTTCACTATCAGTCACACTGGGTGTTCCCTTCTTCCTGTCCGGACCTTTTATATTTAAAAAAAAAAAAAACACAAACCTTCCTTCCTCTCCTGTATGAAATTATTTTAAATAAAGTTTTATTCCACCGAAAAAGGCATATCTGTATTGCCCAGGGAAGAGCTTGACTCCTTCTTTCACTTAATTAGCACCTTGGGCAAGCCTGGAGGAGTTTGTAGACTTTGCTTATTTCCTCCTAGCTGTGGTGGATGTCTTGGAAGAGATTTTTACATTGTTGCAATAAAGCAGGTCTGGCCCCGTCGGCCGACCTCTAAGAAACAGAGATTTTGGTCTGGAGAGAAGTTCTCATAGGTACCGTCACTATTGGGTTCTATTACAAAGATGATTGAAAAACAAGATGTATCAGGAAATCTGAATAGAATACATTACTCTTAATAATCCCTGAGTTCAGGGATCTGATACACGCTGAGTGTCTGGCATTGGGCTAAATGCTTTACCTGTGTAGTTTCACTGAATCCTCATGCTGCTGCTGCTGCTAAGTCACTTCAGTCGTGTCCGACTCTGTGTGACCCCATAGACGGAGGCTCACCAGGCTCCCCTCATCCCTGGGATTCTCCAGGCAAGAACACTGGAGTGGGTTGCCATTTCCTTCTCCAAAGCATGAAAATGAAAAGTGAAAGTGAAGTCCTCATGAGAACCTTGCAAAGGGGATCTTATTATTATCATTCCTATTTTGCAAATAAGAGAGTTGAGAGTGAGAGAATGTCTGTATCTTTCCCTAGGGTCAGCAAAACAAACATCAGATCTGGGACTTGAAGCAGACAACCTGGGAGGAGAGCCTGCAAGCTGCCCCGCTGGGCTACTTTGACTTCTGCTAAGTCTAAGAATGGGAGACATGGACTCGGAAGGCTTAGCTCTAGTTCTTGTTGTTTTTGTCACTAAGGTGTGTCCGATTCTTTTGCGGCCCCATGGACTGTAGCCCACCAGTCTCCTCTGTCAATGGGATTTCCCAGGCAAGAATATTGGAGTGGGTTGCCATTTCTCCCAGGCATCTTCCTGACTTAGGGGTCAGACCTTTATTTCTTGTTTGACAGGAGGATTCTTTACCACTGAGCCACCTAGGAAAGAGATCAAACCAGTTCATCCTAAAGGAAATCAGCTCTGAATATGCACTGACAGGACTCATGCTGAAGCTCCAGTACTTTGGCCACCTGACGCGAAAAGAGCTTGATGCTGGGAAAGACGAAGGCAAAAGGAGAGGAGGGCAGCAGAGGAGGAGATGGTTAGGTAACATCCATGACTCAATGGACACGTATTTGAGCAAACTCCAGGAGACAGTGAACTCAGGGAAGCCTGGCAGGCTACAGTCCATGGGATCACAGAGCTGGGCAAGGCTTAGTGACTGAACAGCAACCACAACAGGGCTGTTTGGGATGTAACTGGAATCCTTTGTGGAGGTATTTGGTCAACTCTAGCACATTCTAGCATCTTAATGAATGCCTCTTAGCTGATTTCACATGGCGCGCTTCAAGACTGTTCAAGTTGGCTCAGAATGCTGCAGAATGAGAGGAATCACTCATGTCAAAGTTGGAGTTGGGTAGGAGTGAGAGTTCTTCCTGCCACGCTATCCACTCCAGCTCTCGTCCCCATCGTCCCCATCTCCAGCTCCATTACTGATGTGGATTGTGCCCATTTAAAAAAAAATCATCTTACTGTCTTTGACAACTAATTTATGGTTACTGTGAAAAGTCCAAAAGTTCAGAAAAGTAAAAATGGCTCTATTTTTTAAATGTTCACCTCTGTGTTTTCAAGGTTACTTAATCTTTTGGTTCTTGGCATATGGGTAACAAAATCTGTATTACCCAGAACAGGTTTTTAAATAGCAGATGAATCTTATCCTACTCCTGAGTCTTGTTGAGGAAAGTCTCATTGTGAAATGTTAGTAAGCAGAATAAATACAGCAAGAGAACTCCTTTAAAAAAAAAAAAACTTTTTAACTTTGTATTGGAGTATAGCCAATTAACAATGTTGTTGATAATTTCAGGTGAACAGCAGAAGTACTCAGCCATACATATACATGTATCCTTTCTCCCTCAAACTCCCCTCCCATCCAGGCTGGCACATAACACTGAGCAGAGTTCCTTGTGTATACAGTATGTCCTTGTTGGTTATCTATTTTAAATATAGCAGTGTGTACATGCCCATCCCCGACTCCCTGACTATCCCTTCCCCTCATCCTTCCCGCCAGTAACCATAAGAAAAAGAATTCTTGAATGAAGCAGGTGGTCATTCCGAACCCTAGTAGCGCAGAGTCAGCTTTGTCTCCTGCTTGACGTCTCTTCAATATCATGCAGGGGAAAGCTGACGTTGGTTTATAACATGCCCTGTGAAATGTCTATTTTTTTCCTTAAAAAATCCAAACATTCGCAGAGAATGTAAATACGCCTCCTCTCCTGCACCACGGCCCCTCTCCTCCAGCGAACATGTGTGAAATCTCACACGTACTCTTGTGCACCCAGGCCGACTGTCTGATTCAAGACGACAAGGCTGTTCTCCATGTGTCTGACAGAGGCGCCAAACCCCCAAAGCCCAACGAGACCAGATGGGAAACCACAAGACCGGCCTCCTGCCCTCCTCAGTGTGTGGTCACCTCATCTGGGTGTGCATCAAGTGAGAAGGCCAAGGGGGTCAACCTCATTTGTGAGCCAAGCTTAGCCAAGTAGACGGCTTTCCACACCTCGCTTGTCCTGCCGGCCTCACACTCCCCTTAGTCTGACCACCTGAAAGCCACTGGCTCTCTCCCTCCCCCATGGCTTACCACTTCAACTTTTCTGAAAACAGAACAGACCCTGGAAGAGAGTTCAGGGGCATGGTGGCGGGGAGCAGCGGGGAGCAGCAGGGATGCAGGCAGGACAGGCTGATGGCAATGGTTCATCATGGGCTTGTGAGCTGCCTTCCTGGTTGCAGCTGAGGGAGGCCAGGGGAGACCATGGAGTCTTTATACTTGGGCTATTTCAACATCTGGATGGATGCCTTGTCCCCATGGAGACAGAGGTGTCATCCTAGCAAACACACAGAACGTCTTCAGGGCTTTCAAGCTCTTTCCCATCTGTGACCTCCACTCCCCTTTCAACCATGGTAGGGAGAGCAAGGGAGAGTCCATCCCAAACTCCCAGAGGAAGATATTGGGATCAGAAAGGTTGGGGGGTTTGTCCATGTAGCGATGAGGTGAGCCTGCTACTTCTGCTCCCTCCCCAAAGCATGTCTTGAGAGTTCCCCCCAAATGTGCATTCTTAGAACAGAAGATGAAAAGGAAGGATGACCTGAGATGGCTGGGCCCCCTGCCTCCTTCATGTCCCCCTCCTCTTGTGGTCCCCTGATCAGTCCACCCAGTGCCTAGGTTGGTTGCGTGGCCTTTTCCTCTCCGTGTGACAGTCTGTCACTGTCCAAGCAGGAAGTTGACAGTGACTGGCGGCTGACGTGTCTCTTTGTGGAGCAGTCGGCCTGGCATTCTTTTACTGGCTGTCCCAAGTGATATTTTTCAAACTTGTTTTTGAAAACCCGAAAAATCAGATCTGGTTAGCATCTGGCTGTTCCAGAAGGGGTGGCTGTAGGTAGCATCAGACGAGGTGATCCTGAATTGCCCCAGGGTAGAAACTATCGCTGAGACAGGAACATGGTTTTTGACCAGCAGGAATTTGAAGAAGTGACACGCAAGGGTGGTGTTGGCTCTTGGTGCCAGCACTCGAGGCTGATCAAAGACCCTGATGTTTGTGGTGACCCTGGCCACTCATTTCCACTTGAATTTGTTAGCAGACCATAATCAAGTGCATAAAATCTTGCTATGGAGGCCAGCCACTTGGCTGTAATTTGCATGACATTCTACCAACTGGTATCTGCTTTATTTAAACAGTCTTTAATTTCTAGATGAATCTCACCCTCTTTTTCCACAGCAGGCCTTTTTCCAGCCCCTTCTGGTCATCACTGTCTGCATCTATCAGAAGCAGTAGGATGAGGGCCAGAAGGCTGTTGGATTAGGGGGTGACAGTAAGTTCATTTGTTTGCTTGTTGATTGAATTTTAAAATATATATATATATTATTTTCACATGAGTAATAATAATGACTCAAGCATTATGCTAAAAATTTTAAAACATGATCTCATTTAATCCTGCTGCTGCTGCTGCTGCTCCTAAGTCGCTTCAGTCGTGTCCGACTCAGTGTGACCCCATAGACAGCAGCCCACGAGTCTCCTCCATTCCTGGGATTCTCCAGGCAAGAACACTGGAATGGGTTGCCATTTCCTTCTCCATGCATGGAAGTAAAAAGTGAAAGTGAAGACGCTCAGTAGTGTCCAACTCTTAGCGACCCCATGGACTGCAGCCTACCAGGCTCCTCTGTCCATGGGATTTTCCAGGCAAGAGTACTGGAGTGAGGTGCCATTGCATTTTCCACATTTAATCCTAAGACTAATTAATTAGGTAGAGATGTATAACTATCTCCAATCTATAGGTGAGAAAATAGAAACACAAGAAAGTTCATTAACTTGTCTAGAACTGTACGGTAACCAGGAGAGCTGAGATTCACACCCAGAACTATCACACTCTAGAATCTTGTACTCTGAGCCACTGCCCAACTTAAGCTGTTGTGTGTGATCAGTCACTCAGTCGTGTCTGACTCTTTGTGACCCCCACGGTCTGTGGCCTGCCAGGCTCCTCTGTCCGTGGGATTTTCCAGGCAAGAATACTGGGGTGGGTTGCCATTTCCTTCTCCAGAGGATCTTCCTGACCCAGGGATCAAACCATCTCTTGTGCCTCCTGCATTGGTAGGAGGATTCTTTACCACTGAGCCACTTGAGAAGCCTGCCCAATATAGGCTAGTGATTCTCAGATTCTAGATGCAGGCAGGCAGTGGCATTTATATTTTGGCCTCCTTTGTGCATCTGCAAATGAAATGTTACTAACAAGCCTCCATCAGTGACAGAGCCTGGGAAGCAGAGCTTTTCTCCCAGTTAATTCTGGATTAGTTCTGTAGTCAGTGACTCAGCTACATTGGAGGTTCAGCCAGGACTATGTGATGGCTTCATGCTAGCACAACAGGAAATTAAAGCCTTCGAGAACAGAAATCCTATTTCCTGAAACAAGAGTTGTCAGATAAAACCCAGGTTCCCAGTTACCTTTGCATTTCAGATAAGCAGTGGATACACGTTTAGGGTAAGTATATCTCAGAATATATTTGGGATATACTCATCCTTTAAAAAATGATTCACTGTGTATCTGAGATACAAATTTAGTTGAGCAGCCTGTATTCTTATTTGTTAAATCTGACAATTCTCAAGAATTTGAACCAAATATACCTGAACCAGCCAAAAGATATGACATGAGTCTGGTGCCCAAGTACATCTCAGAGACATAGTTAATATGGTTAAAATAATAATAATAGTAGGTAAGGACTGGAACATCAAAATTTCTGAAAAGCTTCCATGGTTTACATGGGATCAACTTCACAGATAGCTGAATTCGAAAATCTGGGGAAAATGCTTGTATGTATGGGAGGTGACTTTTGATAAGTGATTTTCAGTCCTAGCTATACACTGGAGTCATCTAGTAAGCTTTTTAAAAAAGTACTCATGTCTGGGCCCTACCCTAGATTCTAGGGTAAGTGGTCGGGGGTGTGGCCTAGGCATGAAGATGGGATGGCATGCTGAGGATAAAGGATCCCTAACATCCCCTGGCTTCATAAATGGTGCGGATAGACTGCTGTGCAGGTGCTCAGGAGGGGAATGGTATATGATTGGAAGGGACCCAGCAGCTTCCTGGAGGAGCAGGAACCCCAACCAGATGAAGGATAGGGAAGTTTTATAGTTCTGTAGTCCGTGACTCAGCTACATTGGAGGTTCAGCCAGGACTATGTGATGGCTTCATGCTAGCACAACAGGAAATTAAAGCCTTCGAGAACAGAAATCCTATTTCCTGAAACAAGAGTTGTCAGATAAAACCCAGGTTCCCAGTTACCTTTGCATTTCAGATAAGCAGTGGATACACGTTTAGGGTAAGTATATCTCAGAATATATTTGGGATATACTCACCCTTTAAAAAATGATTCACTGTGTATCTGAGATACAAATTTAGTTGAGCAGCCTGTATTCTTATTTGTTAAATCTGACAATTCTCCAAGAATTTGAACCAAATATACCTGAACCAGCCAAAAGATATGACATGAGTCTGGTGCCCAAGTACATCTCAGAGACATAGTTAATATGGTTAAAATAATAATAATAGTAGGTAAGGACTGGAACATCAAAATTTCTGAAAAGCTTCCATGGTTTACATGGGATCAACTTCACAGATAGCTGAATTCGAAAATCTGGGGAAAATGCTTGTATGTATGGGAGGTGACTTTTGATAAGTGATTTTCAGTCCTAGCTATACACTGGAGTCATCTAGTAAGCTTTTTAAAAAAGTACTCATGTCTGGGCCCTACCCTAGATTCTAGGGTAAGTGGTCAGGGGTGTGGCCTAGACATGAAGATGGCATGCTGAGGATAAAGGATCCCTAGCATCCCCTGGCTTCATAAATGGTGCGGATAGACTGCTGTGCAGGTGCTCAGGAGGGGAATGGTATATGATTGGAAGGGACCCAGCAGCTTCCTGGAGGAGCAGGAACCCCAACCAGATGAAGGATAGGGAAGTTTTGGATAAGCAGAGAAGAGCAAGCAGAGTATGCCAGGGAAGGGAATGATTTGTAACAGAAGGTTTGCCAAAAAAAAAAAAAAAAAAGTTCAAGCCAGGTACAGAGACAGACCAGTCAGATAAAAATGGTACATCTGACTAGGAGTGAATGTTTTTAGTTGAATAGTTTTTGGTTCTGTGTATAAAACTTATTATGAAGTTGTAGGAATTTTAGAAAATACAGTAAAGCAAGAGGAATAAAAGCCATTGTCTATCTATCATTAACAGGAAATCAATTTTAAACTGTGATTACTTTTCTGTGCCTTTTGGATGTTAATGAAAACACACATATGATAATTTTATATCCTAGATCTTTGATTTAGCATTATAGCACAAGCATTTCCTCGTGGTATTAGAAATTGTTCATGAATATTTATACTGGCTGCAATTATTGCCGTGAGACTGATGCAGCATAAGCTTCTTAACCTTTCTTCTGATGCTGGACATTCAGGTAGTGTCCAAGTTTTTCCATATTTAGAGGGTTGGTTTTAGACTTGTAATATGTAAATGGGAGAGCCTGAACACAGGGCTCTTCCTAGTAGTCCACAGACTGAAAGAATTTGCACGACTCTTCTTCACCCGGTGCTTTCATAAACCGTGGAGAAGAGTTTTGAAGTCTTCAACACCGAAACCAGACGTCAAGTTCATCCTCAAAGTTAAGATGGCGCCCACCTTGGGGCATGCTAAACAATGTGCCCTGGATCACCACCCGAGCAAAGAGAGATGGTGCTTCTTCCCATTACAGACTGCTGTCTGGCCGAGGAACTACTGTTGGGACCTAAGAGTTTTTTAACACCCAATTAAATTGGTGTAATTGGATAGAGTTATAACTTCTTTGCCTCCAGCTGTGCACCATAAGCTGTTCCACACCTGGGTGTTGTTTTGTTTGATTCTTGTACTTTTCCTACAGGTGTAGAGATGGGGTAGCAGAGAGCCTTCTCCCACTTTCTGATGTAGAGAGGATTTTTCCTTCCTTTTGAAGGAGACACTGGCAGTTGGCTATCACTGTTAACCTCCCTTGGGCTAAGACTTTACTTTGACCTCGAGGTTTTAGCATCCCACTTTCTCTGGGGTCTGCTATTTAAAATTTCTCAGCAATACAGAAATAGTCCAACCAAGAAAGAACAGTCGGTCAAGTTCAAGACTCAGCGCATGTACCAGCTATGCACAAAATGAATTTTGCTCATGACTCTTTTGCCCGATACCCAAGGCTATGGGAATGACAAGTAGATCACGCTACAATTCTGATAGGTTTTAAAAACGTGAACCAGCTACATATTATGCAGGTCAGAAGATGAACTTCACTGAGCAAGACCAAAGAAGGCTGAAAAGCACTCTTAATATTTAATGATTTTTTTTCAGAGTTCCACAGTTAAATAACAGGGTACAAAAGGAAGAGTATCTTGGTTTCAACCCGTTTCTATTACCTGGACTCCTTTCACCCTTGGGACTGCCCCCACCCACACCCCCACCCCCCAGCCCATCTCTCCTGCAGAACCTGTGCTCATTCCTGACCTCAGCTGATAATCATCAATTTTATAGATGACTTGAATGTTGGATCAAAGGTGCTCACCACAATCTGAGTATGCACCAGAATCATCTGAAGAGTGGGAATTGGGCCAGATGAGGCTTAACAAAATTCCATTAAATTCCGTGGTTAACTTCAGATTGCTGGAACCCACTTCTGATTCTGTGGATGTGGGTTGCAGTCCAAAAACTTGGACCTCTAACAAATTCCTGCTGCTGCTGCTGCTGCTGCTGCTGCTGCTAAGTCACTTCAGTCATGTCAACTCTGTGTGACCCCATAGACAGCAGGTCACCAGGCTCCCCCGTCCCTGGGGTTCTCCAGGCAAGAACACTGGAGTGGGTTGCCATTTCCTTCTCCAATGCATGAAAAGTGAAAGTGAAGTTGCTCAGTCGTGTCCGACTCTGCGAGAACCCATGGACTGCAGCCTACCAGTGGGGTGCCATCGCCTTCTCTGGAACAAATTCCTAGGTGATGCTAATCCTGCTGACTAGGAGACCAGCTTCGAGAATGATTGTGTTGGAAGATTCTTTAAGAACCATCTTGTCTGAGTATTGTCTTTTCACAGCCATTTAACATTTCCTTTATTTCCTAGGCAGGCATCACTATTCAGTCCTGCTGCTCTTTCCTCATGGGTCCAGACTATTCTCCAAATGTTTCCAACACAGCAGTTAGAACCTTGTTCCCAAGGTATGCACCACGGACCAGCAGTATCAGCATCACCTGGGAGTTTGAAAAAATTTGGAATCTCAAATCCCACCCCAGGACTATTGAGCTGAAATATGCATTTAATGAGATCCCTAGATGAACTGTATACACAATAAAGTTTGAGAAGCATGAGTCTAAGCAACCAGAGATATTCAGTTCAGTTCAGTCACTCAGTCGTGTCCAACTCTTTTCGACCCAATGGACTGCAGCACCCAGGCTTCCCTGTCCATCATCAACTCCTGGAGCTTGCTCAAACTCATGTCCATTGAGTTGGTGATGCCATCCAACCATCTCATCCTCTGTCATCCCCTTCTCCTCCCACCTTCAATCTTTCCCAGCATCAGGGTCTTTTCAAATGAGTCAGTTCTTTGCATCAGGTGGCCAAAGTTTTGGAGTTTCAGCTTCAGCATCAGTCCTTCCAATGAACACCCAGGACTGATCTCCTTTAGGATGGACTGGTTGGATCTCCTTGCAGTCCAAGCGACTCTCAAAAGTCTTCTCCAACACCACAGTTCAAAAGCATCAATTCTTCGGTGCTCAGCTTTCTTCACAGTCCAACTCTCACATCCATACATGACCACTGGAAAAACCATAGCTCTGACTAGATGGACATTAGTTGGCAAAGTAATGTCTCTGCTTTTTAATATGCTGTCTAAGTTGGTCACAGCTTTTCTTCCAAGGAGTAAGTGTCTTTTAATTTCATGGTTGCAGTCACCATCTGCAGTGATTTTGGAGCCCCCCAAAATAAAGTCTGTCACTGTTTCCATTGTTTCCCCATCTGTTTGCCATGAAGTGATGGGACCAGATGCCATGATCTTCATTTTCTGAATGTTGAGCTTTAAGCCAACTTTTTCACTCTCCTCTTTCACTTTTATCAAGAGGCTCTTTAGTTCTTCACTTTGTACCGTAAGGGTGATGTCATCTGCATATCTGAGGTTATTGATATTTTTCCTGGCAATCTTGATTCCAGCTTGTGCTTCTTCCAGCCAGCATTTCTCATGATGTACTCTGCATATAAGTTAAATAAGCAGAATGACAATATACAGCCTTGACATACTCCTTTCCTGATTTGGAACCAGTCTGTTGTTCCTTGTCTAGTTCTAACTGCTGTTTCTTGACCTTCATACAGATTTCTCAAGAGGCAGGTCAGGTGGTCTGGTATTCCCATCTCTTTAAGAATTTTCCACAGTTTGTTGTGATGCACAGTCAAAGGCTTTGGCATAGTCAATAAAGCAGAAATAGATGTTTTTCTGGAACTTTCTAGCTTTTTCAATGATTCAACATATGTTGGCATTTTGATCTTTGGTTCCTCTGCCTTTTCTACATCCAGCTTGAATATCTCCAAGTTCATGATTCATGTACTGCTGAAGCCTGGCTTAGAATTTTGAGCATTACTTTGTTAGCATGTGAGAAGAGTGCACTTGTGCGAGAGTTTGAACATTATTTGGCATTGCCTTTCTTTGGGATTGGAATGAAAACTGACCTTTTCCAGTCCCGTGGCCACTGCTGAGTTTTCCAAATTAGCTGGCATATTGAGTGCAGCACTTTCACAGCATCATCTTTCAGGATTTAAAATAGCTCAACTGGAATTCCATCACCTCTACTAGCTTTGTTCATAGCGATGCTTTCTAAGGCCCACTTGACTTTGCATCCCAGAATGTCTGGTTCTAGGTAAGTGATCACACCATTGTAATTATCTGGGTCATGAAGATCTTTTTTGTATAGTTCTGTGTATTCTTGTCACCTTTTCTTAATATTTTCTGCTTCTGTTAGGTCCATACAATTTCTGTCCTTTATTGAGCCCATCTTTGCATGAAACGTTCCCTTGGTATCTCTGATTTCCTTGAAGAGGTCTCTAGTCTTTCCCATTCTATTGTTTTCCTGTATATCTCTGCACTGATCACTGAGGAAGGCTTTCTTATCTCTCCTTGCTCTTCTTTGGAACTATGCATTCAAATGAGTATATCTTTCCTTTTCTCCTTTGCCTTTCATTTCTCTTCTTTTCCCTCTATTTGTAAGGCCTCCTCAGACAGCTATTTTGCCTTTTTGCATTTCTTTTTCTTGGGCATGGTCTTGATCGCTGCCTCTTGTACAATGTCACGAACCTCCATCCATAGTTCATCAGGCACTCTCTCTGTCAGATCTAGTCCCTTGAATCTATTTCTCACTTCCACTGTATAATCATAAGGGATTTGATTTAGGTCATACCTGAATGGCCTAGTGATTTTCCTACTTTCTTCAGTTTAAGTCTAAATTTGGCAACAAGGAGTTCATGATCTGAGCCACAGTCAGCTCCTAGCCTTGTTTTTGCTGACTGTATAGAGCTTCTCCATCCTTGGCTGCAAAGAATATAATCAATCTGATTTCAGTATTGACCATCTGCTGATGTCCATGTGTAGAGTCTTCTCTTGTGTTGTTGGAAGAGGGTGTTTGCTATGACCAGTGTGTTTTCTTGGCAAAATTCTACTAGGATTTGCCCTGCTTCATTCTCTACTCCAAGGCCAAGTTTGCCTGTTGCTCCAGGTATTTCTTGACTTCCTACTTTTGCATTCCAGTCCCCTATAATGAAAAGGACATCTTTTTTGGATGTTAGTTCTAGAAGGTCTTGTGGGTCTTCATAGAACTGTTCAACTTCAGCTTCTTCAGTAGTACTGGTCAGGGCATAGATTTGGATTACTGTGATATTGAGTGGTTTTCCTTGGAAAGGAACAGAGATCATTCTGTCATTTTTGAGATTGCATCCAAATACTGCATTTCAGACTCTTTTGTTGACTATGATGGCTACTTCATTTCTTCTAAGGGGTTCTTGCCCACAGAAGTAGATGTAATGGTCGTGAGACTTAAATTCACCCATTCCAGTCCATTTTAGTTCCCTGATTCCTAAAATGTCAATGTTCACTCTTGCCATCTCCTGTTTGGCCACTTCCAATTTGCCTTGATTCATGGACCTAACATTCCAGGTTCCTATGCAATATTGCCCTTTACAGCATCAGACTTTACTTCCATCACCAGTCACATCCACAACTGGGTTTGTTTTTGCTTTTGCTCCATCTCTTCATTCTTTCTGGAGTTATTTCTCCATTGATCTCCAGTAGCATATTGGGCACCTACCAACTGACCTGGGGAGTTCATCTTTCAGTGTTCTATCTTTTTGCCTTTTCATACAGTTTATGGGGTTCTCAAGGCAAGAATACTGAAATAGTTTGCCATTCCCTTCTCCAGTGGACCATGTTTTGTCAGAGATATACTGGAGTCGAAACCTCTTTGTTTAATATAGTCCAGTGATTTCATTTTAAAGATGAGAAAATAAGAATGTACACAGGTCAAATGACTCACCTTCTTATGAGTAGCAGATTTCCCTGGACTTGCTAAAGTGACAACTTCCTTAAAGAAAAGAAAGAAAGAAGAGTGTGAAGTTGCTCAGTCATGTCCAACTCTTTGCGATCCCATGGACTGTAGTCTACCAGGCTTCTGTGTCCATCGTATTTTCCAGGCAAGAGTACTGGAGTGGGTTGCCATTTCCTTCTCCAGGGGATCTTCCTGACCCAGGGATCAAACACCAGGTCTCCTGCATTGCAGGCAGATGCTTTACCCTCTGAGCCACCAGAGAAACCCATACAACTTACTTAACATGTTAGCTAATAACCTCGAAAACACAGCATCAATCCTAAACCCCACTGCCTCTAGTAACACCATTGTATTTCAAATGGGCTTTGAAAATGAGTCTTGGACATGAAGGGAAGTGTGCTAATGATTGAATGACAGGCAGAAGGGTCAAGACATATATGGTCTTCACCAAATTGATGCTGTGCACAGTTACAAGAAGCTTCTACTAGTGAGACTAAGTACTTCCTCTCCCCACCACCCCTACCTACTTCTTGGCTAAAATTCTGGGCTACTGGACCCAGACTTGACTCTATTTATGGCTGCACTCCACCGAAGGAGATAACAGAATCTGGACTCACTAGCCTCATAATCCTAAAGAAACACTCACATTTCATTTCACAAAAGCATTCCACAAAGCCAGCAGGGCAGGCAAGTCCAGATAGAAGAAGTATTGCTTTAGGATGTGGCAAAAAGATTTGTACAATGTCGTACACTGTGTTAAAGATGAGAAGGGTAAGACTGAGCACAGGCGTCATTGGCTATAGAGCTGGAAATGTCCATGGTGATGAGCCAATGTGCAGTCCTCGGTTCTGGCCAGCAAAGTCACCTGTTGGTTTGGAAGTATGGGGTGGGGATAGGAGGATGGTCTACTGGATTGGGGTGGGAAGAAACCTCAGGCTGGGGTGTAGGCTGGAGGGGGTGTCCAGGGCTAGGAGTGGGGGGTATATGGTACAGGAAACCTTGATTGATATGTCAAGTCAGCCTGATTTAATCTGTTTCACCATCATCTGCAACTATTAAGAAAACAGGAAATGGTTCTTATTTTTATTTTAATTATGGAGTCCTTAGAGAATCTTATTGAAGCTGTGGACTTTCTCCCACCCAATGTAAGTGCCCATTTGTATCATGCACCTTTTAAAAACTTTTTAATTGGAGGATAATTGCTTTACAATGTTGTGTTGGTTTCTGCCATACAACAACAACAAAAAAAAGCAAAAGTCTAAGTTGATGTGCTCCATCTATAAATATGCATTAAGCACCTACTATGTAAAAGGCTGTGTTCCAAGCATGCAATAAAGCAGCAAACCAGTCAGATGCTGGCCCTGCCCTTGAGACATCTATGGTCCAGCCAGGAAGATAGAAAAGGAACAAGTACTAATTATTACAAGTTACTGTTTAATGAGCATTATAAAGGTTATCTTGAACTCTTTTGGAAAAATGGTGCTAAATAAATGATTAACTTTAATACTATAAATAGTGTGAAACCCTCACGTTTATGAATAATTAAAGGTGTTTCCAGTATGGAAACACGAAGCTCCAGCACCTCTGTTGAGCTGTGCCTTCTAGGAGCAGTGCTCCCTGGCGGCAGCACCGGCGCCTGCCTGTCCCCATGGGGTGTTTTCTCCACGTATGTACACTGGCGCCTTGCTCGCCTGTGGGAGGGTTGTGGGGTGAGCTGTTTGGAGCCAAGCTAGACTCTCTGATCTGAGTCATCTGTAAATATTTACAGTGTTTGCGGCACTTCCTTCTCACATCAGATGCCGGGGATAATCAGAAAAACCAATGAACTCAAGCCGACCTCATGTTATGCTCTGATAAATATTTAGACAGTCCATTTGGGGAGGCTGGCAATGGAGCTGTGGGGAAGTGGCTGTGGCCACTGGGTCCTCAAGAAGAAATAATCAACTTCGCTCTATTTCTGAACATACAGAATGTATTTAGGGGAGAGTGAAACATCCCATTTGGGGAATGATTGATGTCCGGCCCTTTTTTGATTTCGGCTCTGGGGAGTCTGCTCTTTGAATGAGGTGGTGGATTCGTTGCACCGTCAGTCCTGGCACAGCTATTGAGTCCTCCAGACATGGGAGAGCTGGTGGGTAGACCCCTGTCCTTTAGACTCCTCAACATATATTGCAAATGTTCTTGGATTTTCCTGCTATGTTCCAGGTATATGGGAAGGCTGTTGGAGGAACCCACGTTCTGAATGGGTGTCCAGCCCGCAGTGTGAGGTGAGTGCTTGGCAGGTTATCACGGTAAATGTCTTAGTCTGTTCAGCCAGCTGGAACAAAATACCACAGACTGAGGGACTTGGGGACAACAAAACTGTATTTCTCTTAGGCCTGGAGGCTGGAAGCTTGAGATCAGAGCCAGCGTGGTGGATAAAGTCCTCTTTGGGTTTGCAGACTTCTTGCCATGTCCTCACAGGGCAGAAGGCAATGAAGGATCCCTCTGGAGTCTCTCTTATAAACCACTAATCCCATTCATGAGGTTCTACCCTCCTGACTTAAGCGCCTCCCGAAGGTCACACCTCCTCATTCCATCACCTTCTGGGGTTAAGATTCCAGCATGTGACTTTTAGGGGGACTTCTCTATCCATGGAATTCTCCAGGCAAGAACACTGGAGCAGGTTGTCATTTCCTATTCCAGGGGATCTTCTCAACCCAGGGATCAAATCTATGTCTCTTGTGTCTCCTGCATTGGCAGGAAAATCTTTACCACTGCACCACCTGGGAATCCCTTTAGGGGGACATAAATACTTAAACCGTAGCTGGAAAGAAAGACCCATAACCTAACCCTTGAGTTGGGAGGTATTTGCTGAGCCACGCTTAGAAAAGGGTCCACAGTTTCCAGGGAACTTTACTGCCTTTTATGAGATCCATGTGAGAGACTATAGTCTGCACGTGTCTGCCTGCCAAGCTGAACCTCAGCACACTCCCGCTGTCTGTCCTCAGAGGTGCTGGAGCCCACCCGGCATCCTTGCGTCCCCACATCCCTGCTGTCCTCTTCACTCACCACATGGTCTGCTCTGGGCGTGGCTGCCCCAATCCTGGGCCATCCGGGAAAGCTGACTGAAGTCTCTGCGATCCCTTTTCCTACCACCATGAGGAGAGCACTGATACCAACATGCTCTCCAGATGGGGATGGTGGTCTGTTTTCACATCTGGTATCTTATCTCAGATCTGAAAAAGAAATGTTGAAATAGCCAAGAAAGTTATATCTGAGATGGAGCAAAAATACCATCCTTTGAAACATCTCTTCCTAAGACATTTTTTCCTAGGAAAGGAACCCAAACTATCAGAATCCAAACCCTAGACTGGTCACTACTGGACCCAAATCAACACAGGTGGGGCAAGTCCAGGACAATGAGAGGCACATACTCTGTGACTTCAAACCAGGTTGGATGTTGCTGTTGTTGTTCAGCCGCTCAGTCATGTCTGACTCTTTGAGACCTCATGGACTACAGTACGCCAGCTTTCCCTGTCCTTCACTATCTCCTGGAGTTTGCTCAAACACATGTCCATTGAGTCAGTGATGCCATCCAGCCATCTCATCCTCTGTCGCCCCCTTCTCTTCCTGCCCTCTATCTTCCCCAGCATCAGGGTCTTTTCCAACCTGTCAGCTCTTTGCATCAGGTGGCCAAATACTTAAATCCCTTCTTCCATCCCAGGAACAAGACAATATTCTTGCCAATACTTAAAAAAATTCAATTACATCTTCGTTCTGATCCATTCGGTCTGCACGTGTGGACATCAGTGTGTGTATAAGTATACCTAACAAGCTTGGTTCTTTGCTCACTCAGATCATTAAGACAATAGAGAGATAGGTTGTTGTTTTGAATAAAATGTTGAAAAAATTTTTTTTTTACTCTTGGGGAAGTGAATCAATCCACAAAATCAGTCAAAAGGGTTGAACCAGTTTAGAGAAAGAATCACCCTTTCTCACCAAGCTCCACACATGGAGAGATGGCCGATGTTGGCACATGCCCACCCACAGTTTGGGATGAAGGCATCACCACTTGGCAGAGAGGCCTGTTTTTGTATTGCTTCCCTCACTCCATCCGTCTCCCCAAGGTGTGTCTTTGCCATCTGGGAAAGCCCATTTCCTGCCAATGTCTTGGAGACTTTAAGCTAATGGTTTGTTTCATAGTGCACATTTAGGGTTTACTCCAATCTTTTTCCTGGATGGCTTGAGGAAGTTGCTCATGTATGAAAGGACTGTGCTCAGCCGAGTAAAAGGAAGCCAAGATTATCTCATGGAAGTGAGAAAGGGAGTCATTGCTTTGAGGTACACAGACAAGTAGATTTTCAGGCTTGGGCAATGACCTAGGCTGGACATTTCTAGCAGCAGAAGCCAAAAAGGAAATGCCCTGGGCGACGTGGTGTCTGCCTTCTCCTAGCATAGAACTTACCCATTCATTGGCTTCATTTGCTGAATGGCTGGGGATGGAAAGGGAGAAACAGGCAAAGCAGGAATCAGCGGGAACAGTCTAACTACATGAATGATGACAACACTTTCCATTATCACACGAAAAGCCAAGGGATGATTCCATTTCAATTCTGTCTCCTGAACCCTTATGACCCTGTTTAACAGAGTTACCTCCTCTCTGTGGCCAGGCTGCGGCAAAGGCAATGGCACCCTACTCCAGTACTCTTGCCTGGAAAATCTCATGGACGGTGGAGCCTGGAAGGCTGCAGTCCATGGGGTCGCTGAGGGTCGGACATGACTGAGTGACTTCAGTTTCACTTTTCACTTTATGCATTGGAGAAGGAAATGGCAACCCACTCCAGTGTTCTTGCCTGGAGAATCCCAGGGACGGGGGAGCCTTGTGGGCTGCCGTCTATGGGGTCGCACAGAGTCAGACACGACTAAAGTCATGACTTAGCAGCAGCAGCAGTGGCCAGGCTGTGACCTTTATTGAGGACTCATCCCTAAGATCTTGTGATTCTGGATTCTCAACTGACGCCCTGGTCAAACCAGGGCAGGTTAGTGGTCTCCTGAGACACATACCTAGTAGGGGGGCGGGTGATGGAAGTCATCTGGCAGGAGGGAGCAAGAGAACCATTCTTTGGTGTCTTCATCTGCAAAGTGGAGATGAATGCTCATCTCTTGGAGTGGCTGGGCAACACACATGACCATGTAGAGGAGCATCACTCAGGTGCAGACAAGGCTCACAGGGATTCCAGCACCCTTCCTTCGTGGGAAGACGGGACACCACGCACAAATTATGGGGTGGAGGGTGCTGGAGGAAGGGGGAGGGGCCCCGGGCTCTGCTGCCATTATCTGGGAGGAAAGACCTAGGGCATTGCTTCTTAACCTCCCCCCTTTTTTTTACATAGCCTAATGAAAGCCACAGCCCCTCTCTGTAGTAAATAAATAAATAAATTAGGAGGAAGGATGGCAATCTTTGCTAAACACCTACTGTGTGCCAGGCACTGTGCTGATAGCTTCCATCTCTGAACAACCCTTGAAGGCAGACACTATTGATACTCATTATCACCAAATGCAAATATTGAGGCACAGAAACTTTAATTAACTTGCCCACTGCTCTATTTAGTGTATGAGTTTCCTAGGGCTTAGGTAACAAAATACAACCAAGTGACTTAAAACAACAGGAAGTTATTCTCTTCCAGTGTTGGAGGCTAGAAGTCCATGATCAAAATGGTGATGGCAGGGCAAGGCTCTCTCAAAAGCTTTAAGAGAGAATCTGTCTCATGCTTTTGTCTCAACTATCAATGTTGCTGACAATTTTTGGCATTTCTTGGTTTGCAACTGAACACTTCCCCTTCTGCCTCTGTTGTCACTTGGCATTCTTCTCCATGTGCGTCTCTCTCTGTGTCATTTTCCTCTTTGGATGTCAGGCAACATTGGGCTATTGGCTAAAAGGGACTTCCTTAACAACATCTTAACTAAATAAGTCTGAAGAGCCAGACATCCTGGAATGTGAAGTCAAGCGGGCCTTAGAAAGCATCGCTATGAACAAAGCTAGTAGAGGTGATGGAATTCCAGTGGAGCTATTTCAAATCCTGAAAGATGATGCTGTGAAAGTGCTGCACTCAATATGCCAGCAAATTTGGAAAACTCAGCAGTGGCCACAGGACTGGAAAAGGTCAGTTTTCATTCCAATCCCAAAGAAAGGCAATGCCAAAGAATGCTCAAACTACCGCACAATTGCACTCATCTCACACGCTAGTAAAGTAATGCTCAAAATTCTCCAAGCTAGGCTTCAGCAATACGTGAACTGTGAACTTCCAGATGTTCAAGGTGGTTTTTAAAAAGGCAGAGGAACCAGAGATCAAATTGCCAACATCTGCTGGATCATGGAAAAAAGCAAAATAGTTCCAGAAAAACATCTATTTCTGCTATATTGACTATGCCAAGGCCTTTGACTGTGTGGATCACAATAAACTGTGGCAAGTTCTGAATGAGATGGGAATACAAGACCATCTGACCTGCGTCTTGAGAAACCTATATGCAGGTCAGGAAGCAATAGTTAAAACTGGACGTGGAACAACAGATTGGTTCCAAATAGGAAAAGGAGTATGCCAAGGCTGTATATTGTCACCCTGCTTATTTAACTTATATGCAGAGCACATCATGAAAAACACTGGGCTGGGAGAAGCACAAGCTGAAATCAAGATTGCCAGGAGAAATATCAATAACCTCAGATATGCAGATGACACCACCCTTATGGCAGAAAGTGAAGAGAAACTAAAGAGCCTGTTGATGAAAGTGAAAGAGGAGAGTGAAAAAGTTGGCTTAAAGCTCAACATTCAGAAAACGAAGATCATGGCATCCAGCCCATCACTTCATGGGAAATAGATGGGGAAACAGTGTCAGACTTTATATTTTGAGGTGCTCCAAAATCACTGCAGATGGTGATTGCAGCCATGGAATTAAAAGACGCTTACTCCTTGGAAGAAAAGTTATGACCAACATAGATAGTATATTGAAAATCAGAGATATTATTGCCAACAAAGGTCCATCTTGTCAAGGCTATGGTTTTTCCTGTGGTCATGTATGGATGTGAGAGTTGGACTGTGAAGAAGGCTGAGTGCTAAAGAATTGATGGTTGTGAACTGTGGTGCTGGAGAAGACTCTTGAGAGTCCCTCGGACTGCAAGGAGATCCAACCAGTCCATTCTGAAGGACATCAGCCCTGGGATTTCTTTGGAAGAAATGATGCTAAAGCTGAAACTCCAGTACTTTGGCCACCTCATGCAAAGGGTTGACTCATTGGAAAAGACTCTGATGCTGGGAGGGATTGGGGGCAGGAGGAGAAGGGGACGACCGAGGATGAGATGGCTGGATGGCATCACCAACTTGATGGACATGAGTTTGAGTGAACTCCGGGAGTTGGTGATGGACAGGGAGGCCTGGCTTGCTGCGATTCGTGGGATCACAAAGAGTCGGACACAACTGAGCGACTGAACTAAACTGAACTGAACTGAAGGACTTTGTCTCCAAATAAGATCACCTTCTAAAGTTCTGGACATTAGGACTAAAGCTTATCTTATTAGAGAACATAATCAAGACTTCAAAAGCTAGTAGTAAAGTCAGGATTTGCACCCAGGTAGTCTAGCTTCCTTTTTATAAAGAGATGACTTAGTGACTGAGGAACAACAGTAAGTCTAGCTTCCAGAATCTGACCCCTTAGTCTCAATGCTGAACTACTTCTGTAACAATACTAAAACACTGTGTACCATGTCGAGGGCTCCAGACCCCCCACAGCAAACCCCACCACAGCCCATCGGATGGTAGAGTGGCCTTCTCTTTCCAGCTAGGAGATGTTGGCTCAGAAAGCCTGAGCTGCAGAGAGTGCACTTTAAGGCTGCGAGACAAAGGGGAGGATAGGTGAGGGAGGGCAGTGGGAAGCGCCCTGACCACCATGGGCTCTGGTGGCAGAGTTCTGGAGCCCTCAGCCTGGGGGACGGTGCTGAGTGTGGTCTCCACACTCGGGCACCAACAGAGGACCAAGCAGACATTAGGAGGGACAGGTCTTCTTCACTGCCATTACTTTTTCAGTACCTTCTGCATGGTGTTGGGGAGCAGAGATCCTAAGCTAGGTTAAAAATTCATCTTGGCCCCCCAAAGTTTAGGACTCAGTAACATATAAGCCAAGAGATGCCATGAGACAGAATCCTGAGTCAACAGTCAAGCAGACACACCCATCCAAATCTCCGGAAGAGTCAGCTGCCTGTCAGAACTAGAAATGCCTGGGAATCAAAGAAGGGGATTAGGAACAAGGGAGGTGAGAATTTAGGACAGCCCTGGGCGGTGGGCTGTGAATGCACCCACAGGTCAGGCAATGCCTGAGCGCCAGGCTGTTCTTCTTACTGTTTTCAGACCTGCCCCGTCCTCTCCTGCCTCGGTACCAGCGCACATGCTGCTCCTTCAGCGTGAAATGCTCTTCCCTGCACCTCCCTCTGTGTCTGACAAACTCCCCATCATCCTTCACATCTCCTGGAGTTCCGGCTTCAGTGCCACATCCTCGGGGGGCTACTCCCCTTTCTGTCCCGCCACCTTTTGTTCTGATCCCATTTGGGGCCATTGTTTGCCTGTTTCCGGCTTCCCTCACCCCGCAGACAAAGGGATCCTTGAAAGCAGAACATCGTCTTTTTCTTCCTTGGGTCCCCGAAGCACAGGACAGTGCCTGCCTCCTAGTTAGGATAGTCCATGAGTGGAGATGTTTGCTGACTGGATCCCTAAAGGTTTTCTAAGAGGCTGTAGCTCCTGGTTAAGATCAGAGAACCGGCCATATCTGATTGAAAAACATGACTAGTGAAAGACAGAAAAATAGGTGAATATGCTTACATCTGAGTTCTAAGGATCCATAAGATCTTTTATCAGTAGCTTCATGGTGAAGGGTACAGCTTGAAGGCACGCGTCCCAGGTTCAAAACCTGGCTCCTAAAGTCCTGTGTGTCCTCAGGTAAGTGACTTGACCTCTCAGGTCCTCAATTTTCTCATTTGTAAAGTGGTCATGTAATGATACTACCTTCCTGTTTGGCATCAGGGAGTGTGTGGAGGATGCGTGTGAAAGATGAGATCATGTAACATATTTAATACAATACCTGACACGTAAATCAGCGTTCAGTAAATATAGTTGTGAAAAACATCATTGTCGTTATGATAATAATGATAATAATTCAATTACGATTCGAACTGAAGGCACCTAAGCAGACCAGGGGGCTTCCCAGGGGGCTTCCCAGGTGGCACAGTGGTAAAGAATCTGCCTGCCAGTGCAGAAGATGCAGGAGACACAGCTTCAGTCCCTGAGTGGGGAAGATCCCCTGGAGAAAGAAATGGCACCCCACTCCAGTATTCTTGCCCGCAAAATCCCATGGACAGAGGAGCCTGGAGGGCTACAGTCCATGGCATCACACAACAGTCAGACATGACTAAGTGGCTACATAACAACAAAACAGACCAGGACGAGGCTGTCGGGTTAGCTTAATAAGGAGCATTTAACTCAACCCCTTTCCTTGGGCACAGCTCTCAGCCACAGCCACCAAGATCCTGTCAGGATTGGCAAGATGGTTCACAAGGAATGTTTTCAAAACACAAATATTTCTTGCAAAATTACATTTTCCGGGGTATATTACCCTTTTGACAAGAGTTCACAAATCCTGGAAGTGGTGTGTTTGATCCTTTCTCCTCAGAAGGACCGAGCTGAGGAAACGATATTCATCTTCAGCAACGGGCTGTGAAATCGGCCGAGAGCAGGAGGAGGACGGAGCTTTCCCAGCGGGCATGCCCCCTGACACAGGTTGAAAAAGAAACCTGGAAAAGATGGTTCACCCAGACTTCTCACCAAGAGAGCCCTGGAACGTTCTTTCTGTATGTTTTAAAAATCTCTTTCTCTTCTAACCCAGGTCTGTGTTTCTGAGCTGTAAGGGTTCAGAGGCCATGTTGCCATGACTCAGCACAAGGATGTAGATGGGAACTCTGGTCCTCCCCCGTCACCAGCTCTCCGTGTCCCCGGGCAAGTTACTCAACCTCTCTGAGCCTGATTTCCTCATCTGCAAACAGAATAGGACTCACTGATGAAGATACTTTCCAGTTCCGGTCTTTGTTGATGTTTAGGTCAGGGAGGTAGGTTTCCTCCCCACCAGCTTTGTGTCCATCTCACGACTGAAACTCCCATTCACGGTCAGAAGTTTGGCCAGAGCTGGGTTCAAATCTCAACACAACCACTTAGTCAACTAAGGTACTTGGGGCACATCTCCTATTATCGTCAAACTTCAGCTTCCTCTTCTGTGAAATGGGAGAAACCTTACCTGCTCTGCTGGGCAAGTGGAGGACCTGATGAACAGCGTCTCCGTTTCTAGTTCAGCACCCAGCACCAGTCAGGCTTTGTCTCTTGCTTCCTTCTCGCCCACATCATCTCCAACTCCCTTTCCGGGTCTGGAGGCTCTGTCATATTCTCCCCATTTCTGCAAAGCAAAAACTAGGAAGGCAAGAGTCATGGGAAACCATCCTTCACCCATGAATCCTTGGGCCAACCATCTTTTCCCTTCCCCTCCCCAAAATTGCAGCTAAGTGCTCTTTCCAAGTTCACAGACGTTTACTCCCCTTTATAACGTATGCATGTGTGCTAAGTTGCTCCGGTTGTATCTGACTCTATGTGATCCTATGGATTATAGCCCACCAGGCTCCTCTGTCCATGGAATTCTCCAGGCAAGCACACTGGAGTGGGTTGCCATGACCTCTTCCAGGGGATGAGCCCGACCCAGGGATTGAGCCCGAGTCTCTTATGTCTCTTGCATTGGCAGGTGGGTTCTTTATCACTAGTGCCACCTGGCAAGACCCTCCCCTCATAATGAGGACAATGCAAATTATATCCATTGCTGTGATGGGCTTTGTGTGCTTCAGGGCCACTCTGCATTCTTTGCATCTCACAGTGAGGATGACATTATACCTATTTAACAGATGAGGAAACTGATGTTTGAGGAAGGCTTCATAACTTGCACCGTCAGCAGGAAAACAGTCAACAAGTTGGGCAGGAGTCCAGACTCTTGATGGAAGGTGCACTTTCCTATTGCTCTGGTCACAGACTTCCTGCCTGGTGAGACCCTGAGGATTCAGAGAGGTTAAGTCCAAGCCTTTTCAGCCAGGCAGGAAGAAGAGGATGGGTGAGCCTGGTGGGACGGATGAAGGTGGGCAGCCAGAAGTGGTGGTGTGTCTGGGTGGGGTGGGGCAAGGGTGGGGAAACAGTATCCTGCCAGCCCCCTCCCCGCAGAGCCCAGCTCTGTAGAGGCCCACATAGAGTAGGGTGGCCGCCCAGTGGCATTGACAGTGTATAGCCCTGAGTGGCACTCAAGCTGTTAGCTCCAGCAGTGCCGACGGTGGTGCACGGAGCTAGCAGCTGGGGGTAGCGAGTCCCGAGGCCCCAGGGGACCTGGCTGCCAGTGCTGACCCCGATGGCTCTGCTTACACCCCTGCATGACTCTGCCCGGGAACCAGGAGAAACCTAGCCTCAGGATGGGAGCTCTCACTCTCCTGTGTGTGTGTGTGTGTGTGTGTGTGCGCGTGTGCGCGCGCATGTGCTTTATTTTTGGTGTTGCTGTTGTTGTTGGCTGCCAGGTGCTCCTGAGGCTGCAACGTGAGGAGGGTCTGGAAATGACGGTGGTTCCTCCCTGGCTGTGAAGAGTGAAAGAGAAGAAGCAGGAGCCTGTGAACCCAGGGCTGGAGAGTGGCACCAGTTGGGGTTGAGCTGAGCTCGCCAGGCCTGGGCGAGGGCCTTTTCTCCTGCACGTGTGTGTGTGTCCTGCCACGGATGCCATGCTCCCCCGGTGATCAGCTTGTTTCCTGAGGCCAAGGACAGAATGGTTCCACTCCAGACCCAGATTTTCTTCAAGAGACGATCTTGGGGCGGGGCTTTCACAGCAGTAGAACAGTTTTGCCTAGGTTGAAGCCTGGTGCCACAGGGGTTCTGTGTACCTGCACAAGTGACTGAAGTGCTCTGGGCCTCAGTTTCCTCATCTGTCAAATGGGGACATAAACAGGACCTACATTTTTAGGTTCATCGTGTAGGAAGATGAGGAATATAAAGTGCTTGGTCCCAGCCGTGACACACAATAGGGAATCATTAGCAGCAACAGCAGCTGATGTCACTAAGCATTCTCATTCTTATTGGTAGCAGATCCTGCCCAATCTCTTAGATGTGTTGTTGAGTCATAACATTAATCCGACTTTGCAACTTTGCTGAAATCTATAACCCACACCCCCCAGACCCAACAGTGCACCCTCCCTGACCAGCAGAGACAAATAGAACCTTCCACCCACCATGGGGTTTGGCATCTCCATGCTACCCCACACGAGGTAATGTGTATGTATGCTAATGACAGTCATTAAACGTTAACCCTTACTGAGTTCCAGGCGAAATAACAAGAGCATTTATTGTTTATGAACTCATTTGATCCTCACTATAACCCTATGAGGCAAGTGCTATGCTATCTTCATCCGTCCTCAGTTTATGGGATGAAGTAATGTGCTCAAGGTTACACAGCTAGAGTGAGGCAAGTCAGAAAAGACATGGTCCAAAAGGATACATGCACCCCAACGTTCATAGCTGCACTATCTACAATGGCCAAACACGGAAGCCACCTAAATATCCATCAACAGGAAAGTATAAAGAAGGTGTGGTACATATATATATATATAATGGAGTACTAGCCACTAAAAATAGTGACGTAATGCCATTTGCACTAACGTGGATGGACCTAGAGATTGTCCAGCTGAGTGAAGTCAGAGAACGAGAGCTACCATATGACATCCCTTTTGCAGAATCTAAAAAGAAAAGATACAAATAAACTTATCTACAAATCAGAAGCAGACTCACAGACTTAGAGAATGAACTTGTGGTTGCCAGGGGGGGAGAGTGGGGGGAAGGGACAGTTAGGGAGTTTGAGATTGACATATACACACTGCTTATTTAAAATGGACAACCAACAAGGTCCTACTGTGTAGCACAGGGAACTCTGCTCAGTGTTATGTGGAAGTCTGGATGGGAGGGGAGTTTGGGGAGAATCGATACATATATATATGTGTGGCTGAGTCCTTTGCTGTCCACCTGAAACTATCACAACATTTTTAATTGGTTATACTCCAAAATAAAATAAAAAGTTTAAAAAAAAAAACAAAAAACAGGACTGGTGACAGAGTGCCCCAGGCCATAGATGCTTCTCTCACCCAGTCTTAGCTATGCAAACTCAAGTCATCTTGTAGAGCAGATTCTAGAAAGTCTGAAGAAGATTCTTGAAAAAAAGGTGAGGGGCATTTTGTAAAAGTTACTCTCCATTCAGGGCACAGAAGTCTGAATCTCTGTAGATGTGGCTTTACTTTTCTCCTTGGCCTAAAAGACAAAGCGCATCTGCTTAACATTACTCGTGGTCCCCTGGAAACCAACACAAATGCTGGTTTCTGCTTCAAAATCCACAGATCAGTGCAATGGAAGGGAAATGTACAGCATCTATCCTGAGTCCAATGAGAGTGTTAGTCACTCAGTCACGTCCGACTATTTGTGACCTCATGGACTGTAGCTCGCTAGGCTCCTTTGTCCATGGGATTCTCCAGGCAAGAATACTGGAGTGGGTTGCCATGCTTTCCTCCAGGGGATCTTCCCGCCCCAGGGATTGAACCAGGGTCTCCTGCTTTGCAGGGGATTCTTTACCATTAGAGCTACTGATATGTTCCTACACATATTGTTGTTAACTCTGACTGTAAACTTATTTGGAGATGGGGTCTTTGCAGATATCACCAAGTTATGATGAGGTCGTATTGGAACTGGGGATCCTCATCCAATGATTGGTGTCCTTGTAAAAAGAGAAAGTCTGGACAGAGACATTAACACAGAGAGAGGAAGAAGATGTGAGAAGAGAGGTGGAGTACAGAGGGACGCAGCTGCAGGCCAAGGAATGCCAAGGACTCCTGCGACCACCACCAGCCAGTCCCAGAAATGGCAAGGGGAAATTCTCCCCTGGAGCCCTCAGAGGGAGCATAGCCATGCTGACTCCTTGATTTGGGACTTCTGGCTTCCAGAAAGCATTTCTGTTGTTTCAAGTCATCCGGATTGTGGTCGTTTGTTACAGCAGCCCAGCCCCATGGAATCAGTACAGTTGGCCAGAAGGGAAATGCATGCTGGGGTTGCCTTGAAAATCATTTCATCTAAACATGTCTGACAGGTGGGGCAACGGGCCCAGATTTGCGCACAGGGCCGTGGGCTCAGGGCAGAGCAGCAGTCATACCATGGGGGACCGCGTCAGGGTCAGAACAGGTGGCAGCTTGGTGTCCTCAAGTGCTCAGTGGACACGGCTGTTGCTCAATGTCACCAAACAGAATGAGTCTTCTGCCCAGCATGGGGCTCCAGGTCTTCACGACACCACACACCCAGCAGGGGTGCTGCAGGGTCTTTGCGAGGGGGCCTGCTCCTTGGGGAGACGCCACTGCCCCCCTCTCAGCACAGCGCTCCCTCCCCAGGCAGACTGAGGTCCAAGCAGACCAAGTTTCAAATGTCAAGCAGGCTTCACAGTCTCCAGTTTTTCATGCTGCGGGGAGTGTCCTGGCTAGGGTGAGCCTATTTCATGCAGCTATGCATTGGAAAGGCTTCCATGTGAAAAGATGCCAGGTATGGAATTGGCCCTTCTTGCTCTTGTAAGTTGAAAATATTGAATGCACCTGAAGACTCAGCTAA